>JALGBA010000346.1:1200000-1587500 GCA_023970755.1 Azemiops feae | reverse complement strand
GGACCCTGGTTAATTGTTCTCACTGTTAGGAAGTTTCTCCTTAATTCCAGGTTGATTCTCTCTTTGATCAGTTTCCAACCATTGTTTCTTGTCCTTCTCTCTGGTGCTTTGGAGGATAATTTGACCCCCTCTTCTTTGTGGCAGCCCCTCAAATACTGAAATACTTCTATCATGTCACCCTTATTTCTTCTTTCTTTAGACTAGCCAAACCTAAGTCCTGCAGCCGTTCTTCATATGTTTTAGTCTCCAGGCCTTTGATCATCTTAGTTGCTCTTCTATGCACTTTTTCCAAGGTCTCAACAACATTTTTGTAGTATGGTGACCAAAATTGGTTGCATTATTCCAGGTGTGGTCTCACTAGGGTTTTATAAAGCGGTACTAGTACTTCACATGATCTTGATTCTAAGCCTCCATTGATTCTATGCCTTCTATTTAAAAATATTAATTCTTTGATGCTTGTACCATTATTCAACCACCTGAATGGATTGCTATATCCTTTTGTAATTTCAGTGTCTGTTCCAGGATTCTGAAGCTAAATTTTATTCATAAATCATATTCCATAAATGCCCAATCCATAGACAACTTCTCCAGGATCCTCCCCAGGCCAGGATAATAAAAAGCATAGAAAGCGAAAATCTCCATGAAAAAGGAGATCTTAACAAAAAAAAAAAGTTCCTTTCATATAAGAAGTTCTTCCACTCAGATAAATGTAAATGGAACCCACTCCCTTCCCCTCTTCCATGATTATACTAGAAATCAAAAGGATGTCCATGTGTGTCTATGGAGATTCTCAGTCATCCGGGTCATGGACCCAGACAAACCTCCAAGTGGCCTCAATGACTCTATAAAAGAATGCGAATGACCAGCTGTCTGAAAGGAACATAAATCCTTCCATTCCTCACCATCCAGTCAGAACTGAAGAAGCTTCTTGGATGAGAAGCAAAACATCTTCAAAGAAAAACAAGAAAGTCCAGTTGTCTCCTGAAAAAGCACCTTTGGGATGTCCACGTATATACCAAAGATTGAGTACAGGTAGACCTTGACTTACATCCATTTGTTTAGTGATTGTTTGAAGTTACAATGGCATTGAAAAAAGTGACTTATGACCATTTTTCACACTTAATAACTATTGTAGCATCCCCATGGTCATGTATTGAAAATTCAGATGTTTGCCAACGTGGTTCATATTTATCACAGTTGCAGTGTCCCAGGGTCATGTGCTCATGTTTTGTGACCTTCTGACAAAATCAATGGAGAATCCAGGTTCAATTCACAACCCTGCTACTAACTTAACCGCACTGATTCACTTAAAAGGTGTGGAAAGAAAAGTCATAAAATGGGCTAAAAGCTCACTTAACAAATGTCACGTTAACAACATAAATTTGAGAGTCACTTGTGTTTGCAAGTTGAGGCCTACCCGTACTCTGCTTAATGCCAGAGTAAAGCTACTTTTCAGTACCAGACTTCAGTGGGGGAAAAAAAATGAGGGCCTCAACAATTCTTAAAGATGATTATGGTAATGATGGATGTAAAATGGGGAAAATATTGCCCTGATTATTTCAGTATATTATTTTGGATGTTTTCTTGTTTATGAGAACTAGATAGAATACGTACAGGTCTTCAGGGTTATTCGAGTTAAGTCTGTTTCATCTCTTTTCACCCCTATTCATTTTCATTTATTTAACTTTTAAATATCAGTAATAAAATTAAACATTGGAGCAGTGATGTGTGTTCAGGCAGGGGAAGGCAAGATAGACATGGACTGTGTACACCGTGAAAGCTGACCCCTGTTCTTTGTTTCCTTCTCATGCAGCAGATGTCAGTGTGGTGCAGATAGAGGCAGCTGCGTCAGAGAAGAATGTGGAGAGACATGTCTATTTCCTCATGATAAGTGCAGCAGACTGCCACACACATACAGAGGCCCTGATGATGCTTTCAGTACAAGAATCTCACTACAGAGATAAGGAGAAATGTCATCTTCCAATCCTCTCAGAGGTCTCTTACATTTCTATCAGTGGGCAATATATGGAGGTAGAATATGATCCATGTTTGGCTCTCTGTTAGTATAAGAATTCAAAAGATCTGGACTCATCATCCATGGTTTTCCATGTGAGGAGACAGTAGCCATAAGTCCTAGGACTTTTCAGGTGAGTACTAATGCAAGAAAGGGGTGTGTGTGTGGGGGGGAATCCTCCTTCCACTTGCTCCAAATTACTCCTGGATAGGCCTCACAGCCTATCCTTACAGATCACCTTTTAGTACCGGAGCTATATACTAGACCAAGAGTGGAAAATTCTTAAGATGAATGAGGCAGCCAAGAAGAAAGAGAAATGCTTTATTGGACAACCAAACCTTCAGTTTTATGAGCATGAAAGGCTTGTTTTTCTCATAAATCCAGTAACTCTGAAGGATGTTTGGAAGACAATGTCCCTATAATTATTTTCAGCCTTATGGTATGCTTCCTTGGATGCTGATGCAGTGAAAACTTGATGGAGCTACACAGGAACTTAGGCTATGCATGACTTTACTTTTCTCTTCTGATATGTGTTGCAGCAGGTATGATGTTATATGTACCTTTCTCTCACAAGTCATTGGAGAGAGTCTGTTGAGGCCTAAAAGATAGGTCATTAGGAGATACTTCTATGTGAGGAGGAATTTATAGACACCAAGAATTGACAGTCTAGTTTGTAGGTCAGGACAACTTCATCCTAGTTTCATGATGATTAAAAATTCTGCAAAAGTTCTAATAAGGGTCTGGTGTCTGCTTTATAGGTATCTGTGGCTTTGCTCACATGCTCCATCTGTTCATCTGGAAAATGCTACTGATGAATCAGCCAAATTGATAATGTAGATTATCTGATGGACATGCACCACAAAATATTCAGGCTATTTTTACAATAGAAGGAAAGGCAGCAAGCTGCCATGGGAGAAATTCGTGGTGATGGCCATCTGCAGTATCACCTTTTTAATGATGTAATGATTCAGTTTGGTTGAGTAGCAACAGGTGAAATACAAGGTGATATTGTGGGGAAAACTAGTATCAACGGGCTACTCAACAGTTTTTCTCTTTCTTCTTGTTTGAGGCCATTGAACAGAAAGGTACTGGATGACTTGGATCAGCCAAGGGCTTCCTCCTTGTGAAGTATCTCCATTGGGCAATGGAGTTTCATTATGCCCATTCCATTCAGAGAGCTACTGAACTCACCATGGTGGAATATGCTGAGGTGGTATAGGAGAATTAAAGAAAGCCATTAACATATATATAACCCTAACCTGAAGGGAATCCTATGTAGAAACAACACATTTCCACAGCAATGGAAGGAAAAACTAGTCACAGCTGCCAGAAAGTTTAAGATCAGAAGATAAGATCAGTGGAAAGAAGGCTTCATTTTTGTCAGATGTCAGTCCTGGCAGCAAATTCTAACCCAGCACAAGCATGTCCAGCCAACATATTATTCCACACTTCTGAAAGAGGGATGGCTTTCCTGATTTTTATATAAGCCACCTTATGGGAGTCTCCAGGCTCCTATTTCTTAGCAGTATCATACCATCACACCATAAGCTCTGCCCCTTTTGAACATAGAGCATAGAATCCTAGGGCTGAAACGGACCTCAGAGGTCTTCTAGTCCAACCCCTGCTCCAGACTGCAGACATGTTGATATTTGCCTCATTATAACTAGTAGTTAAAAAAAAGAAACAACAAATACAAATATTCCCTTCCAGGATTAAAAATATCCTTCTGTGGAAGGCATTATGTCTTATGCTGAATTGTTCATTGTATTATACAACAATCTGAATTAATATTGCCCATTCTGGTTAAACACATTTACATTGGCTGATAAATCATCAGAAATACCAAAAAAGTGGCAAAATATTGTTCAGTCATGATCACAATAATAAAATGTGGGAGATAATTATTTTGGTTCATTGCAGTCAGCCAGATGTTTAGACTGGATTTGACATTTTAATAATAATAATACTATTTAATAATTTAGTTCCAATGGTTCATCACACAGTCAGATGTTTAAACTGGATTTGGGATTTTTATCCACCTATTGAATCCTTCCCAAGAATCTGGGATAAGCAGATGTTGTTGTTTGATTGTGTTAAAGGTATTGTTGCAGGATGTAAGAGGTTCCAAGTAAAGCTGCCTTTTGTAATTGACTGATGGTGATTTTACCATTATTTTATTTATTTCTATCCAGCTTTTATTATTTTCATAAATAATACAAGGCGGTGAACTAATAGTCCTTTCTCCTCCTATCTTCCCTACAACAACTCTGTGAGGTAGGTTGGGCTAAGAGAAAATGACTGGCCCAAGGATACCCAGCTGGCTTTCATGGCAAGGTGGTACTAGAACTCACGGTCTCCTGGTTTGTAGCCTGGCACCTTAACTACTAGATCAAACTGGCATGCTAGAAGATAATTAATTATGCTTTTTCTAATATTTTAATTCACAGACTGTTGTTAATATTTATATTGCATTTTGGTTTATGACCATAAATCTGAATTTGAATACATAGAAAAAGAGATCTTGATCCTGATCCAGATTTACACGTGATTTTGAAGTGCCCTGAATTAAATAGTGCTAGGTCCAGATCCCGAAACAGGAAATTTAGATGGAATCACATCACTTCCAAATTAACCATTCAGATCAGTTCAGGGCTGGTATGCCCAAACGTATTATTTGCCTAGCTACATCATTTCTAGCAAGTGTCATCCAGGCATCTGCTTCCCTCCAGGGTGATGCACATGATACACAATGCCACAGCATGCCCTCCATTAACTTGAAGCATTTATCCTGATGTTCTCTGGAAAGATACAGTACATCAGAAAATTAATGTAAGAGACTATACCTGTTGCAAACTTCTCTTTCTCCACTTAAAAGTCTTCATAGGTCAAAGGCAAATAGCTTTAAATGTTCCCCAGTCAACCACAGTATTTAAAGTACTATACAATAAACCCTGTTGGGTGCCTTTTACACCCTCCTGAGTGCTTTTCTTAAATTGATCTACTATTGACTTCCTCTGATTTTTTTTCCTTTTTCTTTTTGGTATATGTGTGTTATTGTAGTCAGGAACAGCAAAGTACATCTTACATTAATGGTGATTAGTGGTTAAAACCATACTTTCCAGTTAAAGAAAAAAGAAAACCAGCCATAGTGGTTTGTTCTTGGAAATATCAATAAATACAGTTATGGAAGTTCACCTGGTGCAGCTATAAGATTTTGCCTTTAAAAAATGCAAAGCATGATAGAAAGAGGATATACAATAAGAAATTCAGGTTGTCCTGTCAAGTGCTAATTTGTCACAGATATTTGTATACAGCTTGAATTAATTGTTTTAACATTATTCAAAATGTTTGAGAAATATGATAAACCATAAACTGTTTTCCTCAGAGACTGTGAGATGGATGGGAAGTGCGCCATTTTTAGAGTTTTATTTTTGGCATCACAACTTCCCCTTCAAGAGTGAGAGGTCCAATTATGAGAAGCACTGATATTCTTAGGCATCTATCCAAGCTTTAGGACCAAACCAATTTCACATATCTGGTGCTGGTCATTGACCGAATAAATAAATAAATTCAAATTCACATATCAATTTACACCAATCAGACAACTTCTAGCCTTTGCTCTGTTATTGAAGCAGGGATGTTGAAGTTTAGTTTGTGAGGAGCAACTTTCCAATGAAGTGTACTTTTTCCTGACCAATACTTCTTTATGAATTGGCAACAATTCATTCAACAAAGTTTCATTTTTCAGTCAGTAAGGTCTTCATGGTTACATAGTGCACTGTCTTGGGACATGTTAAACTGTTATCAATAGAAGGGAGAGACTTCAAAATTCTCCCTTCAGGCATTTAAAGAATGAATTTCTAAAATTGGGGATAGGGACAGGAGTCTCCACCTTAAAGTTGTCCTTTATGGTCACTCTGGATCCCTGTTTGGACTGGCAAGGGAGTTAAATAGAAATGAAACTGAACATTACAAAGCACTCTGTTTAACTGGGTATCTTTAAAATAACATATACAACCCCCTCGTAGTCCCATAAGATGCTTGCCGCATTGCATTGTTTTAATATTGCATTACTTTTCAATTCCTGAGTCAGCTTTCTGTCGTGATGTGCATTGGCATTTTTAACAGCAGTCATGAGTCAAGATGCAGTTTTGTTGTTACAGGCATGGAGCAATGAATGTTCCATGTTATTTTTCTTGTTGCATTTATATAAGGAGTAATTTACATGGAGAACATTACTGTATCTGTCATGTTCCATCCAGATGCACTGATGCAGAACCACTTGGAGACAGGCTGAGCAGTACTATTGATGCCCATGGCTGAAAAGAGTCAAATACCATGAAGCACTAATGGTGTTAATGACAGAACTCCTCAGTTACATCAGTGGGAAGGGAGCATTTAAAAGGGCAACTCATTTAAAAATAAGTATGTCTGTGTGGAGGAGGGAGGCTGTTTCTATCCTCTAAATGGAGAGGCGTGATTATTGTAGCAATCACAGCTTCTCTTCCTAAACTGCTGCAAAGCCAAAGAAAGTTCATCGATAGTTTACAAATATCATTATAAAATAATTCTTTGCTCAGATATAAGAAAAGTATCCCATATATGATATGTGTGAGCGAGATTCCACAACATTGGTTTAGGGCAGCCAGCATGGCTGGCTCAGGAATTCTGGGAGTTGAAGTCCACAAGTCATAAAAGAGCCAAGGTTCCCTACCCCTGGTTTAGGGAGAACCACTTAACAAAGGTCCCAGAGTCCTGAGTAATGAATCTGTCCTTTCACATTGTACCCACCCCATTTTTAGATTCCCCTGACCAGGACTCAACAACAAAACTTAGCCCCTGGCTTCACATGGCTTCACTAGGCTGCTATATCACCCAGGGCAGCTAGATAAGACAAATAACACATGCATTTTGAGTCTAGCAAAAGCTACAAAGCCAAGGTGTAGTGAAGGTCGGAGTAGCTGCTGTTATCCAGAAAGACTTAATGGTTTTTAGAGGCACTGCACCACACATACCCATAACAGCTTGTGATTGAAGTTGGGGTCTATGGATCAATTGGGTTGGTTGCTGCTATACCAACTGCTCTGTTGCATAGTGAACTTCCCTGCAGGAGCTGTTCAATTCCATCAGTGGATTAACAATGGTGTCTTCAAGACTTTTAGGAGCCATGGTGGTGCAGTGGTTAGAATGCAGCATTGCAGGCTGACTCTGCCCACTGCCAGGAGTTCGATCCCGACAGGGCTCAAGGTTGACTCAGCCTTCCATCTTTCTGAGGTCAGTAAAATGAGGATCCAGATTGTTGGAGGCAATATGCTGATGTTGTAAACTGCTCAGAGAGTGCTGTAAAGCACTGTGGGGTGCTTTATAAGTCTAAGTGCTATTGCTATTACTATTTTATTTCTTGGCAGTTTTAATTTGCTCTGGTGTGGTGTTAGATTGGGAGTGATTTAGGAGTTTGTGGCTGAGTTCATGGCCATTATGATAACTAGGTCACTGAGGTCATAATTCATTATGTTGGTCACTCATTAAATCTGATTTTTGTTTTGAGACAGTTGCAATATTATGAAAGATATTATTGTGTCATCAATCCTTTATCAGTACATTTTCTCATTGCTTTTTGGCTTCCTAGTGTTACTTCATCACTCATCTGTAAGGAGCACAGATCTATTAAATCAGCCTGCACCAAGGAACTAATAGACCCTGATGACTTTCAGGAGTTTTTCCTTAGAAACTATTCGGCAGTTTGACTGAGTCTGGAAGGGGTAGGTTTTGAAAACTTGGGATCAGATTGTTCCTTTGTGACCTCTCTCTGTTACTCAAACTTGAGGACTCTCCGGTTTTCTAAGGTACTCCAAGAGATGATAAAGAAAGAAGAGAAGTCTGGAGTGCTGTTTCAGAAATCTGAAGAGTGAATTTGACTAAACATATGTGGAAACTGATATATACATATATAGAAACCGATGGATATTGTGTTAATAACAATGATCACTTTTGCAAAAAACTAAAAGAAATATAATTTTGATTTTGGGATTTGATGATTAGAATTATATGAGATTATAGAAATAATGTAGATTATTGTGAACTTTAGAGTAAGATTTAACCAGTTTTTCCAGTATCTTGGATGTCTCAGAAGCTAAAAGTCCTGCTGGTCCAAACAATGCTGTTAACAGATTTTATAGCTGTAAATATTGCCATTGAGTTACATCTGATAAATGATTTTTGTCTCCTAGCACAGCATATGTTAAAAATTCATCCTCATCATCTATCAATTGATCCAAAGTCAATATCCCTGCTTTCATCCAATTTTTCCATATCACCATCTTTTCCCCCAAATTTTAATGTAGGTTTTATTAGTTATACATGAGTGTATAACTAAGCAGGTGTTAGTTTATTTCTGAGCAAAGCAGCAGATACATCAAAATACAGTCAGATAAAAGCACAAGAAAAAAAAAAACTCCAAGAAATTTGGTAGAATTACATACCATCTGGATAGAAGTAAATCAGCCAGGAGGCATTGCCAATGTTAAACCCAAAGCCTTCTCACAGTAATCATAATCAAACAAAAGTTGGAAACCCTCCTGGATAGTCCTATGCACCTGTCTGCTAACAAAAATAGAGCACTCTCCTCAGCAGACCAGCTCAAACTGGCAGTTAATAGGAACATTAATAATTCAGAATTCCACGGTTAATAGAGAGGATCCTCTAGAACAGGGGTAGGCAACTTTGGCTCTTTTATGACTCGTGGACTTCAACTCCCAGAATTCCTCAGCCAGCCATGCTGGCTCAGGAATTATGGGAGTTGAAGTCCACAAGTCATAAAAGAGCCAAGGTTGCCTACCCCTGCTCTAGAAGTACATGCAAAACTGTTTCAACCACCTTGTCTGGAAAAGGGCATAGGCAATTTGTTGAGATAAATTATTCAATCTTCCTTCTCAGGACCAATAAAGATAAAATCTTGAATCTGAGTAATGAAAATGCTTTTTGGAGTGTGTTGGTACGAATATTACAAAATAATAGGGTAAAGTTCTACCATAGAAGTAGGAATTGAGGTAATAAAGGGCTTTGATCCTTGATCTCTGCAGATTCAAGTAAACAGATTAATTGTTTAAGTTCTAGGATGGTCTCCTTGGGCCCTGACATCATAAGAAAATTGGAGTGAATTACCACAGTATTTCAGATGTGAGGCTGAACTACGTTTCTAAGAAAAAGTAAATTTACAGCTAGGAGTAACTGGGCCCCAAACTATGTCAAATAATACTCTAATTAACAGAAATACATGTACATTTCCACATAAGCCAAAACAGAGTTTAAAATGAGGAACACTAGAGACACAGCAAGGAACATACAGCATAATTCAATAGAATTTAAATTGTGTTATTCCATGTGCTTCCCTCTCATGGAGCACAGCTGATATCTATAAAGTACAAGACATAGCACCTTGGCCCTGAATAACTGAACTGCAACTAGGACAGAATTGTTGCCCTGTGGGGCTTCCGGTTTGCAATCGCGGTGCCAGCAGACGTGCGGGGAGAGCGCTCTCTCTGCTGTCTGGTCTCCGTCCGTCGGAAGACCCTGGAAAGGGTCGAAAGTCGCCCTAGAGGGGCGACCACCGCTGAGGAGGACCCTCGATAGATCGCGGAAGGGCAGTAGCCCTTCCGTTTGATCCGAGGTAGCTCCTTTGGACCGACGAAGAAAAGATCAGCCATTAACATGGCCGATCACTAAGCCGTTCCAGCCGAAAGCCAAAAGCACTACTAAGCATGATGAAAGCAACGTGGAGGAATTGGGTGAGACCTTACCTTACCTTTACCTTACCTTTCTTGCTTCCCAACTACTTTCCTGTAAAAGCCTTTGGAAATTCTTTTTTTTCCCCTCTTAATTCTGCGGCTTCTGCCTACTCTGGGAATATAAAGCTAAGGAAAACAAACAAACAAAAAAGAACAATTAAACTAAACGACTAAATATTTGGACTTGTAATTTTTGGATACCTGGGCTCCCAAATGGTTTCTATTCTTACAGAGACTTATTATTTTACCTATTTGCTATGCTGGAAAAAAAAGAATATTTCTTTCTTCCTTTTTTAAACTGGATAAAAGCCTAACTTTATATGTTACTGGGGACATCTTGTGGTGAAATTTGGTACAGCAAGTGATTTTTTTTTCTGACTGGGAGACTTGTGAGACTACGATTTGTCCTTGACATTATCAAAAAAGATAAGAACTTGAAACAGTTGGGTGGTGAAAACAACTCTTTATAGTGGAGGTGGACATTTATTGACTTTTATCAAAAATAGCCTCTACTAAAGGACTATCTGTAAACACCACAGAAATGGAGGAATACCACCCACAACTTAACTACAAACTTATACTTGAAAAGATTCTAGAGGCTACTGAGCTAATAAATTCCAGACTGAAAGATAAAGGCGCCACTTTAAAGCTACAAAATGCAGCCCAGACTTCAACTGATGAACTTACAACTCAAAAGGCAACAGCAGAAGAAGGAATTAACACTAAAGTGGACTTTAAAGAATACCAGCTACAACCTACTCAGAATCCTGATACCCAAACCTTGATTTCATCTTAAAAAATCTGCAATTCTAACAGCAACAGAAAATGAAGAAAGCAACACTAAGACGGAAGGTACTGAAGACTTACATACACAGTATATTGAGAATTTAGATAACCCAGATGACCAAACAACAACTACAACATTGAATATGACTTTTTATTTAAATCAGCTGAAACCGGAAGAAGAGGAAGAGGAAGAAGAAGAAGAAGAAGAAGAAGAAGAAGAAGAAGAAGAAGAAGAAGAAGAAGAAGAAGAAGAAGAAGAAGAAGAAGAAGAAGAAGAAGAAGAAGAAGAAGAAGAAGAAGGAGAAAAGAAGAAGAAGAAGAAGAAGAAGAAGAAAAGAAGAAGAAGAAGAAGAAGAAGAAGAAGAAGAAGAAGAAGAAGAAGAAGAAGAAAAGAAGAAGAAGAAGAAGAAGAAGAAAAGAAGAAGAAGAAGAAGAAGAAAAGAAGAAGAAGAAGAAGAAGAAGAAGAAGAAGAAGAAGAAGAAGAAAGAAGAAGAAGAAGAAGAAGAAGAAGAAGAAGAAGAAGAAGAAGAAGAAGAAGAAGGAAGAAGAAGAAGAAGGAAGAAGGAAGAAGGAAGAAGAAGAAGGAAGAAGAAGGAAGAAGAAGGAAGAAGAAGGAAGAAGAAGAAGAAGAAGAAGAAGAAGAAGAAGAAGAAGAAGAAGAAGAAGAAGAAGAAGAAGAAGAAGAAGAAGAAGAAGAAGAAGAAGAAGAAGAAGAAGAAGAAGAAGAAGAAGAAGAAGAAGAAGAAGAAGAAGAAGAAGAAGAAGAAGAAGAAGAAGATCACGACAAATATACTAAGCCAAACATGGAGACTCAAATTATTAGGCCAACAATCTAATGACTATGAAGGGACTAGCTTCCTTGAAAAGTTGATAACTGGATGGTCTCCCTTGATTCAAATGACATATGCAGAAATGAAGGGAGATCCACCCGAGGATTTAAAGGCATTGCTATGGAAGCCTGTCTGGCACAAAAGGAAGGCCAGAGTTAGACTTAAAAAATGGGGTTTTTTTAATGTGACCTTTAATGGAAGAGCCTAAAATTTCACCTAACGGGCTAAGGAGATTTTAAAAGACATTAATTGATTTAATATTTAGGATTTAGACCTATAAGGGAAATAAAAATTAGTTACTAGAATAATAGTTTAGAATTATAATATAAAAGATGGATACAGATGATAAAGGTTATTTTATTAGTAAGTGATGATATTAGGATGAGAAGTAGAATATGATTGTGAAATAAAGTAAGAATTTATTTGAATAAATAATAAGTGTATTTTAGATATGATAACTATTTTGTAATGAACTAAGGGAACCGTGGGCTATCCGAAACCTAAATATTATGGACATTAAGCTAACTGGAATACTGTAACTGAAATTAGATAAAAGTTAAAAACAGGATATGGAGGCGTATATGTCAAAAGATATTGATAAATGTTTCAACTGATTGAGTTATAACTAGCAATGTATTAATTTGAATGTGATATAATAACTAAGGGAAACAGAGAGGAAATTTTTGGTGATGTAACCTGACATATGTATGAAAGAGCTTGTTATTGGACTATGGATTACCCAATCACCATGTTGCTTCCTTAACACCTGGAGCTTTCTAAAACTGGAAAATTAATAAAACTTGTTTAAAAAAAAAGAATTGTTGCTCTGTGGCTGGCAAATCGGATTGTGATATTGGAAGCCCTCTTATGTTCAAGCAGTGGTTTTATTTTTAAAAAATTACCTTCCAAGCAATATATAATTGGAAGAAAGTTCCCAGATCAAAGGATCTCCAACCCCCGAGCTGCAGCGCGCTATCGGGCCATGGTCCGTTTGGAACCAGGCTGTGCAAGTGGTGGGTGCCTGTGCTTGCGCGCAAAGCTCCACTCAAATTAGTGATGGGTGATTGTGCTCGCATGCGAAGCTCCATTTGTGCGAGTGGAGCTTCACATGTGAGCACAGGCACCCACCACTTGTGCAAGTCCAGTTCCGAATTTTATTTTCACTTATAAAGGCAGTTAGAATGCTTCTTGGTGAATAGAACCATCAGGTTTTAGAATAATATATGCCTACTTTTTCTTCACTATATAGTTCTATTGGTGCTTGCTGATCCCACCTGTTAACCTTTCCTCTGCCATGGACAGAATGACTTCATTAAGAGAAATGGATATGGGTTTATTGGCCAGCATCAGAAGTTGAAAAAGAAAAGAAAAGGAAGTGGAGCACATGGACTTCAGCAATTGCCTTTCAGAAACATTTAGTGTCTAGGTAGCCTTCCAGTGAATCAAATTCTCCAACCTGCTTCTCCTGTGCCAAAAGTCCAGAATATACTCTATCTTGAATTGCCCACCATCCACCAAAATGAAGGAGCTGGTGGGAATGAAGTGTGGTAAAGAACCACTTGAATCAGGACAGTTCTTCAACCAGGAAGGAACAATAAAAAACTTGATGTATTTTTAAGATGTCTGTAAGTTAAAATTAAAAATCCATGTGATTGATTTATGCTATAATAATAGCTGAACAGTAATAAACTTGGCATCGAGTACCTTGGACAGTTGAATGGAAAGTAGAAAGTCAATAGGATGCCATACATGAACTCCAACAGGAATCCAAATGCTTTTCTTTTAATGATGGTCAGCAGAGCACTTTGTAAGCAATCTCAACCCCAGGTAAAGGATCTAGCTTCAGGCATGCTGGCTGAGGAATTCTGGGAGTTGAAGTCCACAAGTCATAAAAGGGCCAAGTTTGAAGACCCCTGGGCTAGCCAGTTCTGCTGGTGTTTATCATGGCAATGAATGTATTTTCTAAGTTTCTACATCTGACTAGGGATAAGGAGCAGAAGATAGCTGAAGACCATTCATACTGCCGCAACGTAGATTCCTAAGCTGCTGGAACCCATATTTAGTGTGGTGGTGTAGTTCCCCAAGCTTACATTGATTTCTCAGAGGCTGGGTTGTGAAATGGCCAAGAATTCAGAGCCACCATGTGGGTTATCCCAGATGATCATGGTTTAAGTTTGTGGGAGATTGCATATTAAATGAAGATTTTGTCTTGGAGCTGCCCAAGACTGGAGATAAATATGTCCCTCATGTCAGTGAATGGCTCAAATGATTTTCTCTGTTGAAGAACAGAGAAACTAATAAACCTCTGAAGGGGATAAAAATCCTACAGAGGAATTTTTCTCACCAAGAACAAAGCCCCTTTTCTTTTTGGAGCCTCCCCAGAATTGGGATAGTTCATTTCTGGTGTACCCAATGCAGTTTCTGAATAGAGTAAACTATTTCTGCGTAGCACTAAATAAGAGCCATTTGCATACAGGGAATGCCTTTCTTAGAAGATCTATTGATGTTTTAAGATTGCTCTGTTTCTCTGAACTGTTGTGTAATCTAATCCTAAAGGGCTTTATACTGAGCATACATCTGAAGTATTCTTTGGGAAAACTGGACTGGCACTCGATGATTCTCTGATTCTACAGAAGAAAGAAACATATCATTCAATCAGAAATGCTTCCAGAGAGGCCAGTCAGTGCTATCTGTTATTAAATCATCAAAAAGTAAAGCAGGGTTTTTCTTTGGTACTGTTTGCAAATTGAAAGTCTAACAACTTTACCACTCAACTGCCTGATGATTAGTAGGCAGTAATTTAAACTATACACATTATGCTAAGTATCCTTATATTAATTCAGTTTGAGTGAGTTTTTATAAAATCCTTTGTTCTGCTCAATAAAGTTAATTATATGTTCTATGTTTCATAACTGAAAGTCTTGATTTTTTTTAAACATAATAGAAGCTTCAATTGCACTTTCCCCATAAAGCTTGATCTGTAACAAAAAGCAAGCCATATAAGGAAGTAAAGCTGTACAACATAAGCACAAAATAAGGAATTGGAAGTCTTATTTGTTTCATGTATTTTATTCTCTGACTCAGAAAAGAGAAATTCAATAGCCAACATCCTGCATCTGATTAGCAGGGAATGTTACAATATGCTGGCGTTTAATTGCTTAAATGAAATTTAATTGGATAGTAATAGTAATAGTAGTAATAATAGAAATCTCCAACAGGCCAGGGTTATTCAATCTCTTCTAAAGTTGTCCTAATGTGAATAGGGTATGATGATACTCTCACAACTTACTTTGAGTAATAGTGGCAATTTTCTTTTGATACTGCATTGGAGTATATATTTTGAATAAATATTGCAACTTTTATAAAACATCAAGTAATTTTTTTTAAAGCCCCCCCTTTTAATGTTACTTTAAAATGGGGCATGGAGTTAACCCACACTAAACATCTGTAACTAAAGTGCTACTTTTCTTCAATCTATGAAATTTAGCACCACAACTTCATCCACCAAGATGAATTTCACTGCCTCTTAAGTGTCTTGTAGTATCTTGTAGCATATTCACAATATCTTGTAGACATTACAACTAGCAGAATTCCTCTGGTGGGTTCTGAATTCTGAAAGGAACTGAATTCTGAAAGGAAATATGTAATTTCATGTCTAGATTGTGTACTGCATTGTATGCATTTTCCTTGAACACTATCCAGATAATCTCCCTTGGGTTTTTTTTCCTAGAGAAAGCAATATATTCTAAGGAATAAGATCCATACAACAGAATGAGAACTGTGTTGCAGGAATACCTCTGTTTCTATCTCTTCCACCAATGAAGAACAATGTTATTTTGTCCATTAATCAGAGGTAGTTGCTTTCTGAGAAATGTGTTTCCTTGACAATAGTGTGTGTTTGCTTAAAGGATTGAAAGAGACCTTTTACTTGGGCAAGGATTGTGGGAGGTATAGGAGTTACGTGATGATATCACTGAATGGCACAGATGGGATTTTCAACCTTCCGGTTTAACATTTGGGGAACTTTATGGAAGAAAGGAAGGATTTGTAAGATTGGTGCCTTAGATTTACCCCCCCCCCCCCCAAAAAAAGTAGCACAGCTGTTTTATTATTTAAAACAAATAAGGACTAAAAAAGGAGACATGCAACTGAAAATTGATAATTTACTGATGAATTTCAGTAGTAGAAATTTGGGGAATTCCAGGAATTGCACAAAAGACCCTGGCCCTGATCTGAATACTAATGTCTCTTAATTGTAAATTTACTCAGCTGCAAAATTGATCTGAGGTTCATTGGTTTCTCAGGGCAATCTCTGTGGTTCACATTTATAATAACACTATCTCCATTTTTACCTGTGTCATAGCTTGATTTTCATTATTTATCTTATGCCTCTATTTTTCTTTAGTCATTGTTTTATCTTTTATATAGATTTTATATCTCAATAAAGTACAAGTAGCCATCGACTTACAACAGTTCATTTAGTGACTGTTACAACAGCACTGAAAAGTGGCTTATGACCGTTTTTTACACTTATGACGGTTGTAGCATCTCCATTGATCACGTGATCAAAATTCTGACTCATATTTATGATAGTTGCAGTGTCCCGGAGTCATGTGATCACCTTTTGTCACCTTCTGACAAACAAAAAGTCAATTGGGAAGTCAGGTTCACTTAACAACTATGTTACCAACTTAACAACTGCAATGATTCACTTAACAACTGTGGCAAGAAAGGTTGTAAACTGGGGCAAAATTCACTTAACAACTGTTTTGCTTAGCAACAGAAATTTTGGGGTCAATTGTGAAGTCAAGGACTGCCTATAGTTGATCAAAGGTTAGTGTTTTAGAAATTTTATAGTGAGCACTTTTATAACCTTTAATAAAAAAAATGCTCTGTACATGAATGGCAGAATTTGAGAGATATTAATGTATTGGTCAATCATGCAATCCATAGCTCAGGGGAAATTGTTGTCTAAATCTCATGAGATGTGAATGCTCAATATTTCAGTTTTCTCAGTAATTCCTATTAAGCAGTGAATGACAGTATACAAAAGAAAGTATTCTTTTACTGTTCTCTGTCCTTGGTGTGCTTGAAAATCATTCTATGCATGCTTTAATCAGGTAAAAAGAAGCACATTCCGCACAGCATTGAGAATTCTTTCCAATCCCTTAATAGCAGCACTATTCTGCATCACATTAATCTGTGGTGGTGGTGTTTCTGTCCACTTTTTGGGTTGTGGCTCTTTTTTGATGCACCACTTTAGGTCACACGACCAGGAAAGAACAGGGAAGAAAGCCTAGAATAGAGAACTTTCTGAGCTACTGCCCAGTTGCCTCTTGCATAGTGATATTTAGGGGAATTTCTTTCTCCCCCCCCCTTCTTCCCAGATCCCCTTCCCAGATCCAGCCCATTTTCATGTCCCATCTTTCTTTGGATGGCTTGTCCTATTTTCTTGGTAAAATACAGGAATGGTTTACCATTATTTTTTCCCATGCAGTATGAAACGATGCCTTTGCCATTGTCACTAAATGGATGGATTTCGGGATTTTGTTTTGTTTCACAGAACTTGAACTAGGGTATTAAAGTTGTTGTTGGCATCCTTCAGTCTCGAGAGACTATGGTATCGTGCTCTGGAAAGAGGTCCTAAGGCAGCATCTGGTGTGGCTAAAAAGGCCAATTCGAGAATGGCAGTCCCTTCCACACTGAGGGCAGATACAATCATAGATCTTACGAAGGTATTAAAGTAGAAGTGAAATATAAGGGAAGGCATGATATAAAAAGGTTAGCCCCCTTTTTAAATGGAATTTGGGGTTGAAAGACATTCTAAGATGGGACATGGTGCCTTTCCCCCCCCTGTTCTCTTTTCTTCCACTCTTATTGCAGTTTCTTTCTAACTTCCCTCCTTCTCCATAGAGAAAAACTATAATGCACAGTCATGACAGTACACTTTATAATGTTTCTACTCTCACATCTGGAAGGGTCAGAAGACTCTTTGCCACAGTATAGTTAGCCCTCTCCTCCTGCTTGTCAGTCAGCAGAAAAGTAAACCTGCATAGATTTTGGTGTCTCCATGCCAATCTCTATTGCTTTGTTCTGAACTGTAGCCCATAAGTTGGTGTTTTCATTTCCCAGAATGGGAAAAGTGCCTTCCCTGCTTTTCTCAACCTTATCACCTGGCAGAAAAACTGGATTTAGCCATCTGGCAGTATCATCCCACCCCTCTCCCAACTTGGGACCAGCTGTCCAGGCTGAGAGAGGTGGCAGGTGAAGGAGGAAAGGAGACTCCAAGATGATCCCTAACTCAGAAACATGGATAAGTGAGGGGTCGTTGGTACTCTCTGAGCTTGGTCGTTTCCTCGCAGACATTTCATTACCCAAACTTGGTAACATCGTCAGTGCTAATCAAATTACCACTGGTGATGTTACTAAATTTGGGTAATGAAATGTCTGTGAGAAAACAACCAAGCTCAGAGAGCACCAAAGACCCCTCATTTCAACCCTGAGCTACAAATATTCTCCTTCATGGATAAGCGCTGTACAAGAGTTCATAGGTATGGTGGAAGGAAGATCTTGTATGAACTAATAGCTCTTTCTCTTTCTCTGCAGCTTCATGGGACGACTTTCCTTCTCTCAGCCATTGTTCTTTCAGAAGAGCATTAAACCTATGGTTTTCCAGTAAAATGATAAGCCCATGTTCAGAAGCAGCCAAAATAGATAAAAGGCATTGGGTATTGTGCCAGAGATAAACAATCTCACTGTTTCATTACAAAGACCTTCACTTCTACTGCTGGCCAACAGCTAGTCAAGCTGGTCTAGGACTCAAAAACAATTAAGAATAGATGTGTTGTTGTTTCCCCCCCCCTCTTTTCCAAAACATTTTAATATCGAAACATGCTTTCTAGCCCATTACATTAATGGAAGACCTGAAAAGAAGGATCAGAGCAACATCCTGATTTTTCTTGTCAAAAGTGTTGAATACAACCAACAGCTGGTCTTGCTTGAAAAACACATTAAATATAACAGCACCTGATTGTGAAATGTTGTCCTCTTTACCCAATAAACGCGGATGAAAAGTACCCTTCTTTGCTACATTGCTGGAATAGGATACCAGTTCTGTTGTGCAGTTAACAATACAAAATGCTAGCCCATTTAACAATGTATTTCAAAATAAAACTCCCAAGTTCCAGGCATGCTCACAGAATCACTCTCTATAGAGAATGGGTTTATACTTTGATAGATGAAGCTGCACACTGCAAATCAGGAGTTACTTGTGCTGGTTGCTTCTTTAATGAGATGTATCACACAGCTGGATAAATTATCTGCTATCCAAAGTGACTTATCATGCCAAAAGATGCAGCATATATTGTCATGGGCTTTTCTTTTACACTTTTTTTTTACCCTACCATATACTGATGAATTATTTGCAACATTTTCTTTCTTTCTTTTTTTTTTCACGGCTGCTAGAATAATCAAGTTATGTCTCTTGAACATCAGTCTATCATTTTCATTGACTTCCTCCCTTCTCAAAGATTCAGGAGGAAAGGAAAAAAACAACCCACACTGTTTAATTTCACAAGGTATTCTTGTATTTCCTTGGCAGTCTGTGCTTCCTTTCTCACAGCTTTTTGCATAAGGAGAGATGTTTAAGTTTTTCCAGTTGAGACCCAGCTAATGAAGTCTATTCATATTATTTATTTTGTTTTCTTGCTACATTCTTCACAGCATAATCCCAAACCTCTGTATTTTGCCTTAGAACATTTGGTCCTCATGCTTACTTAACTTTTTCCTCGTACGACTTTTTCTTTCCAAATGCTTCATGCAGGCCCATCTTATACCTGGCACCAAAAATGGTTAATTTGGAAGAATCACTCTGTGCTTGAAAAAGCTGGTCATAGTATCCTTAACCTTGTCTCACAGTACTATAGATAGTCCTCATTTAGTAATCATAATTGATTTTTAAGTGAACATGTGACTGAAAGAGAGAGAGAGAGAGAGAGAGAGAGAGAGAGAGAGAGAGAGAGAGAGAGAGAGAGAGAGAGAGAGAGAGAGAGAGAGAGACTGCGAAGATCACCAGTTGCTGCTACAGTATCTCATTCAGATAAAGTTCTTTTTACACTGTCTGAGCTGGGGGGGGGTTCCCCCTTTTTTGCTTCACTTATAGGACAGAGAGATTGCCTAAATAAGTTAGCTCTTCCTGAGTTGCTTTTCTCTTTAGCACAGCACTCACTTAAAAAGAGCTAATCGCAATTTAACAAGGTCAGCTCCATAACCTTAATTAGTTGATTAGAACTCTCTCCACAGTGCTGCTACCAGAAACTGACCAGACCTTAATCAGTTTCACAATGAAGGCTTTCGTTATCATAAATGCATTGGTTGAAAAATGATTTTTTTTAAATTCTTGTTAATTTCTGTTTATTACCACCCTCTTGCTTTTTTTATCTGATGCCTTAACACTAGACCAAACTAGCTTTTTGTAGCTTCTAGCAGTTGGGAGTTACTGTTAACATTTGAGTAAATGTCATAATAGTTGCTAGGAGTCTTTGACCAGTTTTAGATTCAACTTCCTGACTGAGCTCCATGTTAAAATTGTTTATTATAAACTGCCCAACTTCAGGAGCTGGCACAGTAAAACTAAAACTAAAGACTTTCATCCACATGCAAAGGCTTTGCATCTTAAATAAATACCAACAAATTTATATTTAGTGACTTCAACATGTGATATAATAGCTTTCATGAAGTCCAACATTTCATCAGTATTTTTTTTAATCTGGGATAACAAACCCTGCAAAGGTCTGATGGTAAATTTCTTCCTAGTGAAATTAAATTACATTTCAAATGGTTTAATTTCCTGGAGCTGCATCTACAAAGTAGACCTCTGTCTCTCATGCATACTGTATATCTCTGCAGCAAAGTTTTTGAAGAGATGCATCCACTTTGTAAATACTATGCAAAACCTTTAGCAAACGGCACAAAGAACATGCCAAGGTCAGCCATGTCCCTTTGATATTAAAACTTTTCAGAATACAGAGTACGGATGAATCAACTTTAGTCATAACATATTTTATAGTGACAGTCTAATACAATTCCTCGATTGCATAAGAATTTTAATTTTCATTCCTTTTCCAGGATTATGCAGCCTCGTATTAACCCTATTCTTACTCTGAAATAAATATTCTAAAAAAACTCAAACAAACCTATGTATACTTGCCACTCTAACAAAAGTATGTAAAAGACAAGGGCTATTGACTTATTAACTTATATCACAATTGTCCACATTTTTAATGAAATTTCCTGTTTTTCAGTCATGTACCTTTCCATAATTTGAATCAGTTTCATTTTGCAAAACTGAAGTCGGATCAAGGTGCATCTTAGATCTTAGAATAACAGAGTTGGAAGAGACCTTGTAGGTCATCTAGTCCAACCCCCCACCCAAGCAGGAGACCCTTCACCATTTCTGACAGATGCCAGTCCAGTCTCTTCTTGAAAGCTTTCAGTAATGAAGCTCTCACAACTTCTGAAGGCAAGCTGTTCCATTGGTTGATTGTTCTCACTGTCAGAAAATTTCTCCTTATTTCTAGGTTAAATCTCTCCTTGATCAGTTTCCATCTGTTATTCCTTGTCATCCTGTTGTATACAATGAGTAAACTATAATTTTTTGTCCTCACTCCAAGAAATGTATCTCTGTACCTGCCAACTAATGTCTGAAGTGAAATTAAAGCCTCCTTAGATTCAAGCAGCTTTCATGAGTTTTCTTAGCAACAGTACAGTAGTAGTTTGCCATTTCTTTTTACATAAGAGGTTTTCCCCCCCAGTTTTGTATGCAATCCAAAGCTGGTGGTCTCCCAACCAAGTAATAATCAGATCTAATTTTATTTAATTTATAAGCCCACACAAAGCTTGCTAGCTGCGGGATCTCATAGCTTGGGGTCTTATTCAAACAAATCTATGAATTAAACTCTAGATTCATTTAGTAAAAATTAAACAGATCATGGATGTCCAGAGGTAGAAATCATACATGCCAATAAGAGGCAATCTATAGAGGCTCAGCATTTTTTAAAGTGCATTGCCTGCTGTGTATGAGGATCTTCAATCATATCATTGGAGCCACTGTCTTGACTGCAGCCACTTCTGTTTAGACTCATCCCTAACAGTATTGAGTGGTTGTCGTTTTGGGGGCCATAAAATCCTGGAAATTTCCTATCTTTAGTTCTGGAGAGAGCTGCACTGTCCCAATCAGAATTGGGACATAATCTGGAAATCCTCCTGGCTTTACTAAATCAGGAGGACCTGATCATGGTCACTAATGCTTTGGTGACCTTTTCTTTGGATTAAGGCAATCAGTTCTACCTGGGACAGTCCTTGAAGACTTCTCAGAAACTATAGCTGGCCCAGAATATAGCAGTGGGTACATATTTGTATGCCCGTGTAACCCTCTCCTATATATTACACTGTTTACCAGTAGACATCTGGGTGCAATTCAAGGTGCTGGTTGTTTTGGGGATACAGGTATATCCAACAGGAAATTTCTTCTCATGTCAAAAGTCTAAGCCTCATCATCAAGGACTCTGAAAAGCCTCAGGATTACCAGTCCAGTTCTATAGCTAAATTGACTATTTCCTTATATTTTTGTAAATAATTTGATTTCTTTTTCTGTTCGGCTTCTTAAAGGGAGTTCTCTGAGACTTTGCAATTCAGAGCTCTGAGTTGTGAATCTAGTCTAATGGAAAAGACCTCTTTTTGAGGGATCAAGAAATAGTTTGAATGGCTGCCCATCACAAAAGTGACTTTGGGCAGTAAACCATCTTAAAGTAAATTGAAAACAATTCTAATCACAAATATAAAAATTGAAATACACCATAGCCAAGGAAGATATCATAATCAACAGTCTGCTAAGCAAAAATAAACCATAATGTATGTGGATTTCTACTATAGGCGATAATAATATTCATCACTTTTTGCCATTTTCTGAGGAGGTTATATAACTTAACCAAGTTAAGGTTGTATCCTAGAGATAAGTTTAATTAAACATGGTATATAAACATGATTTGTCTAAAGTTTTATAGATAGGTATTGTTTGCTAGAAATGCATTTTAGGGAAAGAAATGTAAATAATATATCTGCAACAAGGTATCTCATTATTGCTAGTGTTATTTTTTTTTTAAAAAAGTGGGAACAGTCCCCCCCACCCCCCCACGGCAAGGCTTTAAAATTTGAATTTGGTCTATAAATCCATTGTAATGACTTAATGATGCTTACTATAACTTCTGTTTTATGGCCAGCTTTTCTAGATATCTGACTCCAAAGTTTACACATTTGGAAATATATATATATATATATATATATATATATATATATATATATATATATATATATATATATATATATATATATATAAACATTTTGACTCCAAGTATATTCTGAAGGCCTGCAGCATTAAAACACATAGAAGATAGGCCACAATTAAAATGTTAAAAAAACTGCTGTATTAAGCGTGAGCATAATATATATTAAGTGTGTGCATAATATATATTCAAAATGATAAAATAATTGCTAAATTATGTAAATTTTTATGGTAGACCAAGAAGCAAGTAGATTTTTATTTAATTGCCACCTTTTGCTGATTCAAGTATGTTAATCAGAGGGAGTTCTAATAGTTCCATGCAGCTTCACTAATATATTCAAGTAAAATGAGCACAATTATTAAATGTCTAAATATTGATTTAAAGTGCTCAAAGTATTAATGAAGTTGTGCTCTCTGTTGCAAATGGGTTAAACTGGTTTGGATAACTCCAGCCTTTGGAGTTGTGCCTGACTGTAAACACTAATAGAATTGGAAAAGATTGGTGGGAAAGGATTCATAGCTGTGGAAGGGACATGATTCCTATAAAAATTTCCTCTGACTGCAAGGTACTTTTTTTTAAAATTATAGTAGCATGAACCTGGCGGGCCAATTTGCCTGGAGCCATTTTTCCCCCCAATTTGTTTCTTGAAAATACCGGCTTTTGACCTATAGAAATCTAAATGCATTACTAATGCTGCTTCCATTATTTCTGCGAATGGCCAACTTATTGGACTAGACTTAAACAATTCCCAAAGTTCAGTATCAGTGTAGATTCCTATGTACCCTTCCAAATTTACAGATTGACACCTTTTAAGCTACTAAAGGTTTCCTTCAAGTGTCTTTTCATTCTGAGGCTTAGAAGGGCATCTTTATTGCTGTTTCTCAAGTTCCAGAATTCCAGAATACTTCCATTTTAAAAATAGTTCTGGGCCACAATTAGGGTTACAGAGACCAACATTTTCCCTCCAGCATCTCAGCACTCCAGTTATAAAAACTATTTTGGAAGAAGGGGACAGGGGACTTGTGAAACACCAAGGGAGATTTTTGTAGGCAGGTATCTAAGAGTACAATGTTGAAGTCTTCTGATCTAGATAACCTTGAATGAATGGTAGAATTCCTATCTATTTCCTGAATGTTTCCTTAAACAGAGTGTGATGATAGCTACCATCTCAGTTTTAAAAAGATAAACAGAGTTTCAGAGTAGATACATGTGGAAGTTTCTATCACAAAATGTTGTATTGTTCTGTCAGACAATAAACTAACAGCTTCATGAAAATAACCTAAGTACTGTATAGGTAGTCCTCAAGTTACAACAGGTCATTTAGTGACCATTCACAGTTACAACAGTACTGAAAAAAGTGACTTATAACCGTTTTTCACATTTATGTGATCAAAATTCAGATGCTTGGCAACTGGTTTATATTTATGATGGTTACAGTATCCTGGGATCATGTAATCACCTTTTGTGACTTTCTGACAAGCAAAGTCAATGGGGAAGTCATATTCGCTTAACAACCATGTTACTAACTTAACAACTGCAGTGACTCACTTAACAAGTATGGCAAGAAAGGTCGTAAAATGGGACAGAATTCACTTAACAACTGTCTCACTTAGCAACACAAATTTTGGGCTCAA
Source organism: Azemiops feae (assembly GCA_023970755.1). NCBI lineage: Eukaryota > Metazoa > Chordata > Lepidosauria > Squamata > Viperidae > Azemiops > Azemiops feae. Next base: position 1,563,106 of record JALGBA010000346.1, on the reverse strand, counting down.
TTGTGGTCATAAGTCAAGGACTACCTGTATAGAGACACACTTGCCTGTGTTAGGAGAAGAATATATTATGCATTGGAATGACATTTCAAGTATTCATAGCATATTTTTAAGGGGACAAAAAGAATAAAGCTGTCTTACCTTTGGTTTCTTGCTGTACATTGATGATATGTCTTTTTTACTGGCACATACCATAAAGTGGAATTTTCATAGCAGCAGCAGCACAATCTGTACAACTGAACAGCAGCAGGATTCTTTTCTCTCCCTAATCTTTCTCTCTGAAATCTAGACAAACAACAAATCGATATATTTGCAAGAACTCTTGAAATGTTGACACCTGTTGACCAAGGAGGAAAAATACATGTGTGTTAGAACCAGTGCTTTTTTTGTAAAAAAAAAAAAAAAAAAGGTGCCGGAACTCACACATCTCATACAACCCACTTTGCCTACCCTACAAGGTTCCATCCAAAAAAGGTGCCGGAACTCCGTTCTGAGCGTTCTATGAGAAAAAAAGCCCTGGTTAGAACCTCAAAGAATCTTTTTCTCAATTAGATGGATGTCATTGCATTGATGGATGTCAATTTTTTTTTCTGTGTGTGGTGGGAGTGATGTCCATTTGTCATAGAGAAGAAACAAGGTGCATGCTATTGGTTCTGTTGAAAATCCAGCACAGGTTTGGCTCCACTTTTCTCTTAAATGTGTTCCTTTTCCTTTCATTCTGGAGGAGAATGCCCTGGGAATTAGACCTCTCAGTTGGTTCTGGAATTCCCTTCAGTTTCTTCCCTCTTAAAACATTTCCATCCAGCTGGCCATTGCAATGCTTTTGTGACTGTAGTGTTGAAATAGTATTTCAGTGGTTCTTTGGTCTCCAGTAAGCTCAGACACAGCTTTCCACAGGGGAAGTAGACTGGAAATGTCCTCACCAACAAAATTTGGAAACCACAAAGAGGTCTTCTCAGGCTGCTTTTGAGAGGCAAATATCCCCTTCCTTGTATTATATCGTATTGTATCACTCAGTTTTCTGTAAGAACAGGATTACATTTCAAAGTGGGTACCTGAATTTGCATGTTTCCTCTGCAATCTAAGCACAGTTTCCATTTGTGTAATAATGATCTAGTTGATACTAAGTCTATGGGCAGGGATTTTCTGATTTTTTTTAAATTGGTCTTATGGGTAAGATGCTAATAATTCATGTATTGAAAGATTCTTCAATCCGACAGACGCAGCCCTTAATATTTTCTCTTTGCTCAAATCCTTCACAGAAAGTACTTGCCAGTTACAGGGACATGTTTGTGTAATTGCATTGTTAACCTTCCGGATTAAAGCTTTTGGAACACATTAATCAAAAACATATATACAAGTATGTCAGAATGCAGAAAGCAACAGTTCTATCCTCCTGGCAATTAATTATGATGATGGATGCCCTTCCCTTTCTCAAACCCCATTCTGCCTGGCACAGCTCTTCCCCTGCTAAGCTATAATGCATATCTAATTAAAGGTGACCTGATAAGTAGGATTCTTAGCCTTCCTAGTCAGGACCAAGAGACTGTTAATCAGAAAGTGCTTGCTTGCCTCTCACATGCCTGCTGCCCCTCCTTCTCCTTCTCTCTCTCTCTCTTTCTGTCTCTCTCTTTTTTTATTTTGTGTTAATTTCAAATCCTCTTCCTGCATCAGTGAGCAGATGAGATCTTCAGCCAGCTTTCATCTTTCAGAAAAATGAATAGTGCAGAAAGAACATTATCAAATGAGCTGTTGAAGAAGTCAGTGAATATGTCATTGAGTGTGACTGCTTCCAGAATGAATTTAGATTTATCTCTGTTATCTCCTTTCTCCCAACCCACTCGCCATACTCTGTCCACATGTCAAACAGGCTGGATCATAATGAATCATGAGGGACAGCTACTTGTAGTTAGGTGGCAGGTCCAATTGTAATACAGCTTGTTCGGAAATTAAGTTAGCATTATAAATTGTCTCATTTGACCAGAGATTTAAACACCTAGATACTTGTATGCATGCAATTTCTTAAACTATTCAATTTCCATTAAGTGGCTCTTGCTTTGCAGTATTCCACATACAAAGTTGTTTTATCACATCAGTTGTTGCACAAAACAATTGTGACAACAGGAAAGCCAGCTTTGTTTCTTCATATTTTGGGGAGGGAACAGATATAACTTAGATTAAACTCCCGCTTTTCTATCATAACATAAAAGTAGCTGTGGAAATCCCACTTTTAAATCTTGAAATATTTCTCAAGGAAGCAGCAATTTTTATGCAACCTGCTGCTTATGAAAAAAGGAAGGGAAATGTGTAGAAATAGGAAAGTACCTTACAGTGTATCAGACTGCTGGGACTTCTAATCAGTTTTGCCTACTCTGAGCAGCAGGAATTATTTGTAATCCTGCCTGGAGAAACGAAGCATTGAATTGAGGGTCCTCTATTTGGTCTTCCAATCTTCAGAAGGATTTGCAACAAAAATGTACATAAAGACTTGTGGACTATTGCTTGATACTGCCTTAACCCAGAAGGAACAATTACACATCTTTTTCCCATTGTCCAAAGGAATCCTTGATCTCCTTGCAGATATGAGAAATAAATCCTTTTTTTTTTTTTTGCTGTTTGTCACCATAAGCAGAAATGTTTAATTTTATGTAAATATTTGTAACTTTAGCAAATGTATATAACTTTGTTTCCATTAAATGTTCAGAAGATCTAGCCTGATACCACAGGGATATATCTTGTGAATTAGTCAACCCCATCCCCTATGATAAGATGATTATAGATGAACAAGGAGTTCAATCTGCTGGAAAGTTATAACTTCAGGAGGCTTAAAGAAGTTACCATTTGTTTTTCTTTAGTCTCTCTTTCTAGAGTTGAAAAAGAAAATAAATCCAATGAAAGGTGTCTATGTAATAACAAGGGAAAAGAGTGTATGGAAGGAGCATCTTTATTAATTTATTCTTCAGATGTGATTGCAGGACTTGCTTGACCCTAGGCTACTATATCTGGATTGCAAAATTCTATATAACACTAGATGCAGTTGAGATATGGCTGTCTTAGACCTTATTTGGGTTTGGAAAATAAGTGGGGTTATGTTTGATTAATATTTGAATAGGAGACCTCCAGAGAATGCCAGAATTGTTTTTCAACTGTTAAATCCAAATAATCTCCTGCTCCTCCTCCTTCTCTCCTGAAAAAAGACTCAATGCTGTAATGAAAACTGAAAGTTGCTGAAGTCAAAGAAGTTAGTCTTAGCTTGAAAGAGACTGTCCCCCAACTTTATAAAAAATATCTAAATCATCGATTCATCACATTCTAGATCCTACCTTAGTATTTTTGCTTTATACTAGTATATTTTATCAAGATCACATGATTTACAATCATAAGCATGACACAAGAGATTGAAGAAAACCTGGAACAAGTTCAACTTAATAATAGGTAAACTTTACAATAGAATAACTTTACAATAGAATAACATCAACCCACATTTGACATTCATTTTAAATATGTTTGCCTTTGTGAGCATAATCAGCTCAAGATGGTTTACATTAGCTTTTTAAAAAACACATACAATTTGGTGTACACATGTATAATGCCACCTCAAATTTTAAGAAGTGGTTAAAAATCTAATGTGAAACATCTCAACAAGATAGTATTGAAAAAAATTAAAATCCTTTGCACAATTTTAGCATTTGGACAGCATCAAACCCATAGATATACCATACTGGGCTGTAAACATCCACATGACCATTAGATGGCAGCAAAGAAGCACAACAAGACAAGACAAGACAAGACAAGATAACTTTTATTGTCATTTTTTTTTACCGTGGGCACAACGGCACACATCAAAAATGAAATTTAGTTGCCCGCTCTCAAAATGAACACATACTTGACACGTACCTAACATACTATATACAACATATGTATAAATTCACAGCTCTTGCTGTGATTCCGTGACTATTCACCTTTTCTAGTGATTGCATGAATTTTGGAAGACTAAATATGATTATGCCTCCACATACAGGTAGCTCTTCAGATTGAAATCTAATGGGGGCTTTAAAGAGTAAGACTATCATTTTAAGCAATAGAGGGATTGTGAAACCAGTGCAATAATGCATGTGGTTCATACAAATACTACAGCAACTACATTCTCAACCTGAAGACATTTTTGAAATCTTTAAAAGCAGCTCCATTCAACGCATGCTCAAACCTGGTTACACCCAGAGCATGTGTAACAGAGGCATGATTTTGTTTTCTTCTGTGCAGATTTTTAACATTTGTGCTTTTGTTTTATTTATATTGAGAATTGTTTCTTCTATAAGGGAAAGCCTTGAAGTGTTAACGTGTTCAGCATTCCCTTGAACAACCAACAACCTGAAGCTACTTTTGCAATATGTCCAGGTGAGGGCAGAAAATGTGGGTGAAGAATTTAGAACTGGTCCTTAGTTGAGTAATATTATAAAAGGGTAAAAGCGAGAATGAGAAAGAGAAATCAGTGGTGTAGATTCTGGCCGTAATTATACTCATGTAAATCTCAGATAATGCAAATTACTTCTATGGAGATCCTTCAGATTTACCCCACTGGAACAGAAAATGAAAAATCTGGCTCATTGTCTTAGCAAAAATACACCCAGTCAATGTCAGTTTATTACAGAGAGAAAAAGAATGTGAAAGAAAACAAGGATTTCGTTAGCAATGTATTCTGGAGTATAAAAGATAAGAAGGAATATCTAATTAACACACCACTATAATTGCTTGCAGATATTCTTTTTTATTTAAAGATGAAATAGCTAAGAGTTCTCATCAAAACTGGGGTCACAGCCTACATATTAAATGAAAGAAATTGATTGGGCTTTATTACACCCTGACTACTGCAAATGTGCCTCAATCACTGATTGCTATAAATTTATTCTTATAAACTACTAATTGCCCAAGTCATAATGGTAACAATGGTATAATGAAATTATCTTGATCAAGCTGATGCACAAATTTTGCTTGACAACATGAGCAGTGTGAGAAAAAAGGAAAGAAGACATGCATACAAATACATAATCTTTCATTAAAATTAAAACCAATGTTAAAACAACTGTTCTCTGAAGCATACAAAGTTCTCTATTAGAAGGCTTTTCTTTTTTAAAAAAAAATTAAGAAGACAGGCATTTACATTTATAATAAAATGATCTTGCATATTTTATTTTTCTTGAAAATTAATGACTTACTTAATCACATTTGATCAAAGGAGATAAGTTGATGTAGCCATGTGTTTTGGATTGCAGACCTGATCTGAAGTGGCATGATGGATAGCCCATAGTCTCTCTGTCCCTCTGTATAACATCCCCGTTATTTGATGTGCATGGATACTGTGGAATATCACTAGCCCTCAGAACTATAGTTCCTATGTCAGAAGACATTATTCTTCCTTCTGGAGATCAAGGGCAAAGGCTAAGTATTTTATACAGTAAGCTCTGTAAATATCACTTTCCAGTTAGCAGGACATAGAGTGCCCAATTTTATTCTTCCTTCTTGGTTCAAATGCATTGGTTTACTGATAAAAACTGGGGCACATCCCAGTAATCACCAGTCCTGTGTACAGGTAGTCTTTATTTAGCCTTGGATAACAACTCTTTGCAAATAGAACAGTAATTTAAAAAGTAACCTATTTATACAATAAAAGCTTTCAGTGTGAAACTGATTAGGAACTGGTCAGTTTCTGGAAGCAGTTGCCGCTGCGAGGAGGGATCTAATCAACTAATTAAGGTCACAAAGCTGAGATGATTAACTTGTGTTAATCATAAAGTAAAAGTAAGTGTATCCAAATCAATAAACTTTGGGTGCTAAAATTTACCTTTGATCATCACTTCTGATAATGTTACCTAGTTTGGCAATGAAAAGTCTGCAAGGCAACCTCCAAGCTCAGAGAGCACCAAGGACTCACAATTTACTTTTGTTCCAAGCTAAAATTGATGGTATAGTGAAAATGTTCCAAAATATTTCCCTTTAATTCCTTAAATTGTTTATAAAGTTCAAATCAAGAATGGTGAATATTGTACTACACATACATTGCATAGGAAGGTACTGATAAATGTAGGATATATTTGCAATTTTAAAATAAGTGAATAATTTTATTATCTGGAATAAAGTATATGTGTCTTTTACTCCATTCCTGAGAAATTTTTTTTTTAAAAAGCACCAGGTTTCTTGAAATGCTTATGTTTTTTATTAATTGAAGAAAAATATTTTTAGACACTGATTTTTATAAGAAAATTTATAGGGAGACAAAGCCATATTATAATATGGAGATGCCTATAAATCCTTTTGTTTTTATTGGTCAAATTTTGTAAGATAATATCTAGTCCAATATTTTTAAATATCTATAGAAAGCTTGAACATCAATTTTTATTCTCTTTGCCCAGTGTATGAAGCTCTCATACACAACTTTCCTTAGTATAATACAGTACTTGTTAATAAATTTCTCCCAGATTTTCTTAACACAATTATTAAGATGGTATTCTGTGTTATAAATTTTTACTCACATTGCCTTTTCAAACCATATTCCAATACCATTTTTTTTCTTTTCAAAACCTTTTTATGTGCAACTTTCAGAAACCATTTGTATGTAGGCTTTTGAGTCAGAAAAAAGAACATTTATTGCTGCTGCCATGGAGTTATTTTGGAAACTTGGAAATTCAAGAGGATTTGTTTTGCAAAGTGTGGAAACTGTACTTGAACACAGCTAGCCAGACTCTACTGCATTATAACTGTATTCCAGAAATCCATAAATGGATTGTTTCAGAGGATGCTGTCCTAATATTAATCCATTTGAGCTTTTGTGAAGTCCTTGATTTCAAAAGAAGCCACTCTTATTACTATTCCTGTCTAATTCCTTGCTGGTCATAAAGTGACAATTCTAACTTACTTTAACCTCTCTAAAGGTATGTTCTTAAATGTTAATGCTGAGAAAGTCATCATGATGACTAGTGCTTAGGTTTAATATATAATGGCTTTTGACAGCTGCTTCTGTAAGAAGAGTAAGTGTTGACTGCATTAATGTCAGTTCCTGTCATATGCTAGTTACCAAATCTGTGAAGCGATGATGACAGGGAACCAAACTAGAGTGACAACAGGAGCCAAAGCAGTGATTTGAAAGAAGAAAGAGTGGACATTTTCATGCATTTTTCATGTGTTTCAAAGTTGTTCATTCTGTTCAACATGAGCCCTGCATTGTGTCGAGAAGCTCTGGCGGCAGCTACTGGCATCTGACATTCCCAGAAACAACTGTTCAGATTGTTTTAATGGTGGTTCTACATTTGAAAAAGGAAAAGCATGGGAGTTGGGACAGAGCTTGACATAAGAACTGAAAATGTAAAGAGAAGGCAGCTGGATCAGATCCAAAGATCACCTACTCCATTCTCCTAGTCCCACATTAGCATACTAGATACGGGTGGGGAAACTCATCTGAATTTCCCATTGTGTTTCCCAAGAGGTGGCAAGAGGTGTTTCCCGGCAGATTACCTCTAAAGTTGAAGGTTGCTGATCTCTGCCGATAGTATCATCTTCCATTAAATGCACACATTGATAGTAATCAGTACACCTTGTGGAATACAATTATACAATTCAGTTGGAGAGTCTATGAAGTAGATTCTCATTTCATCTATTCTGTTGCATGAGTCGAGAGACATAAAAACCTTTTCTTCTGGCTCTTTTTTTCTGAATTTATTTTTCATTGTAGCAGGTTCCATAGTCTTTTCCAGAAATATTTTTTTGGGGAGGGGGGGGAACATGTTAAGCCAAATTGTACCCAGTAATCCATGTGTGCTTACAGAACAGACAATGATTATGATATCAGCACTTTTCTTTGTGACGTCTTTTCTAATAACTCCTAAACTAAAATCTGCATTTGCTACCATTATCACTGGCGAAAAAGTTCTATTGAATTATTCTGGATTCACACCTTTAATGAGTTTACTGCAATCCCAGATAATGCCAGATGAACACCGTCATTTTATATGCATTACTTTAAATTTCCTTGCAAAGAGCTATACTTTCAGATGAAATGTTGCAAAACATATTGGCATGAAGAAAGCATTCATCCTTGAAATGCTTAACACTCTCCTTGTAGTTATTTTTCAAATCTAGAAAAACATCTCATTCTGAATAAAATCGAAGGAGGAGTGGTCAATAAAGCTCATTTGAATCAGTTCCACAATCATATGAGTCATTCAGGACTATAGTCTAAAGCAGGGGTCCTCAACCCCCAGGCCGTGGCCAAATACTGAGCCTTGAGCCATTCAGAACTGGGCTGCAGAAATGGTGGGCAAGCGCGCATATGTGCATTCCCACTTACGCGAGCAGTGGGTGAGCACATGCGTGCACACTCCATTTGCAAGAGCGGCGGGCGATTAGTGGGGACATGATAGTTGTCTTCCAGTACTTGAGAGGCTGTCACAAAGAAGAGGGGATTGACTTATTCTCTAGGGCACTAGAGAGCAGGACAAGAAATAATGGGTGGCAGCTTGACAAAGAGAGATCCAATCTAGATATAAGGAGAAATTTTCTGACAGTGAGAGCAATTAACCAATAGAGTAGCTTGCCTTCTGGGATTGTGGATATTCCATCACTGGAGGTTTTCAAGAATAGACTGGATGATCATTTGACTGGGATGGTATAAGGCTCCTGCCTTGAGTAGGGAGTTGGACTACAAGTCTTCTGAGGTCCCTTCCAGCCCTATGATTCTAATATATTAAAATACAGTCAGTACATGAGGAATACTTGCTCTCATGCTTTATTCCAGCTGCCGAATATCAGTCACATTGATTGATACATAGCAATTTGCCAGTTAATTTGCATTATTATATATTTTGCTGTTTATGCATAAATAAATGAATTTGGTGGCTAATATTAATTTGGATCAAGCAGCTGATCTCTGTATTCAGAGTTGTTGAGAGTCAGGCAGCACACAATAATTTAATAAATTATTCTTATTCTTATTTATTGTAACAGTGGTTCCTTTTCAAATAAATTAAGAAAATTGACATCACTGTCAAAATGATAGGATATTTTTTATGGTAGATTTAATATTCTTTACTGTGGCAGATATTACTATTGTTTAATTTATTTGTTTATATTACAATACATTAATTTATTTTTATTACTATTATTTAATTTGTTATCAAACAAACCAGAACAATAGTAAGTTTTGTTTAATATGTCTGTGTTTCTTTCTTCCTTTCAACATACTATATACTATTGGTCATCATCTGCTGTAGGAATGTATACACAGAGTTTTAAAATGCTATATTGATAGGCTTTCCTTCTGGCATTTGTGGATCATCTTTAAATTCAGAGATTCTAAAATGAATACCAAAGGTATGTAGGAGAAGCTGTTCCACTGCAGATTATTCATCCCTGTAGTTTTATTAAATTTTATTTTTCTCAGTAAAGATGGTCTAAAAAAATATGAGCATTCATAAATGGTGTGTTGGGATCAGCAATTGTAAAAAGGTGAACAAATTGTAAGGTGACAGGTCCTAAAAAGGGGGAAGTCTATCACAATGCCACTCAGTTTGTGTAAAAGCTTTTGGAAAAAGAAAAAAAAGAAAAGAGAGAGAGAGAGAGAGAGAGAGAGAGAGAAAGAGAGAGAGAGAGAGAGAGAGAGAGAGAGAGAAATCATGTGAAAATATGGAATAACACTTGAAAAGGAGTTTCCCCCCCCATATATCTGTTCCTCAGAAAGAACGTGAAAGAATGTTTTCTACATTAGCCTTGCAGAAGTACTGAGCCTGCACAGTTTAGGATTAAAAGTGTCATGGGATGAGATCCATGCAAGCAAGCCCTATTCCAAATCACTCCATGCCCAGCTCCTTTGCAGAATTCTGGGCTTCCAACTGAACGAACCAACAAATGTCTTGAAAATTACAGTTTTCAGCCCAAAGCCCAGCATTATGTCACCCATGCCTCCTCAAAAGTTAGGATTGTACCTTTTCTTTACCTACAACCTTTTAATGCTGACAATTGTAGTACGGTGTGTATGACTGCGGCTCTTTGTATTTCACCTACAGCTCTATGTATTGAGCATCTAACATTTGGAGTCACACTCTATAAATGTTTGAGTATTTCTTGTATTGAAGAGGCTCTTCCGTTTGTTTTCTGCATTATTGAATTTGTTAAGATCCAGGCTGGAGAGGGTTGGTAAAAATAGCAAAACTAAGATAGCTTTTTATATGCCAGATCAAATATATGCCAGATCAAACATTAAAAATACTGTTTACAATAGAAAGTCCATTCAGACAGGGAGTTCCAATGCTTTTTGGAAATGCTGTCAATTACATTTATAGGAGTTCTACTCATAGATTTTGGGCTTTAATTGGGCCTATGAATATAGTTATAGGATAGTCATGTAAATGTAAGGTGATCATACAAGCATGATCTATAGGGAGGTAAAATATAATCTATAGAGAGGTAAAAGATAGAATGCAGAATAACAAAGTTGGAAGGGATCTTGGAGGTCTTCTAGTCTAACCTCTTCTGTTCTCGCAAAGCAGACATGAAGACGAGGCAGGTTCACAACAAAGGATCTTTTATTGATTACATTCACAGAACAGAAGCAAACACACAATGGCAACTGGCCCTTTTATACTCCCCGTGCAAGGGGATGCACAGCCAATCATTGCAGGCTATTCTCCCACCTCGCGCATGCGTGTCTGGGTCCCGGGCAGACACGTGGTCTGTCCGGGTCTCTGCAACCTTTCTGCAGCCTTCCTGAGCCTTGCTGAATGACTCAGCAAGGCCCAGGACATAACCTAACCTGCTGCCCAAGCAGGAGACTCTATACCAGGGGTAGGCAAGCTTGCCTCTTTTATGACTCGTGGATTTCAACTCCCAGAATTCCTGAGCCAGTCAGGGGTAGGCAACCTTGGCTCTTTTATGACTCGTGGACTTCAACTCCCAGAATTCCTGAGCCAGTCAGGGGTAGGCAACCTTGGCTCTTTTATGACGCGTGGACTTCAAGTCCCAGAATTCCTGAGCCAGCATGGGAGTTGAATTCTGGGAGTTGAAGTCCACGCGTCATAAAAGAGCCAAGGTTGCCCACCCCTGCGAGTCTATACCATTCTGGATAAATGGCTGTGCAATCTTGTCTTAAAAACCTCTTAGGGTTCAGATTTGCAACTAGTAAAATATTGATTAAAGATCACAGAATAACAGTATTGGAAGGGAGCTTGGAGGTCTTTTAATCCAGACCCCTGCTCAAGCAAAAAATCCTATACCCCTGCAATCTAAACCCTATGGTTGTCCAAACTCCTCTTTAAAACCTCCAATGACGGAGCACCCACAACTTCTGGAAGCAAGTCATTCCACTGATTAATTGTTCTAAATTATAATCAATCATCAAGATATTTGGGACACGTGGATATATTAGAAAGCAGAAAGTGGGCCTTTTAAGAATGTAGATGCAGGCAGTTTTCAAATTTCCTAGCAATAGCACTAAGTAAATGGTCTTAAAACTGACAAGGAAAAAAAATACCCAATCCTCTCTTTTTTCAGTCAGCAGCAATTCCTTTTCTTATTAATTCCTGATCATTTTCTGTAAAACAACTCTCTGGTGGAATAGCAAAATAGACTTTGCATGTTTTAAATTATTTTAGATTTCATTAACTTCTTGTTCAGGCTCTCCAATCAAAGGAGGCACAAGCCATCTTTGCTTTCTTATGGTACTATTTCAGTTCTATAAATGATCAGCGTCTGAGCCAAGAATTGCACTACAGTATAAAATTCAGAAAAGTAACTAATTGGAAATACAAATATATTCCTTCCATGTTGTGCTTTAGTATGGGAAATGTAAATTCATTTGAGCCACCACAAAACTTGGAATTCCATCCTTTTCTATAAGGCAATTTCCTTATGTTGACTAAAACTGCCGATCTGGAAAAATGTAGTCAGTGTAATGTGTGAACTCATTCTTACTGTTGTACAGTATTTGTCTTTGCAGAAAATGTACCTTCAATCTACCTACTCCCCTTGGATATGAAAGAAGGCCACTCTGTACTTTTGAGGGTTTCACCTGCCATAAATTACATCTGATAAAGTATCACAGACAAAGGAATTTTCTGCCACCTTTAGAAGTGCTACCTGCTCATCATATGTTTTTCATGGTCTGTTTCTGTCAATGGCTTTTATTTCAACACCTTTGACTCTTTTGTAATCAATTTTCAAATTCAATTGCTTGATGCATTATACAATCTATCTAACAGTCACTGCAAATCATTTGGGTTCTCAGGCAATAATACATCATATTTGGCATCTCCGACAACTATATCTCTATCAGTACAAGCATTTTTTATACAGTTATCCATAAATATATTCACCAGCCAATGGGACATTCCATTTGTTTTCACATATGTGTTACATCCATCGTATGCAACCTTTATTCAACAACCAACCTTCAACTACATATTTATACCCAAACTTCCATAATTCAAGCTTAGGCAAACCTAGTCTTACAGTATCTAACTAAATGCTTCATCTGATTTGGATCTGGCTGGGTGATTTGTCTGTCTTTCCAACGCAAATATGCTTTTAACTCTAATCTGTATTATTTTCTTTTTCTTTTCTTCAGCTTTGGCTCCTGAAATCTTGCAAGACAAAATTTTCTAAAAATAGTACTATTTAGAAGAGAACTTTCTTTTTTTAAAAAAAATGATGTGTTCTCAGCATGGTAGAATCATTTTTTTTGGCTTTCACACATTGCTAGTAAATCAAGAAAACCAGAAACAGAATTACAGAGGGGACTATTTCAGTCTAAATGTAGCTAGTTTGATGAACCAGGAAGGACCTACAGACACTGTGAGATAGAAGCTCCTGAGACAGGCTTTAGCTATTAATTTTCTTGTTGCCTCTAGTGGTTTCTCTTTTTTACCATCACTTACTTTTTCAAAGCATTTGTTTACTTGAGCATGCTGCTACCTAGCAAAATTTGAAATCTGATGAAAGGCAAATAGCCCCCAGGGATCACTTCGGTTTCCATTTGCTGTCATTGGCTCCTTTCTTTTTCCTGCTGGGAAAAGAAAACCTAATGTTGAATTCCTTGCCTGAATTCTAGCTCTTCTGAATATAGGCACAGAGAGGTAAGACTACTTAGTCTAAGCTAGTGTGTTTCTCCACCTTAACAACTTTAATATATGTGGACTTCAACTCCCAGAATTCCTAGCCAGCCTGCTGGCTGAGGAATTCTGGGAGTTGAAATCCACCCATTTTACAGTTGCTGAGCCAAGCTCATGAAGCGAACTAAACTGTGTTTAGCTCTGTCTATTAATATTGATGCTTACAGAACTGGATAAGGGTCGCAACTGAGCCTAAGTCACTCCATTAATTCCAAAATACACATGCATGTGTTGCTTCTCTTTTCCATTGCCTATTGGGGTAGATGGGCTCTAAATGAGAATGATTGGCAGTAGATGAAGGACAGATGAGTCAAAGTAGCTTTTCACAGAATACACAGTTATATTGGGAACATTCTGACTTAGCATGTGATAACAGATATCTATGGAGATTCTCAATCATCAAGGTCATGCTTGCCCCAAAGGTGCTTTTCCAAAAGGCAACTAAACTTTCTAGTTTTTTTCCCCTTGAAAGTTCAGTTAGAATTGAAGAAGCTTCTTGAGTGAGAAGGGAAACATTTAAAAAACAACAACAAGAAAGCAGAGTTGCCTTTTAGAAAAGCGCCTTTGGGACATGTTGTAACAGCTTTTAACTTAAGTGGGGTATGGGAATGAAAGATATTCCCAGCGAATAGGCTTCTCATCATAACTAGTAGAACTTGTAGAACCCCCAAGTTCAGAAGAATGTTATCTGTGAATGACAGCTGCTTTGAACATGACAGCCCATGACTGAGACAGATGGAAGCAGGTTTGAAGCAGTCACATACCAAAAGGATGAAGCTGAATTCAAGAATTCGTAACAAAGTGCCTCAAGATATCCAAGAACATCCATGAAGCAACTTTTGGTGAATTCTTGATTTTTTTTTTAAAGTGGTGTAAGGCTTACCAATTATTGCAATGTGAAACATAAATTGAACTTCCTCTACCTCAGGTCAAATCCCTGCTGGTTGGGAACTCTGGAAATTGTAGTCTCAACACATTTGGAGGGCACCAGGTGGGAGAAACTTTGGTTCCATCTAGTGAAAGGCTACTCTTTCAGTTTCTCCTCTGTGTGGAGATAATTACTATTCTCATCTAGTAAAATGCTCTTAAGCACTTGGACTGCCAATGCAATGTGAAGCTTCCTCTGTAAATGTCTGCCACAAACCCAATCCACTCCTTGCATAGTAGCTTTTAACATCCTGCCATCAAAGTACTGAATACTAGTGTCAGAGGGAACTTGTAGCTCTTCCACATATTCAACAAACAAAAGTAACTGGAGCTAATGGAAGGCCTTTGTGTTGGCTACATAAAGGCAGTAGAATACAGAGTAGATTTTACAGACTCAATTTCTTTTAGCTTTCGGAGAATTCACCGTAGTTTCTAGTTCCCCTTCCCGTTTTGAATGAATTCTCCCTGGTTTCCAAATTTCAGAATCGGACCTCTCATGACTGTCTTTGACTTCATTTTTGCTTTTATGAAGCTTCTACTCTGAGTAGCAAGAAGGCAAAGCAAGAAATGTAATAAAAATGAAAAGGGGGGAACTGACAGGAGAGAGAGAATGGCAGAGCTACCCCTGCAGACAAATGTGAACAAAGACCATCAATCTGACAATAAGGCAAGGTAGGGTAGGATATCACTTTTGTTTTGTGTTTCTGTGTTATATTTTTCAACACTGAAAGAATAATATGTAATAAGTAAATTTCTTAATGTCAGCTGCTCTGCAGATGAGAGAAATTATTTATTGAAAAGAAAAACCCACCCTTCTTTTTGTCTAGTGCGGGGCTGGTTAAAATGGTACAAAAGTCAACCAGTACCGTTGAACATAATCTTCTTTATTTCACTGTTTTCTGAGGACAGGATGAAGACCTTGATAAACTGATCTGGCTGAGAAGATAAAAGGCAAATTGGTGATCACTCCTGAATCTGAAGGTAGATGGGGCAGAACAATCAAGGGTCATTCACACCAAGCTCCCCTTTGAGAAATGCTTGTGTTTTTCTGAAATATTTCTTGCAATCAGATCCCTAGATTATATTGATGGATGTTTGCTGAAAAGGTACTGAAAGAGGAGAAAGAGAGCTTTGGGAAATACAGTTTTTAATATGTATTTCAAAATACCTCAGTATTGGGAAGTGTTGATTGAAAATGTGTAATAATGAAAACTTACAGTACTATAATCTAATACAGTGTTTTTGAAATAATATGTGGACTTCAGCTCCCCAAATTCCCCAGATGGTTGAGAAACACTGGTCTAGTAAATACTTGTGGCAAATCTGGAAAAAATAAAACATTTAAAATGTGGATATAAAGCTGGTCCATAAAGGTAATCATCAACTTACAGCCATTCATTTAGTGACCATTTCAAGTTACAATGGCACTGAAAAAAAGTGACTTACAACTGTCACAGTCACACTATCAAAAGTCAGATGCTTGGAAGCTGGCATATATTTATGATAGTTGCATTGTCCCAAGAACATGTGATCACAAAGTCAATGGGGAAAGCCAGATTCACTTAACAACCATGCAATTCACTTAATGACTGCAGCAAAAAAGGTTGCAGAATTAGTGGTGACTCATTTAGCAACCAACTCACTTAGTGATGGAAATTCCAATCCCATTGTGGTCGTAAATCAAGGATTACCTATACCAGAAGTAGGCAACCTTGGCTCTTTTATGACTTGTGGACTTCAGCTCCCAGAATTTCTGAGTCAACATGGCTGGTTCAGGAATTCTGGGTATTGAAGTCCACAAGTCATAAAAGAGCCAAGGTTGCCTACCCCGACCTATACGTTATATAACATGCATGCAAGAAACTCCTTTATCTGAAACCAGTTTCCTACATCTATTTTAATCAATGCTAGAGGTTTAAAACTATGGAATCCCAGTAGAATCTGGGACTGTATGGAGCCATCATTGCCTTAACCATTGCCTTCATGGAAAGCATTTGCCCAGGATCAAACTGATGTAATCCATGTGCTACTGCAGGCCTGTAGATGGGATTACTGGCGACTAGGTAGGAACTTTTTGCCCTTGATTTAGCTCAACTTCCTTTTTTTAAAACAACTATACTGTACACCACTTTTTAAAATGTCTTAAATTTTAGCATTAATGTTGTAAACCGCCCACATAGCAAGAATGTTCAGAGGGCATGGTAAAAAAATTCAAGATGGCGGTCACAATGTACAAATGAAGCTCTGCCTGTTTTTTATGTCGTGTGTGCACCCTTGACTTATAGGCCATCCAGAGACCAGGATCGTATTTGGATTTTAAGTAAGATGGAGAAAATATTGTGGATATTTCACTGATATATGTAAGTTCAAATTCATGTAAGGGGTCCTTCAAGAAATCCTGATCAGAAAGTAAAATGACTTGCAGACCTTACTTGTTCCTTGATATAACTGAAAGGATGTTGCTATATATCAAGCTAGGGTGATACATGGATTTTCCTTGGAGAAAATCCTTGGACATTCTTTTCTATTGCTGTTCTTTTCTCCTTGGAAAAAAGTTCTTTTCTCCTTGCAAAAAAGAATACCAATAATCATTTCATAATCCATAAGATTTTTGTTTGTTTATTTAATTTATTTGCCATCCATCTTGCCACAAGAGTATGGCTGACCAAGATGTAAGTGGAATAAATTCAGCCTATACTGGATTTATTTTGCAGATATATTTGTTACTCAAGATATTAAACCCTGTTGTCTAATAAACCTGGACATTGTTGTTTTTTAAATTTTTCTGCTACAGGCTCTGTCAAAGTGGTGGAGTAAGAAAAGTCCCCAGTTGGTAAGTGTGTGTGATTTATACTCTATTGCTTTGAACTGACAAGTAATTAAAGAATCCAGTGTTACTTATTAAATGTACCATCGGCCAGAAGAAGAGAGCTTTATTTTTACTGACTGCAACGAAATAACACACCTTTCCGAGCACCCCACTTAATATGCAAAAAATGCCCAGTTTAAATCACTGTAGTAACATTTTAAAATCACTATTTATAAAATCTTGTTTCCTCAAGTGACTCAAGAGCAGAACAAACGGCTGCTAATTTTGAGCTGAAATCTATACCTCCAAGAAACATTTTATGTTAATTTCTTGATACAGATGCCCTGGGTCTCCTTTTAAATAACATTTGAATACTCTTTTAATAACATTGAGAGTTAACCAGAGATTGAAATGTAGCTGATCTCACAGACAAATTTAAATAAAAATGGCATTCTGCTGACACAAGTGTATTAGAAAGAAAACCTATGTAAAAGAGCTGTTAACCCAGATCTATTGTAGGATATATTATATATTGTCTGACATACTTTCATAAGAGCAAGCAGAAGTATCCCATCCTTTAGACTCTGGTAATGTTCCTTATTGTTAAATTCAATAGGAAAAGCTATTCATACAGAGGTATGATTGAAAAGAAAATTGAACCCTTTTGATGTTATAAATGTGTCTATTACAGCATGTGCACACAAATTTTCCATGGAAATTATTGTGAAAGTAGTGATTCTCCTAGAAAAATGCATTAGTGTTGACATGTTCAATTTTATCTGCATCAGAATATAAATACCTTTTAACTGTGGCAAAATTGTTTAGGATGTATATACTGTAAGTTTGTTGTCTAGCTATCCATTCCACGTCGCTTTCCTGGAGCCTAATTGTGTTCTTTTTCATGTCTGTAATACGGATATTAAAAATAAGGCCTTGAAGTTGTAATATGCTTCAGATTTATGTTGCTATGCTCTCCTTTAGAAGAAGATTTGAATGAAACATTTCTAATACGATACAGGTAAAATATTTCTTTTTACTACATTGCATTATTGTAGCTTTATAGTACCAAACCATACACCTAAAAATAAAGAAAAAAAGCAAAAGTAGTTGGAATAAATATAATTAAAATGCAAGAACTTGTATTAAAATAATAGTTCTACCATTCCAATGAAACCTAACTGTGTATGCAAGCTTTGTACCATAGTACCTAATAAGATTCTTTTAATCAGATAAATTAAAACCCTCAGTTGATAAACCAAACTTCTTGTTGTATAATCTTAGGCAAATGCAGTGCATAGAAGCAGCGTCTGGAACCATGCATAGCTCCCCCCCAACTATTAATCTATTAAGTGCATATGACTTTTTAAAAAAACTAAATGTCCTTATAAAAGGAAACCAGTGACACATTCATAGCATTTTTATATGTCATTAGCATGATTCAGAAATTCTGAATTCCAGATTTAGCAACAGATCATTGTTAGATCGAAACAGATCACCACATATGTAAACTAATTTAAATTTTTTAAGCCATATAACAGCAGCAGATTAAAATTTTCTACATGTTCACCTAAGAAGACAGTCCCAAATATTTTGACAAGTTCTGGTCCATGTTTTTCATTTTAAAATATTCTGAAAGGAAATGTATTGCATAAAATCCTGATTTATCATTCTTTCATATTTTGGTTTTATTCCTGTGTTTTAAAGCCATCATTACAGGTTTAATAACAAGAAGAGCAGTCACAATTATTTTTTTCCTTCATAGATTCAGGATTGGGGGGGGGGCATCTAATTTTTCTCTAATTTCTGAATGGAAGGAAATATGTCTTTGCTGCAACTGCAATTCCCTTGCCCAAATGAATGTTTTCTGTACCATGCCAGAAAAAACCAAAAAGCCGAGCAATGTTATATTAAACAACAGGTCTGTCTGTTTTCAGCTTTAACTTTTAGAGTATCATAGAACTTTGAAATGAATTTGAAAGTATTTTTTTTCCTACAGGAAAATGCCAGAGTTTTAACAGGCAGTACAGAATGGAAAGGATATTCCAGAGCAACAGAGAATCCAAGGACATGAATTGCCAAGGAAACAAAATTCCAGCTTGAGGAATTGGATGCCTTGGGAAAGGTCTAACTGCTAAGGAGAAAAAAATAAATTTATAGATTTTATTGGGGTAGTTTTTGAAAATATACTAAAAGTAGTCTGTAACAGACTTTAGTTTACAGTTTCAAATGAACTATGATGAACCTACAGCACAAAACAAAATGCCATCTATGTAAATATTCATATGCATATGAAAAATATTCTCTGTGGTTATCCAGGGTTAAATTAAATTACTATTATTATTTCAGAAGATACATTTCCACTGTGCCAACATAAGTACCATAAATTCATTGTGTTTCAACTCACTAACAAAAGCTGACTTGTCGTTTTTGCTCAGAAGGCTAACATTTCTACAGTTATTTTAAGTGTTTGACAACTACTTTAGAACTGAGCGTTATTTCATATTGTTTTCCTAACCTTTAAAGGCAGGAACTGACCTAAGTATACCTTTTTCCCCTTTGGAAAAAAAAGGAAAAAAAAGAGAGAAAGAAGTCTGGTTGTTAAATAGTTAGGCACCAAATTATCGCTTCTTTCACATTGGACCTAGATTATTGCCTTTTTTATTTTATTTTCAATTATAAAATGTATAATTTTACATAAACAGGAGGTTTATAACACCTGAATGTGGCAAGTGAAACAAGTAAAATACAAAATGTAAAACATGATAAAACATTGCAATTAAAATGAAATAAAAATTCAAATCTTCATTGCTAAATATTGATGATGTTAAATGTTGTTTGAAAGATTCAGCTGGCTATTAACTTATCTTAATCTAACTCATATCTTGAATCTACATTCTGCTTTTAAATATTAAAAAAATCACCTTGCTTTTAAAAAAACAAAGTTTAAGACAAGATTTGATGTGACAACAATATACTCATTATTTTTAAATCAGGTTTTGCCCAAAATATATGTAGTTGTAACAATTTCAAACAACAAAAATGTGGGAAGGGTGTTTCCTTCATCTACCTGAAGGCAGATGAAGAGAATTAGTCTTCTAACTAATTTTCTCCTTAGCTAAATTCCAAATCAGGAAGTAGACTGAATGATTAGAAATTCATCTGGAAGGAAACAGGTTCAAGTAAATAAAATACTACATTCTTTCCTAGGCAGACCTCAATTTAAACAAACTGGGTGGCCTATTTTGGTTTTTAATATTAGCATTAGATCATTTCTCTGCTACTTACCTCAGTAGCATAGGGTCTCCTGATGGTGCCATAACTGAGGGATGAACTTTTATTCCTGTAATGCACTCTCCTTTTAATTTTCTTTCATGCTTCTGAAATGCAAAATATGACAATTATTATAAAGTTTCATTCCGAGTGACATGTGATTATTCTTGGTGATGACTGTATATGTGGTTTATACAGAATATGTTTATATTGTATTTAATGTATATTTAAATTTTATTAACTGTGATATGAAACCAGAAAAATCATTGGCAGTTCATATGACTCAACTGTCTTTTTTTTAACTAGCTAGGCTTCCTATTAATATTTTTGAATACATCTGCCTATATATGCGCCTCTCAATATTTTCCCTCCTGCAATAGAAAATTTTCAATGCTGCTTTCATTTAGACTTTCTTGGCTATAACCCTACTGCAGCCTTCTTACTGTTCCAAGTTATAGTAGACATTTGATTTAATATAAGTGCAGTTTGGTTTCTTTTTGCTGTTAGCATGTTTACTCCATTTTATTTATTCACTGCATAAAGCAAGTGCATACCAGAAAGCAAGATTATCTTTCTAGAGTGGATTACAACAGGAAAAGGATATGCTTTTCAAGGGTAGATTCAAAGAATAATTTCAATAATATTTAAAAGAGAGGGTCAAAATCTATTGTAGCTAGTGAGGTTTTGAAAATCTGTGCCTAGCAACTAGTAAAGAACTTTTAATGAAATGTGTAAAAGGTAGCTTTGCACATATTTATTGCCAAGAAAAATGTATTTAAAATTAACACATAACAAAATTAAAACCCAAATAGTCTCCTACAAGCTGATCACAGGTCGGATTCTCTTAGCTACTAGAGACACAGTTATTCCATTTCCAGCAAAATAATAATTGCTGTGTACAGCAGTTTAATCTGGAGACATGCGCTCCACCTTTGTGGTTTTGGAAACTTCTGGAAATGAAATCACCATCCTGAGGTTCTCCTGGAGTTGTCAAGACTATTCAGCCAGCACTTTGGGATATTGGAAAATTTTGTTGCAGTAATAGGGAATTGATCTAATTTACCCTTCCTTTTAAAAAGTATTATTTTTGCAAAAGAAAAACTACATAATTATAACAATGTTTTTAAAAAGGGGAAAAAATAGGAATAATACTTGGTAGGCTGTGGAGAGAACAAGCCAGTCCCCAGTTCTGATCTTCTGTGTAAAACAATATAACTGTATAGTATATAGTGAATTATATTGAAAATGGATGAGAATATTATACAGGATGATTTCCCCTTTAATGTTTTATTGGGGCAACCCAGACAGTTTCCATGACAATTAGAGGAGGCAGGAACACAATTTTTTGCCACATGGAATTATACATAAAAAGGTAGGATTAAAAATATCATCATCTTACTGGTCCAGGGGGAGATTTATTTATTTTATTAAAATTATAAGCTGACCCATTGCAAGTCTGTGCAACATACAGCAAAATCTTTACTAAAACAGAAATAAAATCTCCAAAGCATCCAGGAAAAGAGGCAGCCTTTCTAAAATGGTAAAAAAACACATTCAAATACAGTATAGAGAACCTAGGTGTTACTATATCACTCTTTATTACAGACTGACTCTTCAAACTGAATAGTTGTGACATGTCTTCCTCATTTTTATCCATAACACATATATGTTTAAACTATGTAACATGCAACTCAACTGCAACCTCTTTGGGGTTTCTTTTGTGGAACCATCAGTGGATCTCTTTAGTAGGACTGGGAATACTGACCGTAAATAAATTTAAGGTTCCCATCAACACTTCCTTATACTCTACACATTTTTTTTTACTTTTTACTTTTTTACTTGTGTTTCATGAATTTAATTCATGAATTTAAATAAAGGGATTATTGGGGAAGATTTAAGTCTCTGTCTATAATAGCAATCCCCATCCAGATTGAGTTCATATGTACTTATTGTCCTCTAAAAGTTCCCAAGGGGATAAGTTGCACTTTATACAACTGGCACAATATGTATCCTGTTCTTTAAGCAATTGACTGAGCATGTACAGGTAATCTTTGACTTATGGCCACAATTGAGCCAAAAATTTTTGTTGTTAAGTGAGACATTTGTTAAGTGAATTTTACCCCATTTTATGACTTTTCTTGCCACAGTTGTTAAGAGAATCACTGCAGTTGTTCCATTAGTAACATAGTTGTTAAATGAATCTAGCTTCTCCATTGACATTGCTTGTCAGAAGGTCACAAAAGGGGATCACATGACCCTGGGACACTGCAACCATCATAAATATGAGTCAGATGTCAAGCAGCTGAATTTTGATCACGTGACCACAAGGATGCCACAACAGTCATGTGAATGGATATAAGTCACATTTTTCACTGCCGTTGTAATTTTGGTCACTAAATGAACTTTTGTAATTCGAGGACTACCTGTACCAATAATGTTACAATTGTACTTCTAGCAGCATTTCATGTGCTAAATTTCATACCCTTTCCAAGATACAGGACAAATCCAATATTGTTATTACAAAAATAGCAGCATCTTTTATTTAGAATTTAGAATAGAATAGAGCTGGAAGGGACCTTGAAAGTCTTCTAGTCCAGCCCCCTGATCAAGCAGGAGAGCCTATACCATTTCAGACAAGTGACTGTCCAGTGATGGAGCACCCACAATTTCTGGGGCAAGCTATTCCACTGGTTAATTGTCCTCACTGTTAGGAAGTTTCTCCTTAATTCCAGGTTGCTTCTCTCTTTGGTCAGTTTCCAACCATTGTTTCTTGTCCTGCCCTCTGGTGCTTTGGAGAACAGTTTGATGCCCTCTTCTTTGCGGCAGCCCCTCAAATACTGGAATACTGCTATCATGTCACCCCTATCATGTCACTCCGCTAAAGGGAGAAGATGGCATAGAAATTACAGGCAACAGGGAGAAAGCAGAGCTGCTTAACTCACACTTTGTGTCAGTCTTCACACAAAAAGATAATACAGCCCAACACACCCAAAAAAACAACACTGCAAAAGACATACCAGAAACAAAAATTAAAATAAGCAAGAAAATGGTAAGGGAGCACCTATCCAATCTTGATGAATATAAATCACCGGGACCCGACAGGCTACATCCCAGAGTTCTGAAAGAGCATCACATCCTCCATAAATCCTGGAGCACTGAGGAAGTACCAGAGGATTGGAAAAGGGCTGATGTGGTCCCCATCTTCAAGAAAGGAAAAAAAAAACAGGCCCAGGAAACTACAGACCAATCAGTTCAACATCAATACCTGAGAAAATCCTAGAAAAGATTATCAAAAAACAGATCTGCAAATAACTAGAAGAAAACAAAATCATAACTAGTAGCCAGCATGGGTTTGTCAAAAATAGATCATGCCAAACCAATCTCATCTCATTCTTCGATAAAGTGACTAAACTAATAGACCAGCGAAACTCAGTGAACATAGTATATTTGGACTTCAGTAAAGCATTTGACAAGGAGACCACAACCTACTCCTTGATAAACTAAGAAAAGGTGGGATAGACAACATCACTACCAGATGGATCTGTAACTGGCTAACAAACTGTACTCAACGAGTAGTCCTCAATGGCACTACATGCACATGGAGAGAAGTAAGCAGTGGGGTACCACAAGGTTCCGTCTTAGGCCCAGTACTCTTCAATATCTTCATCAATGACTTAGATGAGAGAATAGAAGGGGAACTCATCAAATTCGTAGATGACACCAAACTAGCAGGAGTAGCCAACACCCCAGAAGACAAACACAGGATCCAAAAAGATCTTGACCAACTTGAACAATAGGCCCTATCCAACAAAATGAGTTTCAGTGTGGAGAAAAGCAAAGTCTTACATTTAGGCAGGAAAAACCAAAGGCACAAATACAGATTGGGTGAGACCTGGCTCAAAAACAGTGACTGTGAGAGGGATCTTGGAGTCCTAGTGGACGATCACTTGACTATGAGCCAGCAGTGTGCAGCAGCAACCAAAAAAGCTAACAAAATCCTGGGTTGTATAAACAGAGGCATAGAATCAAGATCACGAGAAGTACTATTACCACTTTATAAAGCCCTAGTAAGACCACACCTAGAATACTGCAGCCAATTTTGGTCACCATACCACAAAAAAGATGTTGAGCGTTTGGAAAAAATTCAGAGAAGAGCAACTAAGATGATCAGGGGCCTGGAGACTAAAACATACAAAGAACGGCTATGGGATTTGGGTCTGGCTAGTCTAAGGAAAAGAAGAAATAGGGGAGACATGATAGCAGTGTTCCAGTATCTGAGGGGCTGCCACAAGGCAGAGAAGGCCAGGTTGTTCACCAAAGCACCAGAGGGAAGGACGAGAAACAATGGTTGGAAACTGACCAAAGAGAGAAGCAACCTGGAACTAAGGATAAATTTCCTGACAGTGAGGACAATCAACCAGTGGAACAGCTTACCCCCAGAAATCGTGGGCGCTCCATCACTGGAGATTTTTAAGAAGAGACTGGACATCCACCTGTCTGAGACAATATAGGTTCTCCTGCTTGAGCAGAGGGCTGGACTAGAAGACCTCCAAGGTCCCTTCCAGCTCTATTCTATTCTATTCTATTCTATTCTATTCTATTCTATTCTATTCTATTCTATTCTATTCTATTCTATTCTATTCTATTCTATTCTATTCTATTCTATTCTATTCTATTCTATTCTATTCTATCTTTTCTTTAGACTAGCCACATGAACTGACAGCATTCACCAGAGAGTCCGATATATTTCCAGCACACAGGAACCTGTCTGAAATTAGGTTGAAAGTTGATTTCCTTTCTAAACAGAGTCAATTGAGATAGCTTTCAATGGCTGAACCTTCAATGGGAGTCAGTCAAATGCAATATGCACCTTGCAGGCTAGTATGTGAATTTCCAGCTCATCGAGGACAAGTGTTGGTCTGCATAAAAGCAATTTATTTTTCAGTCGTAGATAGACATGATATTTACAACTGTTCTGACTTTATATTAGTCTTGTCCCAGAATTTCAGGCTCCCTAGTTCAAGGCTATGCAGGTGTAATACTAATAATCAGCGACTTTATTACAGGTTGCTGGTGTAAAATTATTTCTCTCTCTTTGCACTCCTGCATAGATTTCATTTGCATGACTTCTGACAGGCTCTCATACCTATTACTAGAAAGCCTCAGCCATCATTTCTTGCTTTTGTTGTTGGATGTATCTGTGTGTCACCGGTCGATAGTCTCTTCTTCACATGGCTTCAAACTAGAGCAAGCACAGGCTTGCTTCCAGCACTCATTTCAGTGTGTTGAGCATTCAATTAAACAGGGAGATTTTCATTTTATTCAAGGGGAGCTGCATCTTGTCTAGCTCAGTAGCTATTTGCTTGGATGGCCACCAAAGCATTAAAAAAAAAAACTTTGAAGATGGTCTATTGTCCCCAGATCTGTTTGAGAAAAAAAAATCACAGGATATCTTGTTCCTAACACTATTATTTTGTTTCCAACTGAGTGTAAACTTTTAAAGGGCGAGCTTGTCTGCTTTGCAATATTGCTTTTGCATATATAAAGTAAGAGCTTGGAAAGTAGAGCTTCAATTACAAGTAATAGGTAGATGCATATTTTGTCTGCTTCTTCCACGTTTTATTCCCATTTTAAACATGATGCGCCAAACAATCAATCAGCTTTTCAGAAAAAAAATGAAGGTATAGAATGAATTATGAGAATGGCTCCATGTATTTCAACAGCAGCACTGAATCTGTACTCTCCAAAATTTGCCAAACTTAGAAATGTATGCACCCAAGCTCACAGTAGTAAGGACCCTGTCCACTTCCTCAAATGGTTCAAACTCTTTTCAGGTAATTGAGCTTAGATATGCCTTGATAATTTCCAAAATGTCTGCCCAGCCAGAGTTCAATTACAAGCAAAGCTGAGTGTCACAAGTTCTTCTACATATACCCAAGTCAATGGGCTCCAAAATCTAAGAGAGACAACAGAACCACACAGTTTGCTACACAACACACACACACTCAAAGACTAGTACTCACTGCTCACTACTCCCTCTTTCCCACATCTACTATATGCCCTCCTATCGCTCCTCCAACTACTACTCCTTGTGAGTCCTGTAGCTGAAGAACAATATTATTTTTTTTATCTGCTTTAGGCTGCTTTATTTCTACAGACAAACACACACCTCCTTCCGTCTCTCACAAAAACAAATCAAGATGATATTTGCAACTACACATAAAAAAATGAGATCACACAGTTGTTACCGTAGCCTTTCCTTTTTTGACCACCCATCCCACTTAACTCTCAAAAAACTTGGAATGAGAGCTTCTGTCAAACTGGTGCAGAATCCTCGTGTGGAGGTATCCTGTTGTGATATGTCCCATCAGTGTAACTCTTTATAGACTTTGAAGTCTACAAAGGACCAGATACTTGTTAAGTTTGCAATTTAATTAAAACATAGTTACGCTGAAACATGCTGTTCGGAAAAGTAGCTTAAAATCACAGGCAGCAACTACATCTGTTTGAAAGCAGATGATTCTTAATAGTCTTACTTTTGTTTTTTTTTTGAAAGCCCTAAATGTAGCATCATTCCAGAATGCTTGAATTGGAGAGATGGCAATCATCTAAAATTATTTCTGCTGGTGAGTTGTCCTTTTCCTATAAGCTATTCTCTGAAAAATATATCTTCTGTAGGGGGTGATGGTGGTGTGTGTGTGTGTGTATGTGAGAGAGAGAGAGAGAGAGAGAGATGCAACCAAAACAAACATGATTTTCACAAATGAATACATGTGATTTGGTTTTTAATATTGGATTTTTTTTTTTAAAAAATGTACTCTTGTATCTTGTCTACTTTGAGCATACTACTATTGCCACTGAAAGCACAGCAGAGTATTCCTTTCCATAGTTTGCAGTAAAAAAATACCTCAATCCTTCACTAGAAACAACTACATAATTGTGAAAATGTATTACAATGTGGATTACTTCCCATTCAAGCTACCAATAGCCATTCCCTTTCACTTAGCCTCCTATAAGTTTTCAATTCTAACCTTTTTTGCTCCCTCCCCATGACTACTGAGCATACTTGATCCTCCATTGGTTGTTTTGATTCTCCCAAAGAGATTGGTATGCTTTTGTAAACTATACATTCTCCCAAGTACTGCCCTCTGGTGAATGGTTGATGTTGCTTGGCCATTTAAACCCTGTTACTCAGGGATTGCTTTTAATGTATTGATATCTAGCAATTTCAGTGAGTCACATGTTTTGCTATAGATTTCTGCTTTCTGCTTTTGTGGGGAGGAAGTGTTTACCCCTTGCACAAATATAAATCAAACCCAAAGGATCTATGTTTGACAGGCATACACGCTGCTTGTCCTAGCTCACATTTTCACTGCACCATGCAGGATCTGGTCGCGGTTGCCACCTACTCAGTGCCACCCTCTCAAAATGCATTGTCAACAACCGAATTAGCTCCTGCTTGTGCTTTAATTAATATTGCCGCCTGGATCTATCAACAGCAAATCAGCACACTTCACACCACAGGATAAAAACAATCTGCACCTTGTCAGGCCTGGCACTTTGGAAGTCGTTGTGGGGCTGCAACCTCGTGGTAATTACTCACCTGGGTCTTTGCGCGGCCTTCATTTCCGTGTTTGATTGTTGACATTGTACAACACTGCATCATCACAGAAGGGGGAGAAAGTTGGGGGGGGGAAATGTGGCAGGCCTAGTAATTATGCCTCTGCCACCTCACCTTCTTCCTGCCTTTGGATCCCCCAACAGCCAAAATGATAGACATCATCTTCAGAGTAACTGTTCCATTAAAGAGAATGATTATGCTAAGCTGAGTGAATGAGTTGACATGAAGACTCAACACCTCCCAAGCAGCTGTGAAAACATTTAGAAGACATTCATGTAGCAAATGAGCAAGGAGGTGGGGCAGAAAGAGGAACAACAGAAAGACACTTCAGTTTTTTTCAGTTTTTAAAATAAATAAATAACATGCTTTATTCCAAGTTGTGCATGCAAGAAATTGAAGGGTAGAAGTGTGAAATCATAAACTTGCTCATACCCACTCTTATATTTTTCTAAAGGAATGCAAGAACAATACCACATCAAGTAAGCCTGCCGTTTGTGTGTTAGATAGTTTGCTGTTGGGAATAACAGCAGCAATAGCAACAATGTAATAAATGATTTCTGGGGATCTGTCAGACAGAATAAACAAATGCCTTTGAGGGAGCTTTAACCAAGCCAAGGACTGTACTGCAAATGTAAAAATTTTCTCACAAGAATCCTATGGGAAAGTGTGAGGTTTGGAGGATGATCAAACTGTGATTGAAAATATGAAAGTTACTTTTAGTACTTTGGGGAATGCATGCAAAGATTTGTTTTAAATGAATAAAGAATGAAGTGTTTTGTGTACAATTTTTCTCTTTCTATACTAATTTTGATGGCCAGAAGGGCCATATTGATGTTGATATTATTTTGCCCCCAGAGAAAAAGACCACAAAAAAGAGAAAGTCTACCTGAGCAGATGCTCCAACTGTACTGTGCAGATGGGAAGTTCCCCAACAGGGCATTCTGCAGACAGAAACAAAATGAGATCCTGGAGAAGCCAGCTTTCAATTTGCCCAATCCACAG
Source organism: Azemiops feae (assembly GCA_023970755.1). NCBI lineage: Eukaryota > Metazoa > Chordata > Lepidosauria > Squamata > Viperidae > Azemiops > Azemiops feae. The sequence goes on along the minus strand of JALGBA010000346.1, from coordinate 1,534,326 downwards.
TTCTTCTTTTCTCCTAGACAGATTTCTTGGCTGTGCTAGCCCTCAAGGAGCTAATTTTCTCCTGAAAGTGTAATCAGCCAACTTTCCTTTCTGTACTTCTTGTATTGGTGCTAGTTCTGCAAATAGCCATTTTAACAAATCTGGTATAATGCATGACCTCATGAAATTCTTGGATGAAACAAATCCGACATTTTCACTTCAAACTGTTTTGGGACTAGGATTCCCAAAGGAGATCATTATAGCTCTCTTTTTGATCTCCTAGATGTGAAATATCAGGGAATTGTGACAATAATTCAAATTTGGGTAGTGGGGTGGTGGGGTAGAATGAAATTTCTCACTGATTTCTGGTACCATCAATATTAGCTTCCTTTCCTCCTGGTTTGGAGTGATGGGATTTATTATTTTACTAGACAACCCTTGTCTCATTGGGTCAACATTTTCACTTGGGGGTGCTTGGCAGTATACGGGAAGTGCCATGTGGCTCAGGGTGGTGATATGGTCAGGAAGAGCACATAGAGTATGCAAGAGATGCTGTATGGTTCACAAAAGGTGCATGGGGGCAACATGACTCAGAAAGGATGCATAGGGTTTCCTTCCCTCCTGTTCCTCCTTCCCTTCCTCCCTATACTTTCCTTCCTTCCTTCCTTCCTTCTTTCCTTCTTTCCTTCTTTCCTTCCTTCCTTCCTTCCTTCCTTCCTTCCTTCCTTCCTCCCTCCCTTCTTCCCTCCCTCCCCTCCCCACACCTCCTCTCTTCTCCCCTCTCCCTTCCCTGCCCTTCTCAGCAAGCAGGCAAGAGGCTGTTACTGGATGGGAGAGGGAGTGAGGGATTGCAGGAGTGTCTGGGAAACTGTCACAAAACATTGAAAAAGAGGCAGCATAGAAGCAGGAGTGGCAGCTTGATAGTGATAATTTCCAGTGATCTAATTCAAATGAGCATTAATTTATAATATTTACATCATAGCATTGGATATATTCTTATGGAGATTTAGACTTTCCCCCCATTGCTAAGTATATGCAACTGGTCAGTCTGGATGATAAAATAAGCAAAATAACACTTAGTCTGCATCAATTGCGAGATGCTGGGGTGATCCTATCAACCAAACCTGGTGAATATGGAGTCTCCATATGGATGGATGGAGTCACACTTACCTGTCATTACTGGTTTGGATGCCAGGAGCAGTCTGCACTTTATGCTTCCAAAAATACCTTCCAGTTGGTTCCAGATATTGTGACTCCACTTTTCTTAAAAAACACATGAACTTTAAAAGATTTACTCAGTCAACTTTCTCATTACCTAGATTGTTCCCAAAGAAAAATGAACCTGGTCATTTAATTTTTAATGCCTCTATGGTCTTTTGGGGAAGAATGGACAGATGGGATCATTATTTCCTCAATATCTTACTAGTCTATCACTTGTAAATTTCAACTCAAATGTTGGTTCAGATGGTACCTTGCTCAATAGTAGTAACTGTGAGAGGGATCCTGGAGTCCTATGGACAATCACTTAAATATAAGCCAGCAGTGTGCTGCAGCTGCCAAAAAGGCCAACACAGTGCTAGGCTGCATTAACAGAGGGATAGAATCAAGATCACGTGAAGTATTAGTAACACTTTATAACCCCTTGGCAAGGCCACATTTGGAATACTGCATCCAGTTTTGGTCACCACAATGTAAAAAAATGTTGAGACTCTAGAAAGAGTACAGAGAAGAGCAACAAAGATGATCAGAGGACTGGAGGCTAAAACATATAAGGAACAGTTGCTGGAATTCAGTATGTCTAGTTTATGAAGAGAAGGACTAGGGGAGACATAATAGCAGTGTTCCAATATCTCAGGGATTGACACAAAGAAGAGGGAGTCAAGCTATTCTCCAAAGCACCTAAAGGCAGGACAAGAAGCAATGGATGGAAACTAACCAAAGAGAGGAGCAACTTAGAACTAAGGAGAAATTTTCTGACAGAACAATTAATCAGTGGAACAACCTGCCTCCAGAAGTTGTGAATGCTCCAACACTGGAAGTTTTTAAGAAGAGACTGGAGACTTGGAGTTAGACTAGAAGACCTCCAAGGTCCCTTCCAACTTGATGATAATGATGATGATAATGATGAAGATGATGTATCATAAGTTTATATCCCAACAATCAGCAAAACATGAAGTGTGGCTTTATTTTAATAGGATATTGTCAGTTGTCCCAACTTGATCAGTGAAAGGAAAGGAAAGGAAAGGAAAGGAAAGGAAAGGAAAGGAAAGGAAAGGAAAGGAAAGGAGAAACATATGTTTTTCTTTCCTATAATGATATTCTGGATAGTTTATGTAGATTTCCAAGCTGCCTTTCCATCCAAGCTCTTACTATTCCAGGCCAATTTTTCAGGAAGACTAGAATCCAGTAATTATCGGGGTTTTTTATTTTATTTGTTTTCTTTTCATCCCCCCAAGGGTGCCCAGAATGTTGCCCAGAACCCCAACCAACCATGTTACCAGTCAAAAAAGCAATATACCATAAAACAATAGAGGAATGGCATGTAGGTGTACAATTTAAAGCCAATTTCATTTAAAAGACAATCTGGTTCTGGATAAGTAATCTCCCTCTTTGTGACAGGACTGATTTTCAGTAAGAGAATTCTTTGCATCAAGAGTCTTTGTGTTTGCTGATGTATGATGCACTCTGAACATTAATTAATCTTACAATCAAAGGACTTTTTTGGAATAGCTTCCCCAGAATATGACCTGGCTTTTGCCATACAGCATTAAACATTGCTTCAATGACTGAGACAGAAAAAAGAATGTGATTTTATGGGTACATCCATGAGACTAATATGCCATATGAACTATAATTCTGGATGGCTCACGGTAAAAGCAAAAACAATTAAAACCAAACATATAAACAATCAACTCCATGGGCCAGCAGAATCTGCTGGGGAAAACTCTGTCTTTAGCCTAGGGAATTTAGATAAACTTCATAAAGTTTATGAAGACATATGATAAATCTTTCAGCAAAACACAAAGCAAAAATATTTATTCAAAATAAATACCCACCTGGAGTCAACTGTCATAAAAACCCCTCTCAAAATACATCTACCAACCACCAAGTAATGGATCACTTTTTAATAGTCAGAGACAGCCCAAAAAAGAAAACTGGTTTCTTTGCATCTAGGCATTTATCTATGCAGATATATGCATCCATAGGTGCATGCAGGTGCGCACACATAATTTGGGAGGATATAAGAAATATCCACAACAGTGACCACCCCCTTGCATTTTTCTAAAAGAGGTTGGATTAGATTTCTTTTCCTTTTGTGACCAGAAATATCCATTCTTCACTAAAGAGACACTCCAGATCTAACTCTTAGAGACAGTGGTGGGATTCAAATATGTGAACAACTGGTTCTCTGTGTGGATGCCGCTTCCGGAAGTCTATTCTGGGCCTGGGTAACAAAAAATTAGCTACCGGTTCTGCCGAAGTGGTGCGAACCGAACTGCTTAGAGAGCATTTTCACGTGAGTCCTATAATCAATCCAAATTATTTCAGGCTAGCTATACAGTCGTGTAGTGTAAATCAATGAGTCTCAACTTTAGCAACTCTGAGATGTGCCCTGGCTGGGAAATTTGGGTGGCTGAGGACCACACATCTTAAATTTGCTGAGCTTGAGAAACACTGTTGTAAACGATGGGTGGGTGGCAAGGGACAGGCAAATGTTCTTATTCTTTTATCCTGGTGAAGCTATGCGCAGCTTGTTTGTTTGCGTGTTTCTCTTTGGAGAAAACATTCCACTCACTTGTCAGTGCCTCAGCCTAGCAGCTGCTTAAAGAGATAGGCTGACTTGACCTAACAGGTTATGTTGACCAGAGTAATGTCTCCTTTCCATTTGGCGCACGGTACAAAGGACCTGCTTTGGGTTTTTTTTTCCTTTTTTAAAAAAAATTCTTGTCTTTCCTTTAGATAGGGAATGAGTAATTTGGGGTTACTCCATTGGAGGAGAAACAGTGGCCTTCCTAGGTCCTGTAGTTTGGAAACTCTTGAGTTCTAGGCCTGCCTTAGGCTTGGGGAAAAAAAGCTGGGTGACCTGACATTGTTTCAGCCCAACTCACTTCACAGGATTGCTTTTGTGGGGAAAATAAGAGGAAGAAGGAATATTAGATATGTTCACCTCTTTGAATTATTTGTAAAAATAATAAAGGTGGGGTAAAAAAAAGTAGGCATTTTATTTAGAAAGTATTGTTGCTGCAAAGGTACCCATGGTGTTAGTGTAGGGAATGCATGTAAAAAAGGGGGGGGCAGGTCACATGGACACAGCTTCCGGTCTTCACTTTTCAGACCCTTCCTCAGAGTTGCCCCTGTGGCGATATATCATGCCAACTTCACATTTCAGTGCGATGTTTCAAACTGGGTATGATTGCTTCACTCCATTACAAATGAACAATATTTCTTTGTCTATGCTGGTCTACGACTGCAATAAAGATTTATTTGGATGATTGATTGATTTTCTTTTTTTCTTTTTCTTTTTTCTTTTGCAGATGACATGATAAATGCCACACAGTGTGAGGTAGAAGGATCAGTAATGTATTTCATCCCTTTAGTGTGGAGTACAGGTTAAGGTGTTTGGATGAATATTTTGCAAATGCTCAGTTGAAGGGAGAATATTATATACTTTATGGTATGCCAAGCATTTAAACGGAGAAAATAAGACAGGTCTGCAGGTCTAGCTGTGTTTGTAGACTGCAAACAGCATTGTGTGGAAACCCTGTGTATATTTTTTCAACTCCTTTGCTGCTAAACAATTGAAAATAGCAGATAATGGATGGATGGTCTCTGAAAAACATGCGGTAAAAGTCCTATTCCCTATTTTAATTCTTTCTAGAAGGATTAGCACAATAATGTGGAGCACCCAGAAATATTTTGCTATATTAATAATTGTGCAAAATTAATGCATCTCCTTTGATTGAGTACAAGAATGAGAAGAGAAGCTTGCCACAAAGAAACATTTCAACATTTAATACAGTTATTCCTCTAATACATTATGTAAAGAACAAAATAATTATTTTATATTTGGAACAAGAAAACTGTTAACCCCAGAATATTCTGTAAAAATTTTAAAACTTTTTGTGTAATTTCCCTTAATGTATTGTTTATTTACTGACTTTTTTTATATTTCCCCTTATTCCCTTTGTTGGCAATCTATTATTGCACTGTACATTAAATGTAGGAAGGATGTGCTTTTTCTTTTATTGTTGATTTTCAGTGCTTAAAAGAAATGTAAAATGATTTTTTTTAAAATCAAGAAATAGGACAGTCAATGGTGTCACTTCCCACCCCCTCAGGGACAGGGAAATTAATAAGCCAGTTAATTAGTATGTGCATAGTATACAATATACTTAATTGAATATTATTCAGATAAAGATGTTGCTCAAATGCTAACCTTCATAAGAATTTATTAAGAGAGAATAATTCCAATCTTCAATATTGCTGCATATTTTATTCCAGTGTTCTAGTATGGCTAGAGTAGGTGGCACATAACAACATTTGGTTCTTATATCACTAACTAGATGGAGATTTTTTAATGTATTTATTTATTTTGCACAGTTCTTCTTTCTATCAAACCGTTTGTCTGCATACACACGTTTCAGTTTAAGATCCTGTTTTCCAGGGCAGTAGATTAATGTCCACGTTCTTAGTCCTTCAGCTGATGGACCCTACAGAATGCATGCTTGATTAGGACAATGGATAGATCTTGATCAGCATGTATCTCTCTGGAATGACTTAATGAATATATACAGTATATACTATATATGTATATGTATGTGTATGTTTATACTGTATGTATACAGAAAAGCTTCTGTACTGAAGATAAATTCCTTGTGTGTATAATCACAATTGGGCAAATGAAGTATCCAATTCAGTTCAATACACATAGACACAGGTATACAATATATATACGTATATATAAGATATATACATATATTCATCCAAATAAAAATATAACGGATATATGTTTTATTCTAAATAAAAATCACATGTGGAAATGTACACTGAAATGATACAACTGCAGTATGAAAAATAGCAGGATACAGCAGCAGGTTATGCAAAACCAATTCAGATTCAAGCAATTTATTGTTACATTGAGTCTAGTAGCATATAGGATTCCCATGCCAGGACTGTATAGCTGAACTAGCTGATAACCCAGAATTAAGCTTGAAAGGAATTGATGCTGTAGCTACTTCAAAATATAGAAAAATGCTATCCCATTTACCTAATTCTTGAAGCTAGCCCGCCGCACATTTTTTTTTACTTTTTCGTGGGGCCCAGCTATATCACCACAACCCAGGAAGTTCCTACAAACTCTTCAGATGTCACTCTGGAAATTTGCATGAATACACTGAATGTATTACAAGCCCAGAACAAGCTAAAAAGAAAAGCAAACTGCTAGTCAAGTATGTGGCATCCTGTTATATGTCATTGTTTTCCTTACTTTACCAGCAGACTTATTTTGCACTGCAAGAAAACAAAATACTTTTTTAGCATTATACGGTAAGCAGAAGTTCATTTGTGCCTGCCAAATTCCTTTCATCTCGGTGTCTGTAATAGACTTGAAAATAATGGGAAAGAGCTCCTTCACCCTGTCACAATCTCACTGATCTGAAAAGCACCAAAATGCAATTGAAAAGATATTTTCCTTCCATTGCAACGATTAGGATTAACATGCTCTTTTTGTTCTTTTTCTTCTTTTTTTTTTTAAAAAAATCTAGCCTAATAAAACCAAAACAAAGACAAATGAACTAATGTGCCCCCCCCCCAAAAAACAGCGGCAGAATGCATTTCCATTTAGTATACTACAGATGTATATTCTGTTTTTATTCCCCACCCCACCTCATTTGTCTTAAAGCACATTGTTATCTTAGCCTTTGAAATGTAAAACTGCAGGAACATCAAAGAAATATTGTGACAGTCAAAGAAACTGCAAGAGAGACTATATAATAAACATTTAACACCAGAGATTTACTTCATGCCTCATGAAGCTATCCATTGTAGTCATAGTGGTGGAAAACAAGGCATGAAATTGTTCGTAGAAAAAGTCAGGATGTTGCACATTAAGCTGTTTATATTTGGGTACATTCTTCAGTTGCAGGACTCTGCTTATAACAATAGATACACCCACATGGTTCACAAAGGACAACTCCTTTGATATGAGGGGGGGGGGAAATAAAAGTAGCTAAAGGCTGGCAATGCAGATGAAAAAAACAGGGAGTTTATGATATAGGTTCAATATTCAGATTTGGGGGGGCTCTCGGTGCATACTAAGATCATGCTTAGACATCACTTTGGCAAAACATAGAATTTGTACGTTTTGTTTCAGCAACTTAGCAGAACCAGAAGTTTGAAAGTAGCCAGGAATGTAAACAGATCTCCAATGGTTTTGAAAGGTCACAGCCTGATTGGCTAAATTAAAGGGAGTTGACTCGCATACATGAAGAAATGTTTAGATTCCTAGTCTGATTCATTCCCGAAAATGGTCCATTCCTGAAATATTTCTTTGCTGAATAAAGACTAAGAATACCATCCTTCATTATATATCTTGTGGGGTTTTTTCTATAGCCACATTGTGCATGTGCAAGTCATGATTACCTTAAGAAGTGCTTAAAGAAATGTCATTGCTGATTATGGTTGCACAGCCATGAGCTAAAACAAGATCATGCAGGTGCAGATTTTGCAGAACAAACTGCTTTCAAGGACTTACATTACAAATTATATTAAAATCCTTGTATTAGTCAAAGCTGCTCTGGTTCCTGCACCATTCCTAGAGCAAACAGAAAGTAGTGATAGTGATGTACCTCTTGATGTGTAGCAAATGACATCACAGGAAACCATGTCATTCATGAGTCCTGTCTGGCATACCAGATATTGAGGCAGAATCCAGGAACATCCGGGCGTCTCATTTCTCTCTTATTGACCCCTAAGCTTATCATCCCCTTTTGCCATTCAAAAAATGGATGGGGAAGTTTGTAATTTTGTACTTAAGTTTGTAATTTTATTTAAGTGGTGTAACCTCTGCTACATAGAACATAGAATAACAGAGTTGGAAGAGACCTCAGAGGTTTTCTAATCCAACCCCTGGCTTCAGTAGGAGACCCTATCAGATAAATGCTTCTCCAGTCTCTTTTTGAAAGCCTCCAGCATCCACAACCTCTGAAGGCAAGCTATTCCATTGGTTAATTGCTCTCACTGTTAGGAAATGTCTCCTTAGTTCTAGGTTGCTTCTCTCCTTGGTTAGTTTCCATCTATTGTTTCTTGTCTTGCCTTTTGGTTCTTTGGAAATTAGTTTGACCCCCCTCATCTTTGTAGGAGCCCCTCAAATATTGGAGCAGTGCTATTTGCTATTTGAACATCTTCATTGCTGGAGTTGTTTGAAGAGCTGGTGTTGCTCAAGATTTGTTAGGCAGGATCAGCTTCTACCCTATCTTGCTCCTTTTCCTTAAGGCTGCTTCCTTCCTTCTTCTGTGTTAGACCTCCTCACATTTGAACTTGGTCTGCTTCTCTCCCTAGTCTGTCCTGAATTCTCTTCCCCTTTTCAAGTTGATCCACTGGATTATTTCTTCACCAATGAAATATACCAGCCTTCCCTTCTTTTCGCATTTTCTCCTTTTATTTCTTACTCATAAGGAACATATCTTCCTGTAAGGAACTTTGAGAATAACCTTGGAATACAGAAGGAAGAGCTACAGCCAAGGCAATGGTCAGATAAGTGATACTGTATCTCAGCTCCTAGAAGAGATGGAGTGGACAAAGAATCTCAGAAGGAACTTTCCCAAATTCTTCGGAGAGGAAAGGCAGGAGATAAGATTCAGTCCCCTTACAATAAAGGTGGTAGGAGTATTACTTTTTTGGTTTCTTATCTAGACTAGTCAAAAGCTGATTGCTGATTTGATCCTGTAATTTTAGTTTAATGGCCTTTTCTGGCTTGAATCAACTTCATTTGCAGTGGCGATCTATGTTGGAATAGGTCCATTGTTGTTTTATCGAGTTACATGCATTTTTAAAGACATGGCCTTTGGCACATGTAAACTATCTATTCTCCAGATGCCAAGAAAATTTCCTTCAACCTTTCTCATTTCAACTTTCTTACCTGAAGTCAGCAGGCATGTTACCAGGCAGGGAAGCAACACTAATCCCAAAAATATCAGCTTCTTAACTTTTGTTAAGAAACAGAGGACTTTGCCTTCTAATTACATTTGAAGACTTATTGAAATTAAATGAAATCTTGTGTCAAGATGATATCACTTTGTGGACTTTTCTATGGTTCTAAGATGGCAAAGTTCTGCATCAAAATGTTTTGAAAATCAGGTTACATATATATTTGTTTTCTGTGTAACTTCCGCGTAAAAGTTCTCTTTGTTGCCCTATATATGTACAAAGAAACCTGCTAGCTTCCAGTGTATATTCTTGTAACAAAGCAATCTAAACAAAAGAAGATGTACTGTATATATTTTCTTAAAATTTGTATACAATTGTGTGTAGGATTGGTCCATACTACTCCTGTGGTGGCATGGTGGTTAAAATGCAGTATTGCAGGCTAACTCTGCCCACTGCCAGAAGTTCAATCCTGACTGGCTCAAGATTAATTCAGCCTTCTATCTTTCCAAGGTTGAGGACCCATGTTGGGGGCAATATGCTGACTCTGTAAACCATTTAGAGAGGGCTGTAAAGCACTGTGAAGCGGTATATAAGTCTAAGTTCTATTGCCATTGATACTGTCTCATATTACTATCACGGAGGATGCTAAATAAGCAGTTAAAAGCTAGTAAATCATAATGTCAAAGCCATTTTGCAGTTTCACCATATAAAGCTTTTTAACTAGCCTTTTCCTGAAGGCTGATAAATGTCTGTCATCTGTGTTTAAACTATCTTAACCAAGTCGGTGATATTGTCACTCTTTGTATCTTCATGTGCACATTTCCTTTCAATGAGATAGTACATTTTCACTGGTGCAATTAATCCTTTATTCAACTCTTCATCTGAATCACACCCATCTACAAAAAGGCCTGTGATTGCAGGCTACATCCTAGAATTCTTTTTCACTTCTTATTGTCTCACACCATTTTCCCTGCTCCTCTTGACACTTTCAGATGATTTTTGACATCTGAGAATATATATCTATCCAAATTATTAGAATGTTCCTGCCTGGCCTTGGTTGGAGCTAACCACAAGACATATGAAAAAGTATTAGAGAAAGAGGAAATTAAAAGGCAATGATATATTATCTCTTTCTCATGTTATTTGCTGAAATATCAGTTGAATGTCAATGAGAAAACACCTTTGCTTTCTGCTTTGATTTTTGATCAAGCAATTTTATCCTCATGTTTGTGGCAGCATAGATTTTTTTTTGCAAATCCTGCAAATTTATTTACTTTATTTATATTTAAAAGATTTGTGTAGCCTCCCATATTATAGCCACAACCCTGGCCACCTCACAAGATGACATTGCTCCCTCCCATACAATCACAATAAAACTCATGACACCCCGAGGCCACATTATCCCACATCTCAATGTACCATCTTGCTGGTCTTCAACCTCATCCTACCCCAACATTTGAAAACTTCAGTTTTTCAAGGTTCTCTGGAAAGCAAGGGGGGGCAGTAGATCTCTGCAAAATAGACTGGTTTCTAGCTTGAGCTGAGGCAAAGTGCCACTATATTTTAATTTATTTCTTGCACCAAGCTATTCCTCAAAGACAACCTAAATGTGCTATCCACTAGTTCTTCAGATAGCAGAAAAAATTGCTTCCCCTGTTGTAGATCCCTATCCTCCTATAGGCACAATGCTGAAAAATGGTGCTGTCTTTGTGATGTATGGAGTATGTGAAGGACAGGAACTGTGATATTTCCTTGGTTTTGTTCCCCTCCTTCCCACAGAACAGTACCAATCAATGGGAAAACAACCACTAATCACTCTCTCCAATGTAACATAAACCTGGGATATTGCAAGAAATGAATTTTGACATGAGCGTGGCCATTTGTCAAAATGTGCTCTAGTTTTGTACACGTGAACTCAAAGGCAGCTTGACTATCAGCTCATAGCTGGGCTTACTTTGGACATTGGCTTAGTGACATTTCCAAGGAGCAGTAATTCAAGTGGAGAAGCCTTCTGAAGAACAGCTAAAGGAGATGAGGAAAGCTGCACCATAAGCAGCAGAGGGAGAGCTGGCTCTTCTGTCCAGCTTCATTGCCTAGCTGCATTACTAGCAGTCAGTTGCTGCTCAGTCTAATCAAGGTCTCCTACCTAGAGATCAGCTCAGATATCTGGTTCAGGGGGAGAGCTAAGTTTGAAAAAAAAGACTCTCTTGATATCAAAAGCCAATTGGCCAAGGAAGACAGACCCAAATGCTGCACCAGCCTAAAACAACCAATAAATGTCAAGCTAATCCCATGTAAAACATTGGCAGAATAGGTCAGCAGATTGTATCCTTGGTAAACCTGTGCCTCGGAAAGGAGAAAACACTAATGCTTTTACAGCTGAAGATGATAAAATGTATAAGGGGAAATTTGCCTTTTGCCAGTATGGAAACTTCCCTCTACTTAAGGATTCAATAAAAACAAATAATCTATCCTAATGAAAGTAGATAAAATGCCACTCCATCAAATCTCTCTCACCTATAAGCAGGGGGTTAATTTAGAGGTTGGGATCAGTACCCACTCTATCCATGTAATAAATTAAAAATAAGTCTTCAATTTTTCCAATACCTTCAAAGGATAATTGGATAGGAGACTAAAGTCTCTCAATGTTCAATTTATTAGTGTTTGCACTGGAAATATTTGTATCAGCTTGAGCAATACTTCTATATGAATAATAATGAGAACACTGATGAGACTATGATATATTTTTAAATAGCGCAAGCAAATTAGATCATACTACATCCATGCTAGAGATGTTGGATTATTTTGTTCCCTCACATGTTTAAGCAATTTGACTTACATCAGATTTACTAGATTAGTCTGCGAATTGGAACATGTTCATCTTCCTGATTCATATTTCTCCAGATTAACAGTGCATTGCTAAAAAGCCCACACAGAAAAATGTGTACAAAATTTGGGGAAGTTTCATATAAAATTAGTAGAAAAATTGGCTTTGTTTTTGTCCCAGAATGAAATGGAAATTTGATGGAACAATTCTAACTGAATATATGCAAAACTGAAATAGAAACAATACAGACCAGTCTTTCTCAGCTTTGACCACTGGAAAATGTATGGCTGGGGAATTCGAGGACTTGAAGTCCATACATATTAAACTGGCTGAGGTTGAGAAACACTGATATAGTTCAATTAATCTTTTAGAAGAGCTAGCAAAAATCCTCTTTTCTCCCATACAATTTTTTGGTATCTTTGAGCTGGCCACGAACAAGGAGTGTATATCGGAGGTGGTGACCCTTTGAGAGCTGTATGCAATGAAATTTCATTTTGATGTATGCCGATTGGTATACATTCAAAGTGACAAGTTATTGTTGTTGTTGTTGTTGTTGTTGTTGTTGTTGTTGTTGTTGTTGTTGTTGTTGTTGTTGTTATTATTATTATTATTATTATTGTTATTATTATTATTATTATTATTATTACTTCATTTGTTATAGTAATCTCATTGTGGTACCCAAGTACCTCAAGACTACCATGGAACCTCTTTTTTTTGGTCATGTCCTCTAAGTTCTCTTGTCCCAAATGAAAATTGGTGTGCTAAAATAGAGCAATGCGGGCTATCAGCCTCCAAAATAATCTGCATTTTCAAAAATACTTCTGAGCCTCAAGAGGAAGCCTGTGGGAAGCTTTGGTTTAAAATTTTGATTGGAAGATGCTCCTGTCTGGAAACTAGGCTAACAGACAATAAAGGATTGGACTGTGTTTCAAAATGGGAAAGCAAAATAAATGGAGTTCAGTTTGCTATGCCATTAGCTGTGAATGAATTCTGTCTCTAGATCAGGGGTGTCAAACTGCCGGCCCACGGGCTGGATGCGTCATGCCGAAACTGTGCCCACCCCATTGCCGGCAATGGAAAAACAGTCGCGATATGTCGCGACACGTCATGTGATGTTGCGAGTTTGACACCCCTGCTCTAGATTAACATTTATTTATTTTTTGATTTGGTACTCTTGGTAACCTATATAAATTTAGCAGCAATATTGGAACAGAATTCCGGGAGGGAGGGAGGGAGGGAGGGAGGGAGGGAGGGGAGGAAGGAAGGAAGGAAGGAAGGAAGGAAGGAAGGAAGGAAGGAAGGAAGGAAGGAAGGAAGGAAGGAAGGAAGGAAGGAAATTTTGAATTCCTCACAACATTGAAAAACTTCTTGTTTATGTGTTTACCCCATTTAAATTAGCAAAAGTGCTCAGAATCTGCTTGGTACTAATTGGAAGCCAGTCACAGAAAGTTGCATTGTAAAAGAGTTGCAAAAATAGTTATAACTGCTTTAAAATAGCTATTAAGGCAAAATATAAAACAAGAACAAAGATGTAACAATTTCATGATCTGATTACCTGGATACAAATTATATTTATTTGAAATTAGAATAGTATCTTACTCTGTAGGTTAGGAAAGTTTCATTTGAGGTTGTTTCATTGCAGAAAATGACGACTTTAATATAATATCTGATTTGGCTATTCCAATTGGGCAAAACCTCTTATAAATATAATTCTTTACCATTTTGCTATGACTGGATTTTGGCCAGCAGAAAGCTTCTCTCTTTGTTTCCATGGAACATGTAGAACATTTAGAGCAACTAAGATGATCAAAGGACTGGAGAGTAAAACATATGAAGAATGGCTGCAGGACTTGGATTTGGCTAGTCTAAAGAAAAGAAGAAACAGGGGTGACATGATAGTAGTGTTCCAGTATTTAAGGGGCTGCCACAAAGAAGAGGGGGTCCAATTATTCTCCAAAGCACCCAGGGCAGGACAAGAAACAACAGTTGGAAACTAATCAAAGAGAGAAGCAACCTGAAATTAAGGAGAAACTTCCTAACAGTGAGGACAATTAACCAGTGGAACAGCTTGCTTTCAGAAATCATGGGCGCTCCATCACTGGAGGTTTTTAAGAAGAGACTAGACAGTGGCTTCCAGTTTGCCATCGCGGCTCCTGCGAATGCAGGGAGGCGAGCTCCATCTTCCGTGTCCGAATTCATTCCGCTGGGGGATCCTGGAAAGGGTTGAAAGTCACCCTGTAGGGGCGACGAGCAAGGAGGGGACCCCCGCTTGATTGCAGGAGGGCAGCAGCCCTTCCACTTGATCCAGGGCAGCCCTCCAAACCGTCGGGGGAAAGACCGGCCATAGCAATATGGTTTGTCATTAAGACATTCTCTCAGCTTGTGACAAACTAAGATGCAACATAAAAGAACAAGATGCCAGCTTAGACATACAAACCCAGATCTTGACTACAACCAAAGAACTAACAATGTAAAAAATATCAGGAGAAGTGGAACAACCAAACACTAAAACAGAGGACCTAATTGATCAACAAATCCAGCCAACGAAAATTCAGAAAAGGGAGTGACAACACTGAAAATGGAAAAGACTGTCTATATAAATCAGAAGAAATTTGAGGAGAAGGAAGAAGAACAGATTGAATGGAAGATAATCCTATCAGGACAACCGTGGGAAATTGGAGTAATAGGGAGGCAATCTAATGAATATAAATGGGCTAGTTCTTCCAAAAAAACTGCAACTAAATGGTTTTTCTTATTTCAAATAATATATATAATAATGGAGGGAGAACTATTTGATGATTTAAATGTACTGACATGGAAGGCTAGTTGGCAAAGGAAAAAAGCCAGAGTAAGGCTGAAGAAAATTATGGTTTTGATTTATTAGAGGGGATTTCATATTACTAATTAGAGGGTTGAATATGGTGGAAAATAGGTAATTTTTAGAAAATAAAGTATTATTATAATTGAATAGGTAAGATGTGTAACAAGATTAATAGACTTTGGTATGAAAAGGGAAAAAAGGGAGAAGTTGAGATAAAGGGAATTTTGGTCACCTAATTTAAAATATTTGGAAATCAGTTGAAAATAAGAATTCTGTTTGCTTAATATGAGATAAAAGATATTACCAGAAAAAGAGAGGGAGTATTTGAACTTTTGAAAATTAGACCCAAACGAAAAAATTTATAAATATTATTGATTTATTGGTTAACCCAGACAATACATATAATGGTTTTGATTTATTGAAGGGGATACTGTATTATTAATTAGATGGTTTAATGTAATGGAAAATAGATAACTTTTAGAAAACAGAACAAGACTATACTCAAATAGATGTGTATTTAGAATATTAGATTTTGTTATGAAAAGGGAAAAAAGAAGAAGTTGAGATAAGGGAAACTTTGGTTACATAAAGTTTGGAAATTATAAATATCAAATGTTAATTTGAATATTGATGGAAAATTAAAGCTTGGGAAAAAAGCTTTGTATTGATTGTATATAAGGATTGAATGTAAACACAATTAAGGTATGTATAAGCTAAAATTATTGATATATGTAATAATGATATTTTTACTTATAATAATACTTACTTATAATAATAACTGTATTAGCCCAATATGAGATAGTAGATATTAAGGGAAAAAGAGAGGAAATATCTGATCTTGTAACTTGAGATTTGTACTAAAGATTTATGTATGTTATTGAACTATTGATTAACCCAGCCACCCACATTGCTTTTTAAATATTTAATTGTAAAATTAGAAAACTAATAAAATATTATTATTAAAAAAAGAAAAAACTAGATGGTCACTTGTCTGAAATGGTATAGGTTCTCCTGCTTGAGCAGGGGGCTGGACTAGAACAGGGGTCCCCAACTCCCAGTCCGTGTGATATGCAGGTTCTGAGGTTTTGCTTGATAAAAAATACAGGAAACCAGAAGTTGCCTTCAAGATTTACGTTTTTATTCAACTGAACAAAGACGGGCTTCTCTAAAAGAGAGAAAAAGCCCCAAATATCAGAAAAGCCTTATTTTTATATCTACTTTGATTACATAAGCAATTCACCCAGCAAAGCTGACACACATAAGATAAAGATTTTTCCCTTTAAAGCTGGCACACTGTAGATAGGAAGAAAGCAGAAGTAGCTAGAAATGTTCCCTTTTGGGTGTTCCCCGAGACACCATATGTTCCTTTTTGAGTGGCTTAGGTGTTTCCCTAAGACACCATATGTTCCCGGGTGGGTTAGGATATTGGGTGTTTCCTTTGCTGTCCTGTTATGACCTTGAATTCATGGTTCTGCAAGTGGGCAGAATTAGCGGGGCCATCTGAACATATTCACAATTGCTACTGTCCCCTAAGTCCGGGTCAACACGTGGACCGGCACCGGACTGCAGCATGCCAGAAACTGGTCCATGCAAACAAGAAATCCCCATCTGCGGGATGCAGGCAGTACATGAAACCATGCCTCCTCCAGTCTGCAGAAAACCCTCTCTCCATGGAACCGGTCCCTGGTGCTCAAAAGGTTGGGGACCTCTGGACTAGAAGACCTCCAAGGTCCCTTCCAGCTCTCTTCTCTTCTCTTCTCTTCTCTTCTCTTCTCTTCTCTTCTCTTCTCTTCTCTTCTCTTCTCTTCTCTTCTCTTCTCTTCCCTTCCCTTCCCTTCCCTTCCCTTCCCTTCCCTTCCCTTCCCTTCCCTTCCCTTCCCTTCCCTTCCATTCCATTCCATTCCATTCCATTCCATTCCATTGTTTCTAATAGAAAAAAACAAACTTTACTGAGTTGAAACAACAATTATGTCTCATAGTGACCAAAGAATCTAGTTATGTCAGCAATGCCAAGTCATGTCTGAACTAGGGCAAATGCTGAGTGATAACTGAAAATCAGTTCAATGTAGATTTCTTCTGAACGAAAGTATTTCACTTTATGATTAAAAGCTTGGCCTCATACAGTCGCCCTGAAGTGCTATTTAGCAGTTTATATTTAATAAAGATAAAGGTCAAGAACATTTCTCACTCTCTCAAAAATTTTCCAGGGCATGTCTTTTAAGGCAGTAAAAGGACATTAAATATTGGCAATGCTAAATAGTGTCAAAATTACATTTCAAAATTACAATCATCTAGATCTTTTCTGCTTATTAAAATTACGACGCAGCTGTTGCAGTTTTAGACAATTAGCAATATTACATCGCTACCAGGCAAATCAAAGCTTAAGGTATAGCATAGCACATGATCTTCTAGTAACCAAAATAGCCCTCATCAACTGGGGTATTTTCCTGGAAATAAGAGAGTTTGCTTTTGAATGTTCCTTGTTGGTTGTTACTACGACCAAATAATTTACTGCCTTACTATATATTAGTAAAGAATAACAGGAATTTCAGTTGCACAGAACGATCGCACAATAGTTGTGGACAAAACTCTGTATTCAGCTCCCAGACAGTTTGTGGCCTGCTGAAAACTGGGAACTGTTTCCTATTGTAGAAGATTTACTCCCCCAAAAACAGAACCCCTCCTTGGAATGAATAGACCGGCAAATTTAAGAAAGAAAATAGAGCATTTTGGGACCAGAACCAAGGATGTTGTACATCCCTGTCTCATACTAAAACCAGGAACGAACCTAAATCCTGTTTGAATTGTAGGATTATTTTTGAAGAAAAAATAAATAAAAGAAAATGGACTTTTTTTTATTGTTCCCTCAATATTTGGATATTTTAAAAATGATCACCTCTCTCAGCTTAGAAAAATCAAACACTTAAATTGATTAATACATTCTGCTAAGTCATGGTTAGCTAGGTAAGATTCACAAATTTATCAACCATAGTTTGTAGACCATAATGGCTGGTTTCACACAACACTCTGAGCTAAAATTATAGCTTAGTAGAATGTGTGAGTCCAGTCAGCTTCTAGGGGTTTTTTTTGTGCCATTCCTTGTCTTTTCTTATTATGTTGCCCTCCAAGTGTGATGGTACTATATAGTTAATCCTCACTTAGTGACTGTTCAAAGTTACAACAGCACTGTAAAAAGTGACTTATGACCATTTTTCACATTTATGACTATGCAGCAACCCCATGGTCACGTGATCAAAATTCAGGCACTTGACAACTGGCATTGTTTCTTTTGGCAATGCAGTTATTGTCCCAGCATGGCAGAAGAGGGCATTTGAGCCAATTAAGTGTTGTTGTTGTTAGTTGCGAAGTCGCGTCCACCCATCGCGACCCCATGGACATATGTCTCCAAAAAGATATACTATAGAAAAGGTGAAAGAGGTAACTAAATAATCAAAAAGCAGGACATACACATTTGTTGTTGTTGTTAGTTGCGAAGTCGTGTCCGACCCATCGCGACCCCATGAACAACGTTCCTCCAGGCCATAGCTTTCCTCCCCAGGAGCAAGCGTCTTTTAATTTCTTGGCTGCAGTCCCCATCTGCAGAGATCTTGGAGCCCAGGAAAATAAAATCTGTCACTACCTCCATTTCTTCCCCATCTATTTGCCAGGAATTGAGAGGGCTGGATGCCATGATCTTGGTTTTCTTAATGTTGAGTTTCAAGCCAACTTTTGCACTCTCCTTCTTCACCTGCATCAAGAGGCTCTTTAGTTCCTCTTCACTTTCTGCCATTAGAGTGGTATCATCTGCATATTTTAGGTTGTTGATATTTCTCCCGGCAATCTTAATTCCAACTTTTGATTCATCTAGCCTGCCTTTCTCATGATGTGCTCTGCATATAAGTTAAATAGGCAGGGCGACAGTATACAGCCTTGCCGGACTCCTTTCCCAATTTTGAACCAATCAGTGGTTCCGTGTCCAGTTCTCACTGTTGCTTCTTGACCCGCATATAGGTTTCTCAAGAGACAAATAAGATGGTCTGGTACTCCCATCTCTTTAAGAACTTGCCACAATTTGTTGTAATTCACACAATCAAAGGCTTTAGCATAGTCAACGAAGCAGAAGTAGATGTTTTTCTGGAACTCCCTAGCTTTCTCCATGATCCAGCATATGTTGGCAATTTGATGTCTAGTTCCTCTGCCTCTTCAAAATCCTGCCTGTACTTCTGGTAGTTCTCGATCCACATACTGCTGGAGTCTAGCTTGTAGGATTTTAAGCATAACTTTACTAGCATGTGAAATGAGTGCAATGGTGCGATAGTTTGAACATTCTTTGGCATTGCCTTTCTTTGGAATTGGAATGTAAACTGACCTTTTCCAATCCTGTGGCCACTGTTGAGTTTTCCAAATTTGCTGGCAAATTGAGTGTAGCACTTTTACTGCATCGTCTTTTAAGATTTTGAATAGCTCAGCTGGAATACCGTCACCTCCACTAGCTTTGTTGTTGCTCAGATTTCCTAAGGCCCATTTCACTTCACATTCTCTTTCTCCCTTGCCTTTCGCTTCCCTTCTTTCCTCAGCTATTTGCAAAGCTTCCTCAGACAGCCATTTTGCTTTCTTGCATTTCTTTTTCTTTGGGATGGTTTTAGTTGCTACCTCTTGTACAATGTTGCGAACCTCCATCCATAGTTCTTCAGGCACTCTGTCTATCAGATCTAATTCCTTAAATCTATTTGTCACCTCTATTGTATATACATCAGGGATATGATTTAGTTCATACCTGAGTGGCCTAGTGCTTTTCTCTACTTTCTTCAATTTAAGCCTAAATTTTGCAACGAGAAGCTCATGATCTGAGCCACAGTCAGCTCCTGGTCTTGTTTTTACTGACTGTATAGAGTTTCTCCATCTTTGGCTGCAGAACACATAGTCAATCTGATTTCTGTATTGACCATCTGGTGATGTCCATGTGTAGAGCCGTCTCTTGGGTTGTTGGAAAAGAGTGTTTGCTATGACCATCGTATTTTCTTGATAAAATTCTATCAGCCTGTGTCCTGCTTCATTTTGTACTCCAAGGCCAAACTTGCCTGTTATTCCGGTTATCTTTTGACTTCCTACTTTAGCATTCCAATCCCCCATGATGATAAGGACATCATTTTTTGGTGTTAATTCTATAAAGTGCTGTAGGGCTTCATAGAACCGGTCAATTTCATCCTCTTCAGCACCAGTGGTTGGGGCATAGATTGGACTACTGTAATATTGAATGGTTTGCCTTGGATTCGAACTGAGATCATTCTGTCATTTTGGGGATTGTATCCCAGTATTGCTTTTCCTACTCTTTTATTGACTATGAAGGCTACTCCATTTCTTCTGAGGGATTCTTGCCCGCAGTAGTATACCTGATGGTCATCTGAGTTAAATTCACCCATTCCTGTCCATTTTAGTTCGCTGATTCCTAAGATGTCGATGTTCAGTCTTGTCATCTCCTTTGACCACGTCTAGCTTGCCTTGATTCATGGATCTTAAATTCCAGGTTCCTATGAAGAAAAGATGTTTACAGCATCGGACTTTCCTTTCACCACCAGATGCATCCACAGCTGAGTGTCCTTTCAGCTTTGGCCCAGTCACATCACTCTTTCTGGCGCTATTAGTACTAGCCCTCTGCTCTTCCCCAGTAGCATATTGGACATCTTCCGACCTGAGGGGCTCATCTTCCAGCATCATATCTTTTTGCCTTTTGGTACTGTTCATGTGGTTTTCATGGCAAAGATACTGGAGTGGGTTGCCATTTCCTTCTCCAGTGGATCACATTTTGTCAGAACTCTCTGCTATGACCTGTCCGTCTTGGGTGGCCCTGCACGGCATAGCTCATAGCTTCATTGAGTTACGCAAGCCCCTTCGCCACGACAAGGCAGTAATCCATGAAGGAGAATTAAGTGTAACAGGTCCAAATAAAACCTTTTTTTCTACAGCTGAGATAGGTGAACACGGATTACTGCAGTGGCAAAATCCAGATTTGTGCAAAGAGGACAGGGAAGGTGCCTGTAAGTAAAAAAAAAAAGATCCCAACTCTGATCAGTTTAAAACTAATGGTCTAGATCTCTCTATAAAGCTGTACCATGCTTCAGTTTTCATTCCTTTCTGTCCATCCTTTTCTCTTCCTTCAGAAGCAGAAATTTTGCTAGACAGCTGGCAGACCTAAGATTGGATCTATCTGTTCCATGTTAAAATGCAAGCAGAGTAGAATGACTAAGAAACCTAGGAAGCTTGAATCCAGATCACCTGGAGAAAGCAAGGCAGATCTTCACAATATGATTTATTCTTATTTCAATTGTTTAGTAGTTGCATCAATTACCCCCTTACATTGCACTGGGTTTATTATTCATTGCCACAAGTGAAGAGAAATTAGTTATATCATCTACAAGACTAATTTATTCCCCTAACCACTCAGGACTGGGAAAACTTTGGAACTTGTAGATCCAAACTAGATATCTCAATTTATCACCTAGGCATACTTTTTACCTCTTCTGGTGCTAGGCTGCATTAACAGAGGATGGAATCAAGATCACGTGAAGTGTTAATACCACTTTATAATGTCTTGGTAAGGCCACATTTGGAATACTGCATCCAGTTTTCGTCACCACGATGTAAAAAAGATGTTGAGACTCTAGAAAGAGTACAGAGAAGAGCAACAAAGATGATTAGGGGACTGGAGGCTAAAACATATAAGGAACGGTTGCTGGAACTGGGGATATGTCTAGTTTAATGAAGAGAAGACTGGGGTGACATGATAGCAGTGTTCCATTATCTTAGGGGTTGCCACAAAGAAGAGGGAGTCAAGCTATTCTTCAAAGCACCTGAAGGCAGGACAAGAAACAATGAATGGAAACTAACCAAAGAGAGAAGCAACCTAGAACTAAGGAGAAATTTCCTGACAGTTAGAACAATTAATCAGTGGAACAACCTGCCTTCAGAAGTTGTGAATGCTCCAACACTGGAAGTTTTTAAGAAGAGACTGGACAGCCATTTATCTGAAATGGTATAGGGTTTCCTGCCTGAGCAGGGGATTGGACTAGAAGACCTCCAAGGTCCCTTCCAACTCTATTGTTATTGTTATTATTGTTATTTAAATAAGGCCAAGGAACAGGATAGCTGTTGTTAGATTTCCTCAAAGAATAGACCTCTCCCCAACCATAGAGGTGGTATTCTAGTATGTGTAAAATAGCTTCTAGGGTATCTTTGTAGGAACTGCAAGGTTGTAGTCTTAACATTTTAAATCATAGTAGTAATTCAGAGCCCTTAGTTTCATTTGCATATACATGAATAGCTTCTATTCTACATAGCAAACATTCTGCATTGCTTTTTGCTGCCTCTTCTTACAGTTCATTACACTTATTGTAGATTTGAAAAAAATCAAAGTATAATTCTATTTATTTTTCTTTTGCAAACATTTAAAATAGTTCTGGAATGGAGATTCCACAACCTATGAACATAATTCGCCTAATTCGTGGGTTCTTCTCATCTGCTTTTATAAATAAGCACTTTTTTTCCTTGTTGAACCTGTACTTCTCTTTGTTAGAAAAAAATGTTCAGCTGGATTCTCATATACTTGGAAACAATTACTCAATTTCTATTCTGCTGTTTTTTATTTTAGAATTACTTGAGCAGGTGGTTGCCATTTCTTCCTATGCAAAGTAAAGTGAAATAAGATATTATCAATTTGTCCTTTTCTTAGGGAGCTCATTATGCCAAAAATGCTCAATTGAAGATTCCTGGTCACACATTTCTTAATTCCCCAGTACTGCTCTAGTTTTCAGCTTAATGTTATCTGATCATGGTTAACATATTTTTGTGCAGGTTTTAAGTACTTTCAAATAATTATTTGAAAAGAACATATGATGTCAGATTTAAATTTCTGCTTTCCCTGTTTCATACATTATGGGAGAAAATATCCTCAGAAGTCAATCAGCTCTTTTGTTGGGTCCCATTCTATTTTCTAGTCATAATGCCTGGTTTCTTTTAAGCTTGTGTCCCAAAATTTGAGCTATCAGATCAGAACTGCAAAAAAACTGGAGAACTGTTGGATGGCAGCTAAGAGATATTTTAGCCCAGATCTGTTTTGGGTTTTTCACAAGGAAGGAACCAAGGAAGAGACCATTTCTATCTCACTAGCAAGGATTTGCCAGTGCCTTAAGGACTGGGATCCAGTGAGCTACTGAGCTACTGACAATTCCTTGGCAGTATCAACCCACTCTCTAATTTATGTTAGATTTTTATTTACAAATGAATGGACTACTGACATACACCTTGAAGCAGAAATCTCTCATTGATTTCAGGTGCATTATTTGAAAATAAAATAGTGGATTCCTACCATCACGAGTTTTGTTTGATAACATATATTTTGTGATTAACCTCATTGCAGCTCAATTCATGACATCCCATAACACGCTTCCAATTTTCCAAAGTTGATTCAAAGAAACTGGGTCCATTTGTTTTAAACCATGCAATCCCATGATGGCTCCATTCAATTCAAAAGTCCACTTTTGCACATTTTGCTGGAGTCTATAGTCTTTCTACAATAGTATCATTAGCTTATTACACACTTTGGATTGAGGTTGGGAAATGAATGCTCCTCATTCTTCAATGGTTCTAGCAAGCAAGATAGTGGAAGTTGAAATACCAATCATTGCAAGATGACCTCATTCAATTTAAGTGACTAAAATGTATTAAATCACTGGACCTGTTTATTTGCAGTTTGGACCTCCAAATTCTTTGTTCTTTTTGAAGTGATTTTTCCTCCTACATGTTATTAACAATGGTTTTCATTCAACAGATTTTGAAAAATACAATTACTGTAAGATTCAATATACATGCATTTTATTAAAATGGATGTAATGTTATCTTATGTTTAAACAACGCTGATCTGGATATGTTTGTATAACAATGGTCCAAAAGAAAGAACTTTTACTTGCCTTCTCAATAGCAATACCAATAGCATTTTTAGCACTCTTTTGCAGTTTACAATGTAAGCATTTTTTGCATATTGCCCCCAACAATCTGGGTCCTCATTTTATCGACCCCAGAAGGATGGAAGGCTGAGTTAATCTTGAGCCAGTCAGGACTGAACTTCAGGCTGTGGGCAGAGTTTGTTTGCAATGCTACATTTTAACCACTGTAGAACCAGGGTTCTTCCTCAAAGCTCTGGTCTGCTTTAAATGCAGCAAAATGAAACAAACCAGTGATTAATTGGTCTGTCTGTCTATCTGCCTATCTATCTATCCATTCAACTTGGACACTTCCTGACTGATTAATTCTGGGCAGCTCACAGCATAAAACATCCTACAGGAACCATTGAAAAGTTAAAGAGAGAAAGGGAAAAGAAAGACTGTTGTCATGCTACAGTGATGATTTTTGTCCAGAGGAACTAACATAACGTGATTTGTTGTCCTGTAAAGTGGTACTTTAATTGACAGCAAGAAAGATAGATTAAAAAAGGAAGGATTGTTGGAAGAATGGAGCAAGATAATTATTATTGGCCTCCCCCACTTTTTCAATTAGTTAACTCATGTTTACATATTTCAAGCCATTTAATTGATTTTTACTATCTTAGCAAGCATTCCTCTGTTCAGCTAAAAGCTGTTTAATCATTGGAAAACTAATCTTTGATTTAGCATGAAGAACCACTATTCTTAACTAACAGAGGGACTAATAATCTGACCTTGTTTCTCTTTCTTAGGAAAATATAGACAAAGAACCAATTAACTGGGCTCAATTTCCCATATATTTCAAAATCTGCTCAATGAAAATCATTCTACAGACATAACCATTGAAGAATAACACCCATTTGGAAAAATGCTCAAGGATTCCATTCACTTAGCATTTTTATGCATGCCAACCTTTATACACACTCCCAAACTAGAATTTGGCATTCAGAATTTAGTTAACTTTCAGTTTTCACATTTGTTTGGCTTTGACCCTTTCCCAGACTTTTTTTTTTAAAATTATGTAATAGCATAGAAAACTAACTTAGATTAGAAAGCTGTTCAGGTGGGAAATTGTGTTAAAATGGGATGTTAATGATTTCAGGACAAAACTGCCTCTAAAACGGCATGATATTTTTGTATCTGTCTCCCCAAGTTAATTTATTTTTGTATTTATTATTTAAGTTTTGCTGGTTTTTTGTCATTGTTTTATTTAAGATGTTTCTTTGTAAACTACAATTGGCTTTTCTGTATGAAAGAGGATGAGAGAATGATGACAATGATTTCAATACTTTGAAGCAGATAAGAGGTGGAATGGACTTATGAACAAACGATTGAAAACTGACACATAATGTAATCTTTGATTCATACTTATTTTCCTTTTCCAAAATTGTCATTCACAGCACAAACCACAGATTTAGAATATCAAGCTCAAAAGAGTTTCAGGTGTAATGTTTTTAAAGGTCTTACCAGTTTTTTTTTTTTAAAAAATGTAGAATAAAACTAGGAAAGAGGACTCTTGCAATATGACATCAAATATTTCAGATCTGACCAAATTATCTCTTCAGCTAGGATGCATTTCATAAATTCAGAGATATGAATCCATGAATCCCAGAAGTGCTAACTAGAATTCTATATATCTGCTGCATTAGAAAAAAATAAGAAATATATCCTTTCAATTAATTAGAATTTTAATTATGCTGATAACTAATCAGCATATATAATTAACTCTGTAATTAGGGGAAAGACCCATGTAGGAAAACTCTTGAATTCCAGGTGCAGTTATGAAAATGAGAGAATGAGGAAGAGAGATAATGTAGAATAAATAGGTTGAGATCCTGTTGGGATCTCCTGAAATGAAGAACTGTGGAAATTGTCAGATGAGCATGCATCAGTGAATATAGGATTCATACTTCTGAGATATAGTAGTACAGATGAATATTTAATATATCTAAATTAGATTTTTGCCAGGATAATCTGGCCTCTAATTTTCCAGCAAATAATACATAGCTACATGCCTAAGACTGGTGTTGGTGGATATATTTAAAAACAACAACAACAACAACAACAACAGATAGAATGCTGGCAAGATAATATCAAAGTTGTTAGGGATATGTTTGTGCATATCTGTTCATACACTATGGCTCAGTTCCCACAATGGTTGCTGTAGAGTGATGTTGAATGCAAACGCAAAATGTTCTGGTAGAATGTAGCTCTGGTTGACTTGTGGAGTTCATGCAAGCATGCGCATTCAGTTGAGCTGTTGCCATTATTGAAATTTAAGATCTCAAGCTTTTAAAAATTCTGCGAGTCATTAAAGACCTCCAAAGATTCATAATTAGCAAGAAAAAAAGAGCATGCATCGAGTGCACAGGCACAACGCAGCTCAGGAAGCTATCCCGTAATATTATTTTCCTCCAAAGTTCTCTGTGTTGATGGTTTGCTTTGAGCCTGCTTAAATGATGGCTTTTTTGGAGCTTCCCTTTTGAGAGTATTTTAAAAAGAAAAGAAAAGCGAACACTAACTGCTTTGCTGCCTTGAGAGAATGTTTGTTGCACTTTGTCCACTCTTTTTGCCCTTTTTGCGTGGGGAGACCGAGAGTGCATTTAAACAGTCAAAGATTCTGTGTTGGTTGCTGGCTTTGTGAGTGTTGGGTGTGTGTGTGTGTGTGTGTGCTCAACTCGGCCTCTTTATGCATTGTGGATGCAGTCCGTGAAACATTTTGTTACAAAATCATGTCTGAACTTGTTCGTTTGCTCTGTTTGCTGCAGATTTACTGTTCTTTTAGCATTTCAGGTGTAAAAAGACTTGTTTTGCTGAGAAAAACACGTGAACGTGAAGCCTGAATGCTTTTCTTCTTCTTCTGTGTCATCTAGTATCTTAGGATGTCAGTGCAGGCAGCCAGGCGGAGATGGAAGGTTGTGTCTCCTGGGATGGGGGTGAATCTCACTATTGAGAGCAGATATACCGTCCTTTTTTCTTCTATTAAACTTTACTAATGTTCTCGTTCCACCAGACTAAAGCTTTCTTTTTCTTCTGGTAGCCAACCAAAGTCAAGTTAAGAAAAAACAAAACACCCGTCCCCCAAAAAAAACCAAATCTGCAAACTGAAACCACAGAGGAAATATGCATTGGAAGGTAACAGTCCATGCCCTTGACTCTGTAGACAAAGGCATCTTTGAGTAGGTAGTTTACATAAAAACATTTTTGAAAGAAATTTCATTTGTACTAGTAGACTCTCCGAAATATTTTTTTGGGCCAGGATATTCTCCTGTTCTAGAGAAGTCAACCTATTTGAAAGAAATGTGGAGAGACTGGGTTTTGTGTTCCTTAAGACAATAACACCACAGAGTATCTCCTTCTTATTCTTCTTCCCTCACATTCTTTTCATACCTCTGGGGCAAAAGGGAGATACTTGAGTTCCAGGAAACCCTATATTAGGAAATGGGGCCAGCAGCATTAGCCCGGTTTTCTTAGCAAAGAAGATACCTTCTAAATAGTATTTCAACTTTTCTTGGAGAAATCATCGTCATTTTTTTTTTACAATATAAGCAGGATGTTGCAATCTATCCCTTTGCATTCACAATCTAAGTACTTCCAATAATCCTGAGGATGCTTCAGCAATAGACAGCTCTAGATAAATATACAATAGTGGGAGATTTCTGTATCACTAGATTTTAAAAATGAGAAACTAAGTTACTTGTTTAAAAACTACCAGGAGAGTCCCATGAAGAAGTGGCTCCCCATCAAACCAGAACATCTAGAGAAGTTGGCCTTCAGTTAATCCAAGTGCTTCCTCCAAGAAAGTTTTTTTTCTTCTTCTTCATTTTTGCAGGACCGCATGCTGCTCTGGTGACAGAAATAAACTCCTGGAAGGGGCACCCAGGGCTCCAAATGATCTGGCAGATACTTGGAGCAGTTGAGATAAGTGTCAGCTATTCCCTTCACTTCAATTAAGTCACCATTTCTTTAGAAGTACACATTCCTGGCTGTAGAATCAATTGAAACTAATTATCTGTGTTTGCTTTTTAGTATTAAAAGGGGTCACAAGATATCTGGCTGTGGGAAGCAGTTAGTTTTGCAGCTTTGAACTATTTTTACAGCCAAGTCCCTGTGTGACGCAGGGCTCAAGTCGAATAGCCAGTCCTCTTGGTCTTTCACAGCCTCTGAATATAGTAAGATCACCCCACCTTCCTTAGCAAGGCAAATGCCTGCATTGAAAAGATTTACATTCATCCTTCCCAGGCCTCTGAAATATAAATATGAAATATCCAGAACCTTGTCACTTCAGTAATAATTAAGCTGATGGCCTATTATGTTCAATTGCAAATCAATATAGTATCTTCTGGTGCCACTTGAGTTCTTGAGGGTTGGCTTGGGGCCAGCTCTAGTTATACAATTGAGGATCTGCAGCTGCATCGAAAAACTTCACTGCCATTTCCATTCAAAAAGAATAGACTGGTAACAATGGTGGCCAGCCTCTTCATAGTAATTGTGTGCAAGTACACATTTGGAAATCGTGTTTTGTTCAGCAGGTGCTGTTATTTTAGTTTAATTTCAATTTTGAAATATTGAGGAGAGCGGGGGCCTAGTCTTAACAGCATCTAACCTACAGCTGTTCGGAACAGGACAGCAAACAGCATATGTTGCTTTAGATGGAAAATCATAATTGCTCATTCTTCCTGGCATATTAGCAGACCAGATATGCGCCTCAGAAATTATGTGGTATTTCAAGCTTTTCTTACTTTGTAAAGTGATCTGAATGCTCTGGAAGTACAATTCTAGAACATCTGACGATGCTTCCCCATAAAAATGTGGTTTTGAGTCCCAGTGGGTTGTTGTAACATAGAAAAGGTAGCACATTGGATCTCACACTGGAGTCACTTTGATATCATCCATAGCTTCCTATTTACTCTTTCTTTCTTTCTTTCTTTCTTTCTTTCTTTCTTTCTTTCTTTCTTTCTTTCTTTCTTTCTTTCTTTCTTTCTTTCTCTCTTTCTTTCTTTCTTTCTTTCTTTCTTTCTTTCTTTCTCTTCCTTCCTTTTCTCTCTCTCTGTCTTCTTTCTTTCTTTCTTTCTTTCTCTCTTTCTTTCTTTCTTTCTTTCTTTCTTTCTCTCTTTCTTTCTTTCTTTCTTTCTTTCTTTCTTTCTTTCTTTCTTTCTTTCTTTCTTTCTTTCTTCTAGTAATGCATTAGAGCAAAAAGGGTGAGTTCTTTCAGTTTTTATATCTTACTGGAATTCAATTACCTTCTCCCACCACAATGTGTTTTTATGGTGTTTAATTAAATATTCTTTTCAAGAAAAAATATATGGGAGGTCTACTATCTGAGCTTTCCTCTTAGTCCAGTTGGATGCACTATCATCGGCATTCATGGAGAGGGGGCGCTTATTAAAACATACCTCTATAGTAGTGTGTATTAGACATGGCTCCATGGAGTCCTTGACTCACACACTTACAGTTATTCCATTTGACCAGAATTCTGACATATTTTCCAGGTTACCCAGTTTTGATTTTTTTCCTATTTGCTCTATTCATCCCATCCATGACTAAAGACTAGCACTAATCTTTAGTGCACTGTCTAGCTAATGTTAGTTGTATTACAATATTATATTGCATTTTATGTTACTTTTATTCATGCTTTTAGGCTATGTGTTTCTAAGAAGTATCTTCTGGCCTGCAGGCCAAAATGAAGCTTTGTTGTTGGACTTATCAGAATAAGGAAAGGTGCTAATAAAATAAATTTTACATATTCATGAGAAATTTTACATATTCATGGGAAACGGTGATTCTGATTGGCAAGTTCATTTGCATCCTCGATTGCCTCAGAATAGGGGGGGGGAAATCCAGGGTATTCTGGTTAAATAAAATTGCAGCTGCCCAAAGAAACTCCTATTAGGAAGTAAATAAATCAGAGAGGATCAACAGCAACAAACCCAACAATTTAGCTACCATTGACCAAAATTACCTATCTTTTGAACATAGATACCAAGTTGTTATTTTACTGAGTATGCCTTAATCAGATTACTGAATTCTTAGCACAAGAAGAAGAAGGGGGAAAACACACAGCGAGCAATTAGAAAATGGCCTTAGAAATTATGAGTTGTTAGAAAACATAATGCACACCGATAATGGCCAGAGGCATTTTAGATATGCCTTTTATATTGACTGATAAATGTTATCATATCTTAAAGATAATATAATGCTACCATGAGGCTTATCACACAGGCTTGTACAAGCTGACTCTATTGATATATGTGTATCAGAAATGCAGATTAATATTCATAATGGTATTATTTGTTAACATTGCAGGAATGCACAGAAGCTGCAGCTGTACTTACCTATAATAGCACTCAACTCTCATTAAATGTCCTCTACTTTCAATTTTCTTTGTATCCCATGTCTGAAGAGGTCAAAAACACATAGAAATATCAGAGTTAATGCATTTGAACTAAGCTCTGGAGGAACTACCAAGTAACATTAAAAACATCATCAGTGTAAAGATTTGCACATAGGATTTGTGAAGAATTTATAGGGAAAAAAATAGACATAGTAACAGTAAATATTTCTATTAATATAAAAAATAGAGGGTATTGAAATTCCTTAGATAACATAATGGGGGAAGGGGAAATTGTTCAGTTATTTTAATATGAGAATGAAGTATATCACGAATGTATATATTAGAGAAAGTAATATGTATATCAAGAGAATATGCTACAAAGAGACATGGGTTAACCCAAATGTTGTATCCAATGTAAGCAGAGTACAAATATCAGTATGAACTTTATAATAAAAATATGGGAAGAACCAAAGCTATAAATAGGGGGGGGGAATGAAGCACCAGAACTGTCATATCTGTGTATCCCTGTATATACCTTTGACTGTTATAAGTTTCTAAAATGTGAAGAAAATCTAAATACATGCTCAATACACGAAGCAATGGTTTTTTATATTCAACACTCATTTAAAAGAAAACAAACCTTATTTTAAGTGTCAACCTCTCTAGACATTTATCAGACCATGGTTATGCTTCAGCCAAACCACACCCTCTGATTATCAGTCTAAATAATGCAATCAATACATACAGACCAAATGGAATCTTCTGAAGGGTCCCATTCACAACGTGCTTCTCTGGAGTGGTCAATATCTTCCATCCATTTAGTCTGACATGTACAATTAATTTTTCAGATTTAAACTTAATACAAATTAAACAAAGCACTAAATTTATATTTCTTTTCTTTACTTTTGAATTGAAATATTGTCGTAGCATTTGATTTGATTTCTTCTTTATTCCATCACATAGACTTCAAGCATTCAACAAACCTCCTTTGTAGATTCAATTAAAAAAAAATCAGCTCATCCTCTTGGTTTGTCATTTGTATTTCATTTTAATGTTTAAAACTTCAGCCACGGCTTCCGGTTCCGGATCGCGGCACGCGCAGTCGCACGGAGAGAGCCGTCTCTCCCACCGGCTGCTTTCCCTTCGCCGGTAGACCCTTAACCGGGTCGAAAGTCGCCCCGTAGAGGCGACCACCGCTTGAGGAGGCTCCTGCTTGACTGGGGAAGAGCGGCAGCTCTCCCTAGTTCGAGCTATCTCCTTAGGGCCGTCGGAGGAAAAGATCGGCCAGCAAAATGGACGATCACTTCCCCGCACCAGCTGAAAGCCAGAAGAACAACTAAGCGAAAGAACCCCCGTGGGGAATCCGGGTGAGACCTTTCCTACCCCTTTTTTCCCTAATTACTCTCCTGTCAAAAGCTTTTGTGTTTGAATTACTTCCCTGCTGTGAGGGAGCAGCGTTTGGGCATTCGGGAAAAACAGCTTTGGAAAAAAAAAAAAAACCAGTTAATTTTTATGGACTACTTAAATTTTGGAATACTGAGGGGACCTGAAAACATTTTATTCTTGATTATTATTGTTATAACTACGCATCTATTACTTTGGAGAGGCCTTTCTTCATCTTTTTCAGCACGAAAAATAAAAAATCTATTAATTTGGAAAGAAAAAAAAGATTTTATGGTCTGCTGAGGACATCTTGTGTCGAAAAGTGGTACTGCAACTGTATATTTTTTTTATGGCTGGGAATGGCTATGACCTTCAAAAGATGATACGCATAAGATAACTGAAACAGCTGGTCTATTGAAAATTGGAGGTGAACATTTGTTTGATTTCTACGAAATAGAGCCTTCTCTAAAAGATTAAAAAATCTTTCTACTACTGATATGGAACCTAACACACAGCTGGACTATGAACTCATATTGGAAAAAAATTTGGAAGCCACAGAGGATATGAACTCTTACTTTCAAACTTTGACAGATCAAATTATAGACCGAAAGACAGCGCAGAAGAAGCAGATTGGCGCCAAAGAGATTAGTGAACAATATGTACAACCTAAAGAGGAACCACGTCAACAACTCAACTATGAAACTACACTGAGAGAAACTGTGGAAACCAAAGAACAAATTAACTTTATACAACTCCAAACGCAATCTATGGAGAAGCCTGATGATCAAAGAATAACTTTAACGGAGATGTCTGAAGCATTAACATCAACAGAGACTGACACTCAGATACAAGTTATTGAAAATTGTGAAAAGGTGGATAAACAACTGGCAAATATAACATGGAATAAAACGGCTTTTACCATCCAAAGGCTACTAGAAGAAAGGAAAGAGAACTTTGACCAATTTGAAGCGTTAAAGAATATGGACCTTTTAATATTGTGGTTTGATGATGCAGGAATTTTATTATGGAAACCGTTATGGCACAGAAAGAAACCTAGAGTTAGATTTAAAAATGTATTTTAAAGTTTTATTTAATGGGTTTAAAAAGGCTTTGATTTTTTGACTGAGTTAATAACTAATGGAGCACGTGAAATTTCTAAGAGGATACCCTTTGTAACAATACTTTGTTTTAGACATGATAATTACTGGAGAGGTAAACTTTATTTACTGGTTTAAAAAGATTTTCATAGATATAGATGAATTGATAGAATATATACTTAAATTAGATAGAAATCTATTTGTTGGTTTGATATTTTTACTTTAAGATAATTATTTTGAAATAGAAGGAGAATAAGAGGGATGGGTGACAAGAGAAGAAATGGTATTAATGAAGAAAATATAAGAATATTACTGCGGAAATAATATACCAGATATAATTACTATGTAAAAAAAAAAGGATACCCGAAGTGTTAATAATATGTCTATCTAAGGCCAATTGGAATATGGTAATTGTAAGTTAGTAAAGCTTAAAAACAGGACCTGGATCTTTAGAATTGAAATGTGAGTGATATTTGATAGGATTGTTTGAAGCTTATATAGAAATGTATTAATCTGAATATGCAAGACTAAATGAGGGAATTAGAGAGGGAATTTTAAATGAATTGATTTGGGCTATATATTTGTGATTGTTTTTCTTTTTTTTGGGGATGTTCAATATACCCACCTCCACGGTGGTTCCTAAGCACTCTGATGTAACCCTTTTATCCCTATAAAAATCCAATAAAATATATTTAGAAAGAAAAAAAAAAACAACTTCAGCCACTTTCTTTTGTATATCCAATAAGATAATCCTTTTCCAAATCATTCTCTTGGCTGTTTATAGAAAGTATAATAAAATATAGTAAAAGTAACTGTATAGTAAAAGTCAATATTCTAAATTTAACTGGATCTATAACCTATTTGTAACTTTCTTACATCAAGATCTTAGTTTTTGCTGTTTATTTCAATTTTTTTAAATTCTTAAGCGTTTAATTAATTTTTCTTTTATTCAGAGTCAAAGCTAAACTCACCTGGCAACCTTTCAAACTTGGCATTCCAATGTTTCTAATAACCTTAAGGTAGTTAATAAGTAATTTCCAAATGTGCTTGACAAGTGAGACTTGCAGACTTAGTGTCCTTGATAAGGCTTTGCTGTAGTTGCAAGCAAGATGGCTGATCCTTTCATCTCCTGGCAATCAACCCCATGGAAGACTGCTGTCCTGTTATCTCCTCATGAAGCGCACCTGACTGCAGCACATATGAATGATTTCCTGTCCTCTATTTATCCAGAGAGATTCCAAAGAACCTGTCTATTCACTTTTATGGAGACATCTTCAGTTCACCATACCTATCCTGGAAGTCTTGAAGATTTGTTAGCCTTGAGCAAGAAGCAGCTACAAGTCTACTTTGTCTGCCTGGAAAGCTAAGCAGGTTATTTCACAGGGGTCCCATCTGAGAATCCTGGAGGGGTTTATTAGACTGGGACATTCAAGGAACATGCTAAAAGTAGGCACTGACAACCATTTCTCTTGTGCTACCAAAAAACCTGCATGAATATAATCACCAACTGTTGAGTTCAATTGAGCCTTTTCTGATTATTTTTATTCTGGAGGGAGCATATTACTGAAATATTACTGACTTGACTTTCTGAATTATGTGCCTCACTTCAGTGAGTGCTAAATATGAAGGCATTGGAGGAGAACAAGGCCTGTAGTATGTAAATCAAAAGGTAAGCCATATTACCTTTTGACGTTTTGGATGCAACCAGGAGCAAAATTTTCTCTATTTAGCTGCAACTCCATTCTGTCATTGTTCCAGCTGGTCTGAGATGTGGTTCACCACCTCTACCTGGTTATTAACAGTCCATTTGCTTAAGTATCTAGAATAATTACTTTGTATGATACCTCAGAGAGGCTCACTCAATTTAAGAAAATCTAGCAAAACTTCTGATCACCTGACTGATTAGCATATATTCTCACAGTCACCATCTGTTATCCATTCTGGAACCAAAATGAGGAAACAATTGCCAAAGCTCTCAACCAGCCAAGTGTATGAATTTCAAGGGAACATGAACCTGAGATACTTTGGAGCATTCCTACTGTCCCAACAAATAAGTCCCCAGATTTATTTGTTGATTGACATAGTTCCATCAATTTTCATGGTGTTATACAATGAACAGATACTTGACACATTACAGTAGATTATTGGGAGACAGAAATCTTTTTATCCTTTCTTCTATTAGTGATGTAGTTTTTCACTCCATCTAACTACTCTGCAGAGTTTTGATTTCAGTTTTTACTTTAAAGTATGGATGTGCTTCAACCTGGCCAAAACCCATAACAAAGTAGAACAATTTAATTCACAGCAGATATGTCAGAACTAATTTGCCCTGCCTCTGATACAGAAGTCTCCATGGAAGTTTCCTTTTGATACATAATTTGTAAGTTTTGCTACATACCAAAAAAGATATGCAGACATACCCATCATTCATCATGTTATTCTATTTCAACATGAACAACATGATGAAGAGTTCAGAAAAAGAATAAGAAATAATAGGTTAAAGGCATTAAAGGTATGTCATAAGAAAAGCAAATATAGTTAAAAATACTTGCAATACTACTTGCTATGACTCTCCATTCTTTTCCAGCAAATCATCATTCTAGTTTTTGCTCTAAATTTCACATTTCTCATCAGCTCCCTCCAACTATGACTTGCTTAGTCTTTAAGAATCAGTAAGTAAACAAGCAAAATAACTCATTTTGCTTTATATATTTCTTCTGTAATTTGATGCTTAAATATTCTGTTTATATGATCAAACCACCTTTTCTTTCATACTGGTCACTCAGTTTTACATTCAGTTCACATTTTTCCAGAATCTAAACATTCTTGATTCTATCTCTTCTGGTTTTATCGCATACACTTCACACATGCTTCCCAATGTACCTGTATGTTGGTCCTGACACATCTAATTCATTTCCAAGACCTGTTCTAATAAACAGTCATTTTTGCTGCTTTCAAGATTCATTGAAAAAGAAAAAAACATTTACTATCTACTACATTTCTTGAGGATCCCCAGGAAATAGAGAACCCACAAGATGGCCTTACTGTGTGTAGGGTGTTGATTTATTCTCCACAGTTTTATTTAAATTTGTTTTAAAACTATTTTAAATTGTTTAAATTGTTGCATGTTGTTCTTTTATAATTGTTTACTTGAGGGAATTATTTTACACTACCCAGAGTCATGTCTGTGAGATGGGTGGGTACATAAATATAATAAAGTTCTAAAAGCCACCGACACATACTTTCTGACATACATTTTAGCTCTTTCATTCACAAATCTACAGACTTGTTATCCTGCATGTATTCATAAAGATCTCACTGCCTTCATTCATATTTCTATGTTTTCCTCTTCCTTTAGGCTACAGACATACAACGTGTTTTTTAAAAATTTTATTTGTAAATACGTATTGTTTAACATTTTCCCTTCTTGCATTTCAAGTTGTGGTCTTTCCTATGTTGTAGATATCACCAGATGAGGCCATAGATACTAATCTCTGCTACTCATTCTGGCTTTGATTAGATTAGATAACCTTTATTGCCATTTTTTACTGTGGGCACAACGGCACACATTAAAAATGAAATTTAGTTGCTTCCTCTCAAAGTGTACACATACATAACACACATTTGTCTGACATTAACATTAATCTGTCTGTTAAAATTGTAATAGATATTTCTCACTACATTGGATCTATTTTTGCTGCAAATTTCAGGACATTCACCTGAGAACAAAAAACTTATGATCACTTTTAAAAAATGAAATGAGCATAGTTACAAACCCCTGCCCTGGTTTCTATGAAATGTGTTGTATTTAATAACAACCTAGCTTTTGAGACTGTTAAGCATTCCTTGAATGCTGCTTTACTCTGCAATAGTTGCCCTAATCTTTAAAATTTTTAGTTTCTTCTGTGCAGTAGTCTCTTGCTACTGGATATGCCACAGAAGGCTTCAGAAGCAGCATGAAGCACCTCAACTCAGCAAGTTGGATCACATCTTCACCACACCTCCTTGAAATGAATTGAACAAAAATATCTATTTGAGGCAAAGCACAGCCAACTTAAACATATCTAATAGTTGTCCAGTGAAACTATCTGTATTTCCAAGTCCCATGGGGAATTGGAAATACAGACTCCTACAAATCTTCCTGACTAATCATAGACAGAAATTGTAAATTTCTTTCCAGCATGCTCAAGATTGCTACTAGAAAACTCAGAAAGTAAAATTTTCATTATCTTCTAGATTACTGAATTCTCTAGATATAACCTCATGAGATCTTTGCGATGAACTCACACTTATATTTCCTGAATTTATTTATTTATTTATTTATGAATTTAGTTATTTATTCATTTATTCAAGTTGGACAAGACCTGACTCCAAATTATTGTGGGTGTAAACATAAGCAACAAATGCACAAAGAGCCTGTAACAATAGCAATAACAAGATTGCAGAACCTGTCAACAAGAGACAAATGTCATGCAATGGGCTCCAGCCAGACCAGGGAAAAGATCTAGGTCCTTAATACTCTCCAGAATGAATCAGTTGGAAGCCACACAGCTCTAACCTTATTCCCAAGGGTAGGTGCTAAACAGAGAAGGTATGCTTTGAGGTTCCAATATATGGCAGTGTTTGAGTGAAGGAACCCGGAGTGGCATCCCTGTCAAATAAATGATTTAAAGTAGATGAGGGAGTAGAAGGGGAACTCATCAAATTTTGCAGATGACACTAACCTGGAAGGAATAGCCAACACCCCAAAAGACAAGCTCAGGATCCAAAAAGATCTTGACAGATTTGAACAACGGGCCCTATCCAACAACATAAAATTTAATGTGGAGAAAAGCAAGGTTTTATACTTAGGCAGGAAAAAACAAAGGTACAAGTACAGATTAAGTGAAACCTGGCTCAAAAACAATAACTATGAGAGGGACCTTGGAGTCCTAGTGGACGATCACTTAAACATGAGCCAGCAGTGTGCAGCCGCCGCCAAAAAAGCTAATACAATCCTTGGTTGTATAAGCAGAAGCATAGAATCAAAAGCATGTGAAATATTAGCCCACTTTATAAAACCTTAGTAAGACCACCTCTAGAATACTGCATCCAGATGATGAGACTTTGGAAAAAGTGCAAAGAAGAACAACTAAGATGATTAAGGGTCTGGAGACTAAAACATATAGAGAATGGTTGCAGGATTTGGGTTTGACTAGTCTAGAGAAAAGAAAGTCTAGGGGTGACATGATAGTGGCACTGATATTCCAGTATTTGAGGGGCTGCCACAAAGAAAAGGGGGTCAAGCACCAGAGGGCAGGACAAGAAACAATGAATGGAAACTAATCAAGGAGAGAAGCAACCTGGAATTAAGAAGAAATTGCCTAACAGTGAGAACAATTAACCAGTGGAACAAGTTGCCTTCAGAAGTTGTGGGTACTTCATCACTGGAGGTTTTTAAGAAGAGACAGGACAGCCACTTATCTGAAATGGTATAGGGTCTCCTGCTTTAGCAGGGGGCTGGACCTCCAAGGTCTCTTCCAGTTGAAGCTTCTGGGTGCTCTTCAAGAGCAGCCCCATGTAGAATGCATTGCAATAGTTGAGCTTTGAGGTGACCATGGCAAGAGTGACTGTATGAAAGGCCTCCTGACATAGAAAAAGGCACAACCGGGATGCCAGATGAAGCTGCATAAAAACCTTCCTGGCGTCAGCTGCCATCTGCTCATCAAACAGAATCTAGAAGTCCAAAAAGACTCTCAAATGGCATACTACTTTTTAATAAGGAGATATTATCCTGTCCAATGTTAAAGATGGAATATCCCCAAATCCTGAACTGAACCTTGTCTTTGAATGATCTTTGAAAAGGGATGAACAACTTTGCTCATTTGTTCACTAAAACTCCATTTAATAGAAAATGGAAAAAATAGAGCTGACGTAATGTTCAAACTGAATTTGTAAAGCAACAAACTTTACAAGCAGTCCATGTTGAATTTTAGAAACTCCGAAGTTATTCTCCATGTTAAGATCAATCTGAATTCCTCACTTCTTTTCATGCCTGGGCATCTAGTAGAAGCCATAATGACTTCAAAATAACATGACATGCATCATGACATCATCACCCAAATATTACAAGGTACATACTTGTGTCACTATGCAATGCGACCGCTCTTGCTGCCCCTCCCCCACCCTCTCAGGTGACTGCCATGTTTTCATGGATTATATTTCCATTACTTGTAAAGTCTTGCTATAATATATAGCATTATACCCAGGAAGAAGCAATAACATACCTGTCAGATTAGATGGATACTTTGTAAATGACTTCTGCAGGGCATTACATAATTTGTACTTTCTTTGTAAAACCGTTCCTGCAATTTCCTAAAAATAGGTGTTTAAACTAGAAGCTGACATGCTGAGGAAGAGAGGTGTGAGCAGAACTGGTGCAGAATTGTTAAACATTAGGTATGTAAAAAGGCAGGCGAGACCCCTGTGGCTCATCAAATGCCAAATTAGATATTATAATGAATGGTAATTGGTTAAATTATTAATCATTCTATTGCTTATCCCACAGTAACTAAATGGCCTTTCAGTTGCTATATAATTACCAGGTGACTGATGCTCTGTTTTCTTTCTTTGTAGGCCTTGTAAGCACAGAGATAATGTCTAAATCCTGTCATAACACAGCAGGGGAAAAAAAGTTGTAACAAATCTTTGCAAATCAATTGAATGGAGTTGAAAAACTCTTGGATTCTCTTCAGACTTATTCATTAGACCTGAGGTCTTTGAGACCCATCTCATTAGTCACTTGAATTGAGTAATCAAAGCAGTGTCATCAAAAAAGTTTACCTCTGATGTCATTAAGGGGCAGCAGAGGTGAGTTTACTATACTAGAACTTCACAGGCTTTTCTTTCAGAATCACACAGGGCATCTTTCCTATAATCCCTGTAGAACCTACAATACAACTAGTGTTTCTCTGCCATTCCTCCCTTCCTTTCTAAGATTCCTACTCTTGTTTAACTCTAGAAGATATGTCAGAGTGTGCACAGTCTTATTGTGCTGAGATAACCCAGGAGTAAACACAGTAAACAGTGGTTTGTATTAAATGGTGGTTTATCTTACACTATCTATAATATCATACACCAGGAACAATATACATACACGTGCTAATACAGCAGGATCCAACAAACCACAATTACAGCAGGAAACGGAAGACAGAGAACACATCAGCAGAGCCTTCCCTTTATACAAATGCTCTTAAAGAGACACAAACCCTGCTGAGTCATTCTCATCATTACATTACATCTTACATCACATAAGCTGGTTAGCTGTTAAATCAATACGTTGACACGATAGGATAACACAGTGATCTTCACTGTGAAGCCCACCATTCTTTCAGGTACAGGTACTCCTTGACTTACAACAGTTCATTTAGTGACTATTCAAAGTTAGAATGGCACTGAAAAAAGTGACTTAAGGCCATTTTTTCACACATTGCAGCATCCCCATGGTCATGTGATCAAAGTTCAGATGCTTGGCAACTGGTTCATATTTATGACTGTTGCAATGTCCTGGGATCATGTGATCACCTTTTGCAAACTTCTGATGAACAAAGCCAATGGGGAAGCCAGATTCACTTAACTAACTTACTAACTTAAAAACTGCATTTAACAACTGTGGCAAGAATGGTCATAAAACTCACTTAACAAATGTCTCACTTAACAACAGAAATTTGGGGCTCAATTGTGGTCATAAGTCGAGGACTACCTGTACTGAAGAACATCTTCCCGGTTATAAAGAAGATTAATACTGCCATTAATTTTTGTTCTTTCAAGACATTTAGAAATACTGGATAAACAGGCAAGATTGTTAGTTAGATCAACAGAGTAGAATCACTTCATTCAATATGTTTTGAGGCACAACATGATGTCTTTGCCCTAGAAAATTAGAGTGAGCAAGCAGAAAGTTGCCTGTCCTGAAAATGAATGAGACCCTTTCAAGTAGTATAGAATAGGTGAGTTTGAGTATTCCTTGAATGCCCATTCTGAAGGTAATAGGAGTTGCTTACTCTCTAGGATTTTGATATTTTATTACACTAGGACCTCCAACATTTTGGTATTTTATTGCATTAGAGTCTTCAACATTTCCATAACACAATCACTTGCTACTTTATCCTGCCCCAAAGGCAAACCTTTCCCATCTCAAGACCAGCATGGGGCTCATGAACCAGCAGTTCACAAAGAAAATTGGAGCTGTGCATTGGGCTACAAAATCCCGCAACAATTAGATGAAACAAGGAGAGCCAATCATCAATCTCTTTGCTACCATTTACTGGTCACCTGGAGTTTTGCAGACCAGCTTTGGTTGACTTAGCTGTGTGGCCCACTCTAATTCTCCTCATAAAAATTGAACAGGGGTGTTTGTTTATGCAAGCAATCTTACTTGACTTTTCAGACACCCCTACATTAAATTCTAAATGGTCTGAAACTAAATGTATTACTGAATGAAACTGTCCATTAACTTAGCACTTCATGAAAAAGCTCTGTTCTGAGTACCCACTTTAGAAAATAGGTTGATGTAACCAGATAGAAGTTTTCAGATGGAGATAACCTGGAGATAACCCTGGGACAGTCTTCTCAAAGAGTTTGCTCACAGGTTTTTATTTCCAGGGATGATCACATAGAAAGTCTTCAAGAACAGAGTCTTTCAGAATTCTCAGAGCAGCCTTATTCCCATAACTGATACCTGTTCTGTCCACATCTTTGCCCCCAACCATTATGAAATACTGCCTTATCTTCTGATCATTTTGATCCTACATCAGGAAAGTTTCCTTGTATTTTTGATGCATACATAGAGGGCTCTATTTGTAATGGGAGGCTGGATTGAGGCAGCTCCCTGCTTCATGCCCTGTGTTCCATCATGGGTAACTGTATGGATAGCTGGAAAATGTTTCAGTAAAAATGTAGCTATGGCATGCATAAGCAGCTAAAATGGTATTTTTATATCCTTTAAAATATAAATTTCTTCCTTTTATCAGACATTATGTTGATCATCAATAATCTCCTGAATAAAGTATCTCACTCTGTATTTTTAATTTTGACTCTGTTTGGGTCAGACTTTGATAAAAGTGTTTGGTTGGCTCTTCCAAAATCTTTGCACAAATTTTACTTATGGAAACTCCATAACTCAGGATAACTAGTAGCTTCTGCCTCAACATTTATATAGTGCCTTTCTACTTTAAAATGCAGTGTGCTAAGAGAGCGTTATCAGCAACGATGACCTTCATTAAGCTTAAAGGCTCAACAATCTAGATATGACCAGAAATAAGATGCTTGATTTATGGATCATTAGTCAGCTCCATGGAACAGTTTTCTTGTAAACCTCCTCAGCATCCAGTATCTCCCTACTAGTAGGTAATGACTGTTGTCAGATATTATTACATGATTATGGATAAAAATGTTTTGCTGAACAAAGCTTCTTTTATACTATTGCAGAAAGTATAGTATTATGGAGGCATTTTCTATTTCATTGTCCTTTCCTTTGGGGGAAGGCTTCGGTTGTTTTTTCTAAAATACCTTTCACATAACTGATAGCCAACTGCTAATTCTTCCCTATTATAAACAATTGTGGATAGGAATGTAGGGGCAAAGTGCCCAAGATTGCAAACAACTTTATATGAAGATAACAGGATTTCAATTGCCTAAATGTGCCCACCATCTTGGCTCCTTTGCCACCCCTGTCAATGCCACTGTCTCTGGGGGTCTCCATCTTTTTTGTAACTAGAAAACATGGATGAGATAGAGAGAGGAAGAGGAGGAGGAGGAGGAGGAGGAGGTGGAGAACGAATGAGTCAGAGATAAAGTTAATTTAACTATTAAACTATTTAAGTTTAATTTTCATGTATGTTTTATGTGTGAAGGAAAAAAATTGTCATCGTGCAAGCTTACAAATTCCCAAGTAGCCCATTAATAATTTGAGAAAAATAAAATTTTATCTTTCTGACAGCACAAAAAGAAACAGATCTAGCATTTTTTTCGTTTAAAATTGTCATATATTTATCTCCAGTTTTCAGGATTTACACAATTGTAAATATAATAATATAAAGAAATGCTAAGTTTGTATATATTAAAAGGAAATGGCTTCCTTTAAAAGAAAAAAAAGAAAAAAATAAGACAGGAGAATCTATTACAAGCTTTCCACTTGCCCTCAGAATCTAAGGGCCGTTTTGAGCAATTCTGAGAATTAAGCAACAATTTTCAGGTAAAGACAGGAGTGAGGAAAAAAGTGAATCCCAGTGCTTATATGTTGCACCTATTCTTAAAAGGGAGATTTTGCAAGAGTAAAAAAAAATCAGGAGTCAAAAGAATGGCCTCCAGTAATGAGAAACCACGCCTGAGTTATTTATTATTTCAATTTGTGTGGCTATCCATTCACATGATTCTTGTTGGTTTTAAAGGGTTAAAAACAAGCAGTCAAACAACTGACACAAAAATTTTATAAAAGGTTTCGCTGGGGGAAATTAAATTAAATTAAATTAAAGAACAAATTATCTCAGACTTGTATGAAGGAGGAAGCCAAAACTGAATTTTCTTTAAAGATATTAAAGTATCTGTCTGAAAAGTTAAAAGTATCCAATGGATCACATCATACATATATTATAAATAATAGCTTTGCCTTAAGATTATATTTGGAACTACATTTTGTCACCCTAACAAAATGATTTCATTCAAAAGTTGAACTTGGACATACAGTATTGCTTTTTGTTTGTCTAGTCTTATGCCTTTCTTGGAAGAATTTTGTTTCCATTTTCAATTAGTTGTAGGTAGTACCAGCAAATCAATATAATACAGGCAGAAATGGAATAAAGCTTATGTTTTGTCGGCATGATGTTGCAACCACGGATTCCTCTACCTGCTCTACTGCGGGGACTCAAATGTGATTTTTCTAAGGCAACTGGACTTTCTTTGTTCTGAAGTAGATTCTCGGATGAAAAGCAAAACATCCTCAAGGAAAAACAAAGAAAGTTCAGTTGCTTTTTGAAAAAGCACCTTTGGGACAATCATGACCGGGATGACTGAGAATCTCCATAGACATCTACTGCAGAGAGTTTCAGATTCATGTCCTCTTAAATCAAGTTATGTCCTGAATCAGTCAAAATGAAGCACGTGAGAGATGAGCTAAAGGGGAAATTGTGAAGGTTTTCCTTCTTCCACTTGATTAGCAACAAAAAGGAATTTGGAAAATTCTTCCCAGGTATTATTCATTCAGTTTTGAGGGGTAGTTTATTTATTTTATTTTATTTGTCATATTTGAAAACATTTAATTGTCATTTTCTTTTCACTGTGCTCCAGAATGATGCTAGGTGCAAGTTATAAAATGGTAAGCAAATTTCCAGCAAAGTTACAAGAGAGGGAGGGAGAGAGGGAGAGAGGGAGAGAGGGAGGGAAGGAGGGAGGGAGGAAGGAAGGAAGGAAGGAAGGAAGGAAGGAAGGAAGGAAGGAAGGAAGGAAGGAAGGAAGGAAGGAAGGAAGGAAGGAAGGAAGGAAGGAAGGAAGGAAGACTGTTGTCACTCAATGTGTATCCTGAGACATTTCTTTTCTCCTTGAAGAAATATAAGGGAAAAGTCTACCTGGTTTCTGTCATCATGGAAGACAGCTGCATTGCAGGCAGGCAGACCTTCACTGATATTCCCATTGCTTTAAACAAGAGAGATTTGCAGAATAAAACCATGTGACGTTTAAATAAATGTGTCTTTAAAATGCTTCGTTTTGGCTTGATTGTACCTTAAGATTTATGAATTGTTTTCTCATTTAAAGACCATATATTCCTTCTTTCAGGTTATCATTTCCCAGAAGGAAACCATGGAAAGGACCTGTGAAGTTTCTTCTCTTCTTGATGCCAACCAGCTTTACTTTGGCTTTATTGACTTCAGCCCCCATCCGTCCTGCATGCGTTTTGATGCTGCTTGAGCATCAATACATTACACTGTAGATGGCTGACATCAAAAAGCTACTTTTCCAGAGTGATTCAATTGACATTTTGTTTCTTTGCTC
Source organism: Azemiops feae (assembly GCA_023970755.1). Lineage (NCBI taxonomy): Eukaryota > Metazoa > Chordata > Lepidosauria > Squamata > Viperidae > Azemiops > Azemiops feae. Next base: position 1,489,733 of record JALGBA010000346.1, on the reverse strand, counting down.
TAGACTTTCAGAATGTTAAGAGTATTGATTAAACATCTGGTATTTTGGTAACTTTCCCTCTATCTTTAAAAGGAACAGTTCTCAAATGAGTTGAAGTTTCAAATAGCTCAAAGGAAGAACATGCTGTTTCTCATTTTGGTAAAAAAAAATGGACAGACATTTAAAAAAGGAAATGAAACAAGAAATAGAAGAAAATGTGTACGTATATGTAGCTCCCAATGTTATCACATCCTCAGTTCTCTTCCATCCATTAATAATTGTGAAGCTAACAAGAGAAGATTTTTGTTTCAACTAAGCAGACAAAGAGAACACGACTCCAAGGGGGATATGATATGATCATATGATCAATACGATCAATAGTGTTTCTTAATATATACAGAGGCAAGGCAATCCACAACCTTACCTTGAGGTGTTTTGATGTCAGACCAACAGACTGGATGTGAGGAGGTAAAAGATTTATGTATTTATGCAATATACCACTGGGAGTAATTTTTGTTGAATCTCGTGGTATATAAACAGAGCAAACAAGCAAGCAAACAAAGAAATGTCTATCTGATTTTCCAATACAAGTTAAGGGAGAAAATTTAGTTAGGATACTGCAGTTTCTCTTCTAAATTTACCTTAGATTGGGGCATGACTTGGAAGGGCTTTAAGAATCAAGAGTGATTTGTTAATTTATATGCGTGTCCATTTCTCAACTCTTGATAGTTTGAATCTGATTAAAGAAATGATTAATTTGGCAAATAATTGCCAAATTCATAGTGAATTTTAATGTTAGTATATTTGTTAGTTTTCTCTTGATAGAACTACAGTAACTAGAAGAAATCCATTGGTCCATTAACAAATGAACAGTTGTTAACAGAATCTACATTTGGATTTGTTTTGTTTTCTTTTTTTAAAAAAACCTATAATATATATAATTTACAGCTTTTGTGAAATCTTTTTATTTTTATAGATCTCTAAGATGCCTGCATTTTCCATGCAGCTTCCTCAAATATGTTTAAGCCAACAAATATTTTGAGAAAGTCTATATAAATCTATGAATTCTACATCAGTTTTGTGATAAGTTGTTTTCAATTGCACTGTTTTACTCCAAAAGAAATCCACTCAGGAGTATTTGCACACAATTTTTATATGTTGAGCTATGTATTTATTTTAATTTTTTTAACAGCAAATAGCAAACTGCACAGAGTTTTCTTTAGCGAGACTTTTAAATGCTAATATTTTTAGTGTCACTGTGTTTTGTGTCATATTTTTATCATTTCTTTTTTAATCTTCTTGTGTTTTCTATCTGATCCATTTCCTTGAGCATACTGCAAATGTAAGGTGAACCAGGTGAATCCGTGGGGGAAATGACAAAAAAAAAAGATATCAGTCATGAATGTGCAATTGAAGCCTACTCCATCTTTACATACACACACACACTCTCTCACACACAATATATATATATATTATATTCAGAATGCACATTAAAAAGGTGTTTGTATGTGCTTTGATCATGCAGTTGTGGCTACTGTCTTGCCTCTTTTTGATCTCCCTTGAGGATGCTCCTGAGTTATGATATCAGTTAAATAAATAAACACAGATACAAACACCCATCTGTTCTTTTTGTGCTAATGCACAGTTTAACTGGCAAAGTCCTGGATACTAAATCAAAAGTGAGCGGGAGGACATGATAGCTATTATTTCACTCCTGACTTCTGTGTATTCAACCATTCTTAGACAGCAGATTGCAAGAATCTTGCACTTTGTACAGCCTCAAACTGTGCGTTCTGACCAGGGTGGACAAGGCTCAAATGAATTTTGGTGTGGGTTAATTTGAAGTTTGCTACTGTATTGTTTTAGTCTCTTCTAAACCTGACATGGCTAGCACCATGCAGGTTGCATGGCCAGTTTGCGCATGTGCACGGGCGCTAGCAGTGGTGGCAGCTGGCGCCTGTGCACATGCGCAAAAGGGCCGCTAGCCTCCTGCAGATGTGCATAGTCCCATTCGTGCCCAGCTCCCTTTCCCTCTGTGCCACCAACATGAAAAGGTTGGTGACCTCTGCTTTAGAGCCTTTCACACTGCCTATTAAATAATATCAATACTTCAGATACATGTGTCTGGAAAACAATGTTCTGGTGAGCAGTAACATCATTTTGTATTTAAAAAACCAAAAAAAGAGGGAGTGGGAGGAGGAACCTTGCCCATGAGAGCAAGACAGTGTAGGATAAGATTTCAGACATTCAGGATATTTTTAATGCTACGTTTTCTGAGCCAGTTAATATTCCAGAGAGACACATGGTTAAGCCTTTCATCAGCTGTCATTTCATCATGCTTTGTAGAAGTTGTGTATACTAAGGCACCAGTCCCAATGTTCCCAGCAAATCAGTGCTGAAGAAAGAAGTGCTGGTGTATTTATCTTTGTCTTTTAAGGATACAGCAACACTTCAGTTTAACAGACCATTTGGGACGCAGGCATGAATGTAAGTTAAAGCACCAATTATGTCAAATGTGGCAGCTTACATCATTGATGCAAGTAACATCATTTGTGTTATGAGTGATTATACAAATGGCATAAAAGACCATGAACAGCAGAAAATTAAAATAAACTTAACTGCCTTGTTCAGACTTTCAAATGCAAAAAACTTGTATTTTATTTCAAGAGGCTGTCTGGGCAGAAATTGGATTTGTTGTCTTCATTGTCCACTAAATGGGAAGCTAGAAGATAACCAAATGTTCTCAAAAATGTGAATATAAATATAACTTTTAAAAATTTTATTCAAAATTTGCTGTTATTTGGCTTTCCAGATAGGTTTCCAAAACTTAAATCTTCATTGTTTTTTCTTTATCTTCTCAAATGCAATATTTCATTTTGTTCCTTAAACTTTCTAAATCATATAATATTCCAGCATTTGGGATATTCTTAAACATTAATTTATCAATAAGCTCACATTTCTGGGCTGGCATATTGCTGTGAACAATAAACTAGGAAGAGAGACTGAGTTTGCACAACAAAGTTAAATGTGACTTACTGCACAAATATGGCCAGGATATCAGGCCTAAACAACCTTCTACTCAGTGGTGGGATTCAGCCGGTTTGCACCAGTTCGGCAGAACCGGTAGCTAAATTTAGTTGAGTTCAGAGAACCGGCTGAATATACACTGCTTCCGGAAGTCCATTCTAGGCCTCGGAGGCCTGGAGGAGGCCTCTCAGGCCTAGAATGGCCCACTGGAAGTGCATGGATGCCACTTCCGGAAGTCCATGCTAGGCCTCGGAGGCCCAGGCCTGCATCCACACAGAGAACCGTTTGTTCAGGTATTTGAATCCCACCACTGCTTCTACTGAAACAAGTCCCTTTGTGGAAGCACACTGAAAATGGCATTTTGGATTGCTAAATATTTGGGCCTTGGAGTATAGAGCAAGAAAAAGTCAGTCCTCTACCAAACCTTCATGTAAAATATGAAAAAATAAAGCAGATATTTCTTTTCTTTTCTTTTTTAAATCTTAGGGTTTAAATATCTTATGAATTTTTTAGATTAAAAAAATTAAAACAAAAGTCAGTTCAAAGTAACCAAGAAATATGTTCATTAGTTAGCAGCAAAACCAAATAAATAATTAATGACTGCTGTGAGGAGGGCCACGCTGAGTTTTTTTTTTTAATCCCAGTAATGAGCTTAGCTTCTTTTGACTCTTGACAAAACATGAATATTGTTATTAACAATCTTCTGAAAAAGAATACCTGTATATCCTCATTTGATGAATCTTCCAAAATGTGGGCAGTGAGAGAAATGAATGAGCTTGTCGGTGTCCTTCATGCTTCTTCTCCCTCTTCTCCCCCCCCTTCTTTGACTACAAATTCAGCTGAAAATTCACATGCATATTCTTGAGTATAGATTCATTTATACATTCTTTTCCTAACATACAAACTTTTGTACTTAATTTTTGCTAATACAGTATCATGGTTTAGGGATATGTTTTGTGCCAACTATACACTTTTGTGCTCACTTTTTAGTAGGTTGATTTAAGTGCCCAAGTATGCAGTTCATATGTACATGCAGGAGTGAAAAGTATGATAGTACAATTTGTATTTAATTGCAGTACAGTGTTCATTCTAATATAATTACTCTAAAGCAGGGCTTTTCAACCAGTGGTACGGGTACCACCTGTGGTACATTGGCACCTGGCAGGTGGTACGCGACCATCCTAGAAAAGTGGTAGCGGGGGAGGGGAATGAGCTGAATCGGTGGCAGCACCGCACAAGCCTGAGCGAGAGACGGCTGGAGCTGCAGGGCTGTCAGGGCTCAGCAGAAGCGCCAGGATCAGTGCTGCTTTCCAGCTGATCGGCGCTTCTTCGGGGCTGTCAGGGCTCAGTGGAAGTGCCAGGATCAGCGCCAGGCTCCAGCTGGAAAGCGGTGCTGATCCTGGTGCTTCTGCTGAGCCCAGAAGAAGCGTCGATCAGCTGGAATTTTGCAGCATCTCCAGGGTCTTGTGATTTACATTCAGATGCTTGGCAACTGATTCATATTTATGACGGTCACAGTGTCCCAGGGTCATGTGAAGTGACCAAACCCTGCTGCAACCACCCAGCAGACGGGGGGAGTAAAAACCAAACACCCCCTTCCCAGCCGCCAATCCTCAACAGAAATGCTCACAACAATGAAAACCTTGGACAGGAGGAAGAGTGTGGCCAGGCAGGCAGGCAGGTGTCTTGCTCGGCTGTGGCTTGGGGGGCACTTTTTTCAGTGCCATTGTAACTTCGAACAGTCACTAAGCGAACTGTTGTAAGTCGAGGACTACCTGTACTTCATCACTTTTTTCCTTTTTTTTGGTCATCAAGTTTTTGACACCTTGTTAGGTGACAGGTGGTACTCAGATATTGCCATATCCTAAAAGTGGTACAATGGGTGAAAAGGTTGAAAAGCCCTGCTCTAAAGATTCTATTCTCTTTCCTGCTAGAACTTTAAAGTCCAGCTGATGGGACATGGAGCAGAAACACCTTGTTTTTTGAAGAGACACAAATGGGGCTTACAGCACTATCCCACAATACTTTTATCTGCAAAATTATGGAACTACCTAGACCAGGGGTGTCAAACTGCCAGCCCGTGGGCTGGTAGCATCATGCAGAGGCCGCGCCCACCCCAGCTCTGGCAATGCGAAAAAAGTCGCGATACGTTGCGACACGTCATGGGAAGCGGCGAGTTTGACACTCGTGACCTAGAGGGATACTTGCTATTCAAAGTTCCATAGTGGCAGATACCAGATTCAGATTCTGACTCCTAACAATATCCTAATAGCATCCATTTTTGTGCCTTACCTTTATGGAGCTGAGTTAGGAGTGACTTATACAAGCATAATGCTGAAAGGACTTGAGAAAATTATGAGTGTGTTGCCTCAACATTGCTATATTCTCCAGACCTATGATGCAGTTGGCATCCTATCTCCGTCCAATTGATGGAATGAACTGTAGTGTGCCAAACCGTATAATTCTTTCTGATTTCATACATCATAAATCTTTAAGCCTTTCTATTTTACCCTTGGCATAATGATTAAAGATTTAAGAATTCACATTAACCATTGGGCTTTCAAACAATTCCAGGAACTGCTTTGTTAGAGGCCAGAGTCTAAGAGGCTAGGGGAATTACAGTGGCCTTTAGTTCCTCAATGTGTTGCTTCATTGGCTTACTACCAATCATACAATCAAGCATCTGTGCACCAGATGTCTATAACATTATATCCAGCTGTGTTACTGCTGCTACATCTGCAAACCATACCATACGTCAATTGCTATTGTAAGAATATTTTAAGGAAGCATCTGAATAATTATTATTTAAGAAAAAAAAACCTGAAAGTGGAAGTAGTACAATGTGCATTTACATGTGCGTATTTATTTTCTCTATGTTGGCCCTTTAGAATTCTATTTCTTTCCTAGTAAATTTAAACAATGCTGATCTGAGAAGTCTTAAATGAATGTTGATCCTAGTTCTCTATACTTTAAGAAATGCTTTGCAAGATTGACAGAAGGTTATGCCCACTCTCTCTGATTTCCCCAATGGTACACAATATTTGTTGCAACACTGTAAGTTAGATAACAGTTTAGGTGTCTAAACTGACAAACCTCACAGCCCTCCATTAATGTGCCATACAACAACAACAACAACAACAACAACAACAACACAATAATAATAATAATAATAATAATAATAATAATAATAATAATAATAATAATAATAATAATAATAATAATAATAATAATAATAATAATAATAATAATAATAATAATAATAATAATAATAATAATAATAATAATAATAATAATAATAATAATAATAAAGTTGGAAGGGACCTTGGAGGTCATCAGGTCCAACCCCCTGCTCAGGCAGGAAACCCTACACCATTTCAGACAAATGGCTGTCCAGTCTCTTCTTAAAAACTTCCAGTGTTGGAGCATTCACCGCTTCCGGAGGCAGGTTGTTCCACTGGTTAATTGTTCTAACTGTCAGGAAGTTTCTCCTCAGTTCCAGGTTGCTTCTTTCCTTGACTAGTTTCCATCCGTTGCTTCTTCTCCTGCCCTCAGGCGCCTTGGAGAATAGCTTGACTCCCTCTTCTTTGTGGCAACCCTTGAGATATTGGAATACTGCTATCATGTCACCCCTAGTCCTTCTTTTCTTAAACTAGACATACCCAATTCCCAACTGTTCCTTATATGTTTTTAGCCTCCAGTCCCCCTAATCATCTTTGTTGCCCTTCTCTGCACTCTTTCTAGAGTCTCAACTCTTTTTTACAATCGGTGGTGACCAAACGTATGCCAGTATCCAAGTGTTGGCCTTACAAAGAGCATACTTCACGTGATCTTTGATTCTATCCATCTGTTAATGCCGCCCAGCACTGTGTTGGCTTTTTTGGCAGCTGCAGCACACTGCTGGCTCATATTTAAGTGATTGGTCCACTAGGACTCCGAGATCCCTCTCACAGTTACACTATTGAGCAAGTACTATACTATACCTGGTATTTTGTTTTTCTTGCCTAAATGCTTTTTTTAAAATTTTTTTTTTTTTTTACCAAAAAAATTTCATTTTGTTAGATAGCGCCCAGTGTTCAAGTCTTTCCAGGATCCTTCTGTATCTTAAGCCTGTCTTCTGGAGTGTTGGCTATTCCTGCCAGCTTGATGTCGTCTGCAATTTGATGAGTTCCCCATCTATCCCCTCGTCCAAATCGTTGATGAAGATGTTGAAGATCACTGGCCCCAGAACAGAGCCCTTGGGGCACCCCACTGCACACTTCCCTCCATGTAGATGCGTTCCATTGAGGACCACACGCTGAGTACGGCCGGTCAGCCAGCTACGAATCCATCTGGTGGTGATGCTGTCTAACCCACATTTTTCTATCTTATCGAGTAGTAGGTTGTGATCTACTTTATCAAATGCCTTACTGAAGTCCAAGTAAATTATATCCACAGCATTCCTCTGATCCACTAATTTTGTCACTTGGTCAAGAATGCAATAAGTTTGTCTGGCATGATCTGTTTTTGACAAACCCATGTTGGCTTTTAGTAGTGACTTTGTTTGCCTCTAGGTGTTCGCTGATTCGTTTGTTTGATTATCTTTTCCAGAATCTTCCCAGGTATTGAGGTCAGGCTGATAGGTCTGTAATTTCCTGGATCCATTTTTTTTTCCTTTTTGAAGATGGGAACTACATCAGCTCTTTTCCAGTCCTCCGGTAATTCCCCAGTGCTCCAGGATCTTTGAAAAATATAGTTCAATGGTTCTGAGATCACATCTGCCAGTTCCTTGAGAACCCTGGGGTGTAATCCATCTGGTCCTGGTGATTTGAACTCGTCTAGGCTGGACAGGTGCTCACTTACCGTTTTCTTGCCTATCTTAACTTGCATTTCTATTCTGTTTTTTATGGCACTATTTTTGGTAGGTTGGTCTGTTTTTTCCCTTTGTGTAAAGACAGATGCAAAAAATGAGTTAAATAGTTCTGCTTTCTCCCTGTTGCTTGTCACCTTTTTGCCACTTTCACCCACTAGTGGACCAATCATTTCCTTCACTTTTTTCTTGTTTTTTACATGTTTACAAGTACCTGTTACTACTCTCGGCTCTTCAATGCTGAACCCAGCAAGAAACAGAACATCCACCATCCAGTTAGAGCTGAAGAAGCTTCTTGAATGAGAAGCAAAACATCTTCAAAGAAAAACAAAAAAATCCAGTTGCCTCGTGAAAAAGCATCTTTGGGATAACTATGATCTGGATGATTGAGAATCTCCATAGACATACTAGTTCTCTTTAAACATGTACCACATGAATTTCAAGACTTGCAGTGCTTAGGTGAGTGACATTCAGGAAATTATGCTGCATAATAATTTTGGGCTTCTAATTGCCAAATTCCCAATAGCATGAACTGGTAGGAGTTTAATGAAGTTGGTAGTCAAACACTTTTGAAGGGTAATATCTGGCTGATGTTGACTGAGATGTATTAGGGTTCACTCAGTGGTTAACAATTAAAAACTGCTTTAATTGGGAAAACCAGCAGATGCAGCACTTGAAAATATATTTTTGGTGGAAAAAGAGATTTAAAAATCTGTTTGTATGATTCTCAATAGAAATTCTCAGCTTCACTTGATCCAGAATGTAGTGGCACACTCAGTTTTGCACACACTGAGGCTTGCCCAGGTTACATCACTATTGCATGAGTTGCACTGGTTTCCAATATGCTTATGAGTGCAATCAAGGTGCTGTTATAACTTCTGAAGCCCTGCATGCCATAGGGCCAGCTTACTTGTTGGACCACCTATCTCCAAGGTTCTCTGCCAATCTCACCCAATCTGACAGAGCAAATTTGTTTGATAACTATGTAATCTTGTGGGACTGAAGAATCACAATGCTTGTCCTATGGAACAACACACACATACACACACACACCTGCAAAATTCTGAAGCCTTCTGGTCTTCTGCAAAGATGTGAAGACCTGGCTTGTCCCCCCCCCCCCCGAGGGTGGGCCCAGGATGGTAGTTGAGCTTAATATTGATGTGGTTTGTTATATGATGCCTTGGTTAATGTATAATGATTTTTAAAATTTTGGCTTTCTGTTTGGTTTATAGAGGTTTTATTATATTGGACCATTGTCAGCTGTCCAGAGTTTGTATGTAAGAGAGCTGTGTGGGAAAGCATATTAATTTTCTAAATTAAATAAAATCAATAAAATCAGTGTGACTCAGGAATAATAATAGTTTGATAAAATTAGTTTTCATAAAAACAATGATTTTTATAGTTCTGGCGTTACAAAAAAATTCAATATCTTAATTCATTTCATTTGGTTTTAATTGCTATATTATGCTATCCAGTTATTTTGGTGTCTAAACCACAATTTATGGTATAATAATAATAATAATAATAATAATAATAATAATAATAATAATAATAATAATAATAATAATAATAATAATAATAATAATAATAATAATAATAATAATAATAATAATAATAATAATAATAAAGTTGGAAGGGACCTTGGAGGTCATCGAGTCCAACCCCCTGCTCAGGCAGGAAACCCTATACCATTTCGGACAAATGGCTGTCCAGTCTCTTCTAGTTTAATATGATTGTGTAGCTAATTGAGCAAATTGTGGCTTAATGCAGCATGCAAATGTAGCCACTGAAAAATAAGGAATGATTTATGGGCTTAGAGAAAGAGACAAACAGATACACACAGCTATTACATTGCTGGATGGCATTATCAAAAGTATGTGATTATAAGCAGTTCATTTTGTGCTAAAGTATCGCAATCTCCAGAAAATACCATCTAATATTTCTTGGAACTGTAGCAAAATTTTGCCCTCATATTTTCCAGAAATTGATTCCGAACCAAATAGAAATAGCAGTGCCTTACGGTCAATTATAAAATGTACAAGATGTTATTTCCCACCAGTTAATTATCACAGATGTATTATTCATATGAGCCTTCTACTAAGACTAGAGTATTCTGGCCTTCTTGAACTTGACTGCCTTTTTTGTGTTCTCCAGAATTTTGTGCTAATCATTCCCAGCCAGCATAGTTATCTCAGCTGGAAGATGACAAGTACCTTAATCCAATTTATCTGACAAGTAATTGATGCATCTGTAGGCTGATATATCTAACGGGAATTGTAGTTGACATACTTGAAGTACATATTTGCAATCTAACATAGCTTTAGTTTCCAGAAAGTGATAGCAATCCTATAGTGCGAAACTAGAAATAGTCAATAACATTACTTCTTAATATTAACTTATTAATCTTTAGGTTGCACCAGGAATTTTCATTGCTGTTGAGATTTAAAAAAAACCTGAGCTCTGATGTGACTAGAAAATTCAAGTAATAGCTTCAAAGTTACCCCTTACAATTTCCTTCCTTTCATTTCCCTTCTTCTTAGTTCCTTCTCATTTTCAAGTGACTTGCATACGCACACACTTTCCATGTGCAACTGCTGAGCTTGGGTGGGGGAGGTTGAGTGAAGCAAATTGCAACTTGCTTTGGGATCCATGTGACTGTAGTTTCCGTTAGTTCCTTCCGCAAAATCTATATTAATCTGATCTTAAGTGACTGCAAACAGCTAATTGTATTATCATTATCTTTTTCAGAAATACTGTGAGGTAACAAGACAAGTGTTGGTACAGAATGAACCTCCCGGAGTTGAATACGTTGCTCCAAACGGTGAGTTAATCCTGCATAATTTATCTTAACTTTTCGCTTTACACAGGGCTTTCCAATAACAACTAAAAGCAATGTGCTACATTATGATACATTCTAAAGTATTGGACTATACTATCATTTGCAGTTAGAAAAATTTTTCATGATTGTAATAATTTAACACATTTCCCTAGTATTCCCTAATTCATTCCTAATATCTACCCTACAAATTGTGTATTCTATTTCATGATAAGTTTGCATTTACTAAGAATAATATAAGTGGGATCTTCTCTGAGTAATTTACAAGAATCAAATGTAGAAGAATTAATTGAGGAAGACAACACACATGGCAGTTAAAGTCTAAAGTAAAAACCTTGGGCCAGTCACTTACTTTCAGCCCAACCTATCTCATGATGTCATTGGGTGGAAAAACAGAAAGAAGAAGCACAACGAACATTACCTTAAACCCCTAAATGAAGGATGAGAATATAATTCAAACAAACAAACAAACAAATACAATGGCCAAGTATAAAAGCATTAAACAAGCAGGATGGGAGTTTACTTAGCTGGCCATTAACAGAAAGGAACAGAAAAACTCACCAGCCTAGAAAAACGACATATGGAGGCTGGTGCAGTTGGTAGGATCTTGTGAAGAGGCAGGTGTCACTCTAATAAATTGATGATATATAATTGATCATGCCCTTTGCAGAAATCATTTTGTGAATGGAGAGGGCTTTTAAGGAGTCTTTTTATGAAAGAACCACCACATGTTCTCAACATTTCAATGTTCTGTAGCTGAAAAAGATAGGAGACCCTCAGCTTATAGCAAACCAGGCCATCGTGTCACGTCCAACAAATCGTGGTTGTGAAAACCTTAATTTAACATCAAGTATGATTGCAGTGAGTTCCTTCACCCTGGTTGAATCGTCCCATAAATAACTTGATTCAAATGTTCAATGTGACCTGATTGTGCTCTTATCATTTTCCCTCTTTATGGCTAAAAATAACTTAAGAAATAGGGGACTTTTAAGAAATGACAGATTGTTAATTTCTCCTCTGCCTCCTCCAGCTCTGTCTCTACAGACATATTTCAGTGAAAAGAACAAACTTAATCTTATTATAAATCTCACCTATATTTTGGCTAAAAATGTCATGCAGAGGCAGATTTTTTCAGTTATTACTATAGGTGTATTCCCCACATTTACTTTCAGCAAAAAGATTTTGCAAATCTGTTTCATCAGAAGTGACAATAACATAAAATAAGCAAGTCCAGATAGTCCTCATCTTACAACAGCAATTGAGCCCAAAATTTCACAGTTGTTAAGTGAGTTTTGCCCCATTTTACAACCATTTTGCCACAGTTGTTAAGTGAATCACTGCAGTTGTTAAGTTAGTGCAACTGTCAAGTGAATCTGGCTTCCCCATTGACATCTCTTGTCAGAAGATATGAAAAGGTGATCACATGATCCTGGAACACTGCAGCCATCCTAAATACATGCCAATTGCCAAGCGTCCGAATTTTAATCACGTGACCACGGGGATGCTGCAATGGTCGTAAGTGTGAAAAATGGTCATAAGTCATTTTTTTCAGTGCCATTGTAACTTCTAACAGTCACTAAATGAATGGTTGTAAGTTGAGAACTACCTGTATATAGATCAGCCATCCAAATATATATAAACTTCAACACCCAGGAACATGAGCAATGGTGACAGTGACTACAGAGTTCTGGAAGTTAAAGTCCACCCATAAGGACATTGCCGATATTAGGGGAGGCTTATGTAGATCAGTACTGAAAAGGAGAGTCTTTTTCAAACCTCCTTTAATTCTTAAAACCCATAAGAGAGCTAGTTTGATGTAGTGGTTAAGGTGCTGGATTAGAAACCAGGAGACTGCAAATTCTAAGGCACAGAAATTACTGTTGTTGGGTGATTTGGGGCAGCCACTATGTCTTAGTCCAGACTACCTCACTGGGTTACTTTTGTGGGGAAAATAGGAGGAGGGAGCATCATGTATGCCACCTTGAGTTCTACAAAAAAGATGGGATATAAATCAAATAAATGAATAGGTCCTCACATTTTATATTAAATATCTTATATATGTACCCCAAATGTGGATGCAATCCAAAGCAGAATTTTAAGGGTGTCTATGCTGGCATGTATTTTGCAAAGAAAAAAAATATTCACAATGAAAACCTAGGAAATATTTGTAAGGAAACAGATATGAACATGAATACTCCTTTTGTTTGAATAACAAAGTTTGGAACTGATGCTTTCTAGTGGGCAACCTAATTCTATAAATAAGAAAAGACAATCCAAATCTCCTAATTTTATTTTATTATTTTAATTTTTCTCTCTTTGCAGGAGTCCTGTTGAAATGGCATTAATTGCTGTGATTATCGCCATATGCATAGCTTTTCCGGCTACAGGATGGGCAACAAAACCCACAACCTATCATAGTATTTGCAAACTAGTGAGTCTTCTGCAAACATGAAATAACTTTGGGATTTCTTGAAAAAAAAAAATGGGAAGAGGAGAGATCATTTATTTAAATGTTAGTGGCTGCAGCAGCATATTAGTTCCAAGAGATTGATTTAAATGCCAACAAGAATCCAAAAATTACCCTAACATATTAGAATGTTCAACTGTTTTATTTATCTTTTCATTTTGCAGATGTTCTTTAAAAGTACAATAGTTTCTTTATGAATTTGAATTTTATATTTTTAGGGTGGGGCACAGAAAGGGGAAAGATGATTTAAAGTAGGGATAGAGAGTCTGTCACTCTCTGGCTGTTGTTTATTTCAACAAAATCTGAAAGGCATCTGGTTCCCTATTTCTTTTAGTTACATAGATCCATCATTATCTGTGGAGATTCTCAGTCATGCTTGTCCCAAAGGTGGTTTTTCAAAAGACAACTGGACTTTGTTTGTTTTTCCTTGAAGACATTTCGCTCCTCATCCAAGAAGCTTCTTCAGTTCTGACTGAATGGTGGAGAATGGAAGGATTTTTATAACTGATTTATACAACTGAAGAGGCTTCTTGGATGAGAAGCGAAATGTCTTCGAGGAAAAACAAAGTCCAGTTGCCTTTTGAAAAAGCACCTTTGGGATCGGTCCATCATTGTATTTTCCTCAACATCCTAGTCCAATATAGAAGCAGCTGCTCCTGCTGCTTTCTTATAATGGAGTGTGTTTCCAATACTATATTTTAATCTGAGATTTCTTTAAAAAAATGCAATGTATATGTTCATATTATAATGCAGGGGTAGCTTAATATAACATACTATTTGAGTCCCTGATCCACCCCAGTTTAGCCAACTCTCATAAGTAGAGACTCATCAGTTAATGTGAATGGGGCCAATCAGTCAATGCCCACATTCTTTTTCCTGTTCCTATAACTTACCTATTACTGGTGGGATGGTTACATGTACTATAATAAGAGTCCCAATATGCTCAACTAAGGTTTGGATGGCAAAGGATGAAAGTATAATACCACTGTATGCACAAAAGGAGAATCTATGACTGAATAGTTACCAGTCACTTTCCCATGATAATTATGCTACTGGAAAATGGAATTAAGCAATGTCTGCAAAGTCATTGATTTCTATCATGGAAGAGTCGCAGGTGGGAAATGTTTGAAAAACACCAAAGTAAAATGAATTCTGGTCACATTTATTAGCAGTTTTCCTTGAGTTACTGTGCTATAGAAGTTGATATGTGGAAAAATCACAAATGATGATTACTTGCATAAGCATGCAGTGTCAAGGTTTTATAGTTAAGGCATAGAGGATACATACACAACACATGCATACATACAAACACACAAACACACACACACTGTCATTCTTATCAAATCAGCCATGCTCTATATTGAACATTATCTCCCCAAATTAACATTTGATTTCATTTGCTATAGTAGTATCACACAGATACTACTACTAAAATGGTTATTTGATGATTCCTGGGGCTACTTAGGATAATGTCTTAAACATAATTAAGCATAAATTGAGCTTAAGATTCCAAAAAATAAAGCATTTTTATATCTATGATAAAGTGCCATGGAAAAATCTTACTGAACATGGTATCGTCTAGATATGTTGAGAACACAACTTTCAGAATTTTGAAGGTAAAGGCTGGGAAATCTGGCAATTGCAAGGTATCTGAATATCATGCTGAAAAAAGCCTGCCATATTATCCCTTATTGTAAACTGAAAACTATATTTTAAAAGCCAAGCAACCTTGAACAATGTGTAAAAATTACTGTATTATTATTATTGATATTATTATTATATTACGGAGCCAGTTTGGACTCTAGGGTTAAGGCACTCGGATAGAAACCAGGAGACTGAGTTCTAGTCCAAATGCATATTTACAACTATTATATTTATCCTCTAAATAAAATCACCACACTTCCTCTCAGACATGCACACATATACAGAGGCACAATTGAAAACTCATGTATACAAGGATTCAGTTCCAGATGAATCCAGGCAGAAAACACAATATGCATAGCACCTCATTGTATACAATTATTTGAAGTTATAGTGTTGCCATGCAGCAAAATTTGTTCCATCTTAGTACTTTTCTTATACTTCCTATTACTTTTCTGCTTGAGCACTATCACCTCATCCAGTTCATATATAAACTATCTTTGTCCTGAAAGAATCATAGAATTATGGAACTGGAAAAGATCACAAAAATTATCCAGTCCAACAATAGGCAATGTGCTGGAAAATCAATCAAAACATGCCTTGAAGATGCATGCGGACACACTTTTCTATAGTGGAATCAGTACAAAAATGTCACATGGAACATAATACTAATAAAAATATGGTTATTCAGATAGTTCTTGTTTAGCAATCACAATTGGGACCAGCAACTCAATTGTTAGGTGAAGCAGTCTCTAAGCGAAATTGTGACTGTGCTTATAATTGTATTCCAGCTTTCCTTTGCTTTACAGACTTGTAAAGATTGTAAATGAGAGGACTGCTTTCAAAGTGAATTTTTTATCACCATTGTAACCAAGAATGATCATTGTACAAGGCAGACTTATCTATAGTAGCAAAAGGCCAGGAAGTGTTTCTGGGTAGCAAATTCACCATGAGATATTTATTATTTTTAAATAATATATATTTATACCTCACATTATTTTATATATATATATATATAATATTTTATGAAAGTAACTCAAGATGGGCAAACATAGTTAATACTCCTTCCTCCTTTTCTTTTCCCGACAATAAGTAACTTGTGAGATAGGTTGGGCTAAGACCCATGGCTAAGTCACCCATTTGGTTTTCACATTTAAGGCTGGACTAGAACTCAGTCTCCTGGTTTCCATCCGAGTGCCTTAACCCTAGACCATGGGTCGGCCACCCGAAACGTCGAATGAGCCGCACGGACCCGTTTGGCCTAAAAAAAAAAACCCCTGGGAGCCGCGCCCGTTCGCGCATGCGCGCGCGCCCGCGCACCCGCGCGACCCATTCGTGCATGCGCGTGACCCGTTCGCGCATGTGCGCGCCTGCCCGTTCGCGCATGCGCACCCCCGCACGCGCACCCCGCGCACCCGCCCACGCATGCGCGCATGCGCTCCCCAAAATGGCGGAGGAGGCTCCGGAGCCGCAGGTAATGCCTCAAAGAGCCGCATGCGGCTCCGGAGCCGCGGGTTGCCGACCCGTGCCCTAGACCAAACTGGCTCCCTAATATAATAATAATATCAATAATAACAATACAGTAATTTTTACACATTGTTCAAGGTTGCTTGGCTTTCAAAATATAGTTTTCAGTTTACAATAAGGGATAATATGGCAGGCTTTTTTCAGCATGATATTCAGATACCTTGCAATTGCCAGATTTCCCAGCCTTTACCTTCAAAATTCTGAAAGTTGTGTTCTCAACATATCTAGACGATACCATGTTCAGTAAGATTTTTCCATGGCACTTTATCATAGATATAAAAATGCTTTATTTTTTGGAATCTTAAGCTCAATTTATTCTGAGTTATGTTTAAGACATACATGATAATTATAGTGAGGTTGTATTATTAGTATTATATTTAATTAATTGAATAAGTCTAACTATTACCATAAGAATCATAAGGCGCATTACATAGGTTCATTACTTTAAGTTACTTATAAATAGTAATAAAGGCGGGATAAAAATTAATAAATAATTAAGGACGATTTGCTCTATGTAGGGACTCAACAGATGAGATCAAATTAAATATATTTTCCTCTAAATTTAATTCTACTTAAATATGTTTATGGCATTGTAGTATGATATAATATAACATATCTTCAGTATCTGACCTCATCATTTCCTATATGTTTCTTGCTACAGAAAAAGAGAAGTGCAGATTGCAATGGGAGGAGGCTGAGTTCTGTCCTAGAAGACTTGCCTGCTGGGATAGAGGAACTCTTCCTGGATGCCAATGTTATACAAACTCTTTCAAATGCATCTTTCACACAGTATCATGTCCTACAGAACCTCAGTCTGCATGCAAATGGGTTGGAACTCATTGAACCTGGGGCATTTCTTGGCATTAGGAATCTTAGTCTGCTAACTGTGTCAAACAATTTTCTCTCTCTCAGTTATTCTGTAACAGCATCTGCTTTATGGACTTTGACTTATCTGAGGAAACTGGACCTCTCTGGAAACCAGCTTACTGAGCTTATGATGGGTAGACTGATCCAGCATTTGCCTTCTCTAGAATCCTTGTCTTTAGCAAGGAATGCCATCATGAGGTTAGATGACACTCACTTCAGAAATCTGCCCAATCTGCAATATCTGGATATACAGCAGAACTACATCTTTGAAATTGAGACTGGGGCATTTGAAAACATGCCAGCTCTGCAACAGCTTAACCTGGCCTACAACAACATACCTTGCATTGTGCAGTTTGATCTGGTCCAACTTCGGGTGTTAAATGTTAGCAATAATCACATTGAATGGTTCTTGTCTGCAGAGAATGGTGCTTCTTTTGAACTGGAAACACTAGATCTTTCCTACAACCAGCTTCTGTTCTTCCCACTGCTGCCCAAGTTAAATAAATTGCAAACTCTGCTGCTGACACACAACCAAATGAATTTCTATGACAAATTTTTCAATAATTCAAACAGCTCAGTTCAGCTACTATTCCTAGATGGCAATATCATTAACATCACCAACCAAGAACTTTGGAAAGAAAACAATCATGGCAATCTCTCTTCCTTAACATTTCTGGATATGAGCTGGAATGAGTTCTCTTATTTTCCAGACCACTTTTTTGAGGGGTTAATTTCTCTTCTTTATCTGAACCTCAGTCACAACTGCTTAAAGACACTGAACATAGAGGACAGGGAAATGCTAAATACTCTCATTGACTTGGATCTCAGCCACAACCTGCTTTCAAAGGTACAGATGAATTTGGATTCTGAAGGCAGCTTAACCAACCTCAGAGAGTTTAATCTTAGCACCAACAATCTACATGGCTTGCCACATCAATTCTTTATCTATGTAACAAAAATCACTACAATTGACATCAGTAAAAACCCAATCCAAATCTGTTATCCATATAGTGCTACAAGTCCTGATTGTGTAGCTTTTACTTATGCTAATTCCTTAAGGAACCTTGTATTGTCTAGCTGTAACCTAAGCATGTTGCCCTGCCATTTCTTTGAGGGGATTTCCCTCACATCTTTAGATCTTTCTAATAATCCTAGGTTGCTTATTAGTGGCTTGGGAACTCTGAAAGGTATCACTCCATCCATTCAGATACTCTATCTTAGGAATACTGGCCTCTCTGCTGCAGGCACAAAGATGGACTTTTCTGCATTTCAGAAACTGATAAATTTGGATCTGTCTGGAAACAGTTTGGCATATTTCCCAGAATCCTTAATAGACCTTAAACTTTATACTCTAGATCTCAGGATGAATTTCTTCCATACCCTACCTCAATACTTTATGGAAAAGCAACTTGGGAAGAGTTTGCGTGTGATCTACCTCGGTGAGAATCCTTATGATTGCTGCAAAATGGGTTGGTGGGATACTCTGCAAAGCCATGAAACCATACGTATTGGAGACAAGACTGATGTCACTTGTAATTACTCATCCAGGTTCATCAGTGCAACAAATATACCTGAATCAATTCATCATGATTGTAGGTGGCTAACAGCTAACATGGCTTTGTTGTATCTGGTGCTTATTCTTCCTACCTGTTTGACTCTGCTGTTTACTTTTATCATCATCTTTTTAATTTTCAGGGAAAAAATTCTTCAGATACTAAAGAGGAGGCATAAAAAACCCAGCCCATACTGAAATTTGGTGGCAGAAAGAAGCAATCTAATCTGACAGCACCCAATAATGGGTTTAGAAGGTTATATTTGCAGTCACAGATTTAATTCTAATAAGCCATAATTTATAGTAATGATTTTCATGTCTAAATCTGACCAAATTTTATATCCAAACACATAAGTGGCAGACAGCAAAAACCATAAACTTGTAGTATGGGTTAAATTAATAATAGGAAGAAAAGTCTTTATGGTTAAAAGTAATGTATATAAGAGATTTATACTGCGAATAAGCCATGACATTTGAATAAATCCAACTCTACAGTTTCTTGGGCAAATTTGGAACTTTGTCTATAAAATACTCTAATCTTCTTCAGATGTTGTGGTCAAGTTTTATTCTTTGGTTGTTTATAAATTTATAAATAATTTTTTGAAAAATTATCACTATCTTCAGTGTTTTGATTAGATAATGTATTTTTTTTCTGAGAATGAAAAGATAGTTAAATGATTTTCCATCTCAGATTTAATCCCAATTCAAGAAGTAAGTGTACAATCCTATTGTTGAATGATATATTAAGAAGATGTATCTGATAGCATAGCTCCTGAAGAAAGCATGTTGATGATACTCAGTTTTCTATCTCCATCCTAGATTGTCTGAATGATGCATGGAGGTTCTGTCTCTGTGCAAGGAGGATGTGGGGTGCCATAGACTTCTGTTATACCCAAGCAAGACTGTGTGGCTCAGGGGTTTTGGATCTCCTGATTACAGGGACCTTCCATTTGTGGTTCTGTGTTGCTCCAGACAGACCCAGTGCACAATCTGTGAATCCTGGATTCACAGCTCTTTATTGAAGAGCAGGTGGCAGCTGTGGATAGCAGGGCCTTTGCCTTTAGGGTGTGAGTCAGATGTGCCTATTTTTGGATTGGAGAGCCCTGCTCATGGTCATTCATGCCCTCATGCCCTCCAGATTGCACTACAGGTAGTCCTCAACTTACAACCATAATTGAGCCCAAAATTTCTGTTGCTAAGCTAAACAGTTGTTAAGTGAGTTCTGCCCTCTTTTATGATCTTTCCTGCCACAGTTATTAAGTGAATCACTGCAGTTGTTAAGTTAGTAACATGATTGTTAATTGAATCCCCATTGAATTTGCTTGTTAGAAGGTCGCAAAAGATGTTCATATGACCTCAGGACACTGCAACTGTCATAAATACATGCCAATGGCCAAGTGTCCAAATGTTTATTATGTAACCATGGGGATGCTACAATGGTCATAAGAGTGAAAAACAGTCATAGGTCACTTATTTCAGTGCCGTTGTAACTTCAAACAATAACTAAACGAATGGTTGTAAGTCAAGGACTATCTATATTGCAATGTGCTCTAGCTGGAGTTGCCCTTGAAGATCATTTGGACGCTTCAGCTGATGCAAAAAGTGGCAGTGTAGACAGTTAATGATGTCATTTATTCAGTGTGTGACATCACTACTCAGTGAGATCCATTGGCTCCTAGCGTGCTCCCAGGTTTTTCAAGATACTATTAATCTTCTTTACATCCTTTCATGATTTAGTACCAGGCAACTTGTGGGACTGTCCCATCCCAATTGCTTCTACCCATTCCACCTGGTATGGCAAAAGGAACATGCTTTGGGTGCCTCAGCTAAGGAGTGTCAGCTGGGAGTGTTCAGGAAGAGAACATTTTCTATCCTGGCAAACATGTTTTGGAAAATACTGTAATTCCCTTTGACATTAGGTCAGCCCCAACCCTGACTTTTACAAAGCTCTGAAACCTTGGTTTTGGGCCTCAATCTGGGGCCCTGGGTTTACAACAGAGGCTGTCTCTTGACTTTGTTGATGATCATTTTGTGATGCTTGGCTGCTATGTGTTTTTATATTAAGCATTTTATCTATTTTATTGTCAGCTGCCTAGATTCATGTACGTGATTTAGAAGGCTATATAAATCAAATAAATAAATAAATATGACTGCAGCAACTGAACTGCAAAGTAGACAAGAAAAATATGACAGAATTGCTTATTTAGTAAAGTTTGTCCCAGCTGAAAAATACAATCATCTATTTAGCCAAATGGGTTCAGAATTCAGAACTTGAATTCTGATTGACAAAATAGCAATTTTCAAAGAAGTGTAAAGCCTGTCTTATGAAGATTATCAAATTAAGAACAGATAGGTTTACAATATACATGTTTTCTGTGAGACTTTTCCTATTGTGCCATAATGCCAGAGTTGGTATTGTGGCAAAGAATTAAACTGCCATTGTTTGAGGAAAGCAAATAAGCAGTTATTCAGTAAATATGGATCTATGTTGCCTTTTTGAGGCCTTCCTGTGGTAGAGGGTTGTTTGCCGGAAAACCACATGCTGAGTAAACCTCAACTCTTATTCTGATGAATACACATCCTGAAGATGCGTAGATGCATCTTAGTTCATCTTTTATTTCTGAAATATAGAGTCATGTTTCCCATTACTAAGATGTAAGTCCTAGTACAAGGAAAAGAGAAAAAATTATGATGTTTTTTTCTTGATTTTACCCATTTCTTAGTAACTGTGAAATAATGCAACTGAAAAGTAATGATTTTTCTTCAGAAGAATAACAATACTTTGAACTATTTTTTTTTCTTGTAAAACAGATGTGCAAATTTGTTTTACCACATACAAGAACTAGAAAGATTAACTGGCTGTCTTTGGTTTGAGTAAAATCAACTTTAGTTCTGAGTACTGAATCTGGCATTGCCTAACAAAAATCAGAAGGATGTCAGGGGAAAAAAGGGAATGAACGTTACCTTTTATCTAATCAAATACACACTGAAAAACCATATAATCTATAAGGCAAGAGATAAGAAATGATTTGTGAAGGGAGCTGCTGAATCATTTAGATGGAACCACTGCAGATAATTCTTTGCTTGCCCCTTGCTCTAACTTTATAGCTTATTGTGCTCTTAGTTATCAAGACTAATCTCCGCCTGAGATCTCATGGTTGCAGGTTCTTGGGATTTGGCTTGGAGATTATCTAAACGGTAAAAAACACTTTTGGCCCCTTTAACAAGGTTCATTGTAGAGAAATGAAATGGTGCATTTGCTGATATTAGTGGTACGGTTCTGCTTAGAATTAGCCTTGCATTTAATTCCTCATCTGAATTTCTCATCTTTTGCTTCCTTCTGCTGTACATTATGCATGTAGGTGAGTAAGAGGGGTAAAATTTTGGAAACAAGTTATATTTCTTTATGCTTGTCCACTGGAATGAGCTTTAATCGAGAGGAATGCACTGGGGGATTCACACCTATAGGCACTTTGGAAGGCCTTCAAGTCCTGGTTCTTCTTTTGACTAGAGTGATTGCAGCCTCTGAGTATGTGTTATGCTTTTTGTACCATCTTGTGCGCCTTCGTCCTTATTGTTATATTTTTTCACCTGTATTTTTAATTCCTGTGTGAATTGCGCAGAATAGCTGGGAGTTGGGTGGTGTTCAGATATAATAAATGAATGAATGTCAAAAGTCAGCACTATGGAGAAGATTATTACATAGCTAATGGTGTGATATGGCAATTGAGGAGTGGGATATTACAGAAATTATAAAGACATTTATCTAATGAGAATATCATAAAATCAAGAGTGGTGCGCAAAGAAGGGCAAGTAGTATTACTATTATAATTAGTATTATACTTTTGCTAACCCAGTTAGCTTTTAAAGTCTTAGATTACTATTAATGGAAACTACTTATAGAAGCATGCAATTAATTCAATTAAATATATTCCATGAAATCTGTATAGCCTATTTTCAGCAGTGAGCAGAGGATATTTTACAAGAAACAATAGCTGTATTTAATGGAAGAGAACACAACTTAGATTTCAAATTCTTCACAAAGCTGTACAAAAAACATAGCATTCACCACAATCATTATGACTTTGTGTGCATTCACATACTTCGTACCCAGATCATTTGTGGTGAAAATGAGAATGAAGGCTTCTTATTGTAGAGATGGGATGGGTTAATTTACATTACCACATTCAAATGAGTCTTGTGCATTAATGCCTAACACTATTAACACTTTATGTCCCTTACCTTTTGCCACAGATCTTTAGTTTCAAGAACAGACTATACTGCTACACAACTGTTCAAGTGTGTTTTGTACAGAGATAACATTCACCAAATTAAACTTGTCCTTTTTGCATTTGGCTAACCTCAAAGGGCTGCTTCCAGTTTCCAGACCTCAACAATTTTTTGTCCTCAGTGGCTTTTGTCTTCACTCTTTAATGCTGTAGCTACTTTTTACCACAGTGGTACTACTGTTTCATATACTGCATTTCTAGAATATCTGAGAATCCAGTACTAAAGAAGAGAAACAAATAATAGATATTGTGGCTGGGCTTACATTCTGCATTACATCATAAATTGATTTGTTTGGATGCTGGCTTACTTTACCCAATCACTGTAGTTTGCAAATCATGTGCAGAGCATTCATTTGTGGCTTATTCAATCAAACATAATTAAATAAAGTATGACTTTATGTGATTGCATATATAGACATTTTGAGTGTTTCAAAGATAGTCATGTTATAACATTAAACTTTTAAACACTTAAAAAAAACAACCAAATTGGCATAATTCCCATTAAGTTTAGCCTGAATAAAGTTGTAGTTTTCTTCAAACAATTTAAATATTTCCAGTAATTTATGTCTTTTAATTACTGCTTTATTCCAACAGTTTACAAGTTTACAATAAACCATCAGAATCAATGTCACATGTACCTAGCACAAATATGATTGATAAAACCATAAATTGAAATACCCATGGTCCAGCAATAGCCTTTACAATGAATTAAAAGCTCTGCAAAAAAAGTGTTCTCTTAACTACTTTAATGAACACTGTCAGAAGGCGCCATCCAGAGGGTACTGTATGGAGTTATATTCCTATCATCACCATATTAGTAACTTACTTGGAACCAATGTACGTATAATCTATCCCAGTGCTTTGATAATAATAATAAAAAAGGATAGAGTTAAACCTTGCTTTATTCCAAATGGAGAAAATGCAATCAAATCTGCAGAAAAAATAAATTTAAGTTAAATTTAAATTGAAAGTTAAAGCTATGCTTTACGGGAGATCCATTTTGTAAAAGATGCTTGATTATTCAGGTTTTTTGCATTAAACAGGGGCTGATCACCTAAATTATATTTTGTAATATCAGGAATTGCTGATATTCCTTGGAAAAGATCTTTTGTCAGACCAAGAAAATGTCACTAAAATGTATTTATTGCTATTTGTTAGACATCAGAATATACAATTCTTAAATACAATAATACAACCTTTTCCCAAATTACTTTATATCCCAAACTATGTTTTGATAAATAACATAGCAATTCTTTTTAAGTGCAAAAATTTGCTCCAGATTTTTAAATGAGAAAATACTGCCCTCTGGAGAACAAATGCTGAATTTTTTTTTAAAAAAATATATCTTGAATACGTATCATTACTGACAGAACATTTGCTAAATACCTACATTAATAACCTACAAATATATATATATATATTTATATACATATGGCCAAAGTACTTAAGCCTCAATTCTTCTCTTAAAAAGGATCCATTCAGTTATTATAAGCTATTAAAAAAAAAGTTAACATGTAAGATGGCTGAGAATTCTATGGGTTAAATTTTTGGCACTTAAAATTAGTTTCTTCCATATAAGTACAGTATTTTTAATCCCGATATAAATTATTTGTGGACAAAAAGCACCTGCCTTTCCCACCACAAAATTGTTTGTGCATGTATAGTTTCCTTGTGTCATTATGAGTATCTCTCACCATCTAGCAGCTAGCCTCAAGGTATTCACATGACAGAAGGAAGTTGGTGGATGTGCTCACTTCGTTTCTGCCAACATAGGGAACTGCTAGGGCAAACAATTAAGAATGTTCTTTCCTTCCAGCTGACATGAGTATAATTTTAGAATGGAAATCATTTCTAAAATACCAAAAGTTGCTATTGGGGTCCAATAATGCTTTAATGGGGTCTCCTTCCTCTAAGTGAAAATTCTAACTCAAAAATCATATTATGTCCTGAAATGGGTTGCTCCTTCTTCACTTAAGGTGTGGATGAGGAATTTGAATCTGCCCAAAACTTATTCAATATCTATGTCAGAAATGGAAGTTCAACATCTGAAAGACTTAATCCCTGAAGCAAAAGTTTATGGCAGAGGTGGAAGAATTGTGTTTAAGAATGAACTATTTTTTAAAATTGATTTTAGTTCTTCTGAATATTTACTCTAGATATTTCCTTTATTTAGAAAATTCCTGGATGAGGAAGCCTTTTTAAATCTGTAGTTCTCACAATAGATCTTGCCAAATAAGTTCTACCCCATTGATACAATTCAACGGCTTCTGCAAACATGTCTATGAATATGAATGTTTGCAGGAGATATGCTTTCATATACAGTTGGTTCTCTAGTGACACATCTCCTTTTGTTTTCAGCAGTTTTGCTTAGTTTCTGGGTTAAGCAAGGTTCCATTTCAGGAATATTGTGTTGGATCATGCACTTTGCCAGTTCACAAGCATAATAGGTGCCATTTTGTGCTCGTGCAATAGACATAATGGTAGCTGCTATTTCAGTTCCTGTCTGCATAAAGTTTATTTAAGTCAATGTTTACTTAATGGATATTTCCCGTACCAATACAAGAACCAATATAGATTTTCTACTCAAGACATTCATGCTCTATACACACATTTTTGCATATTATTTTAATGTGAATATTTCAGAATATTTTTAAATGCCAAGCAAAGAAAAACATGTCAATCATTTTGACAGTACACAATGCCACTTTTCATTGATAACTTTAGTCAAATATTGTTACTAAAACAAAGTATATGTAATTTATAAACAGTCCCTAAAAGTCCCCATAAGCTTAGTTTTGCATTAAAATTCATCCTCTGTTTCTGTATCCCATTCACAAGCTTCAAGCTCCTTATCTTGTGGAAATTCCACCTCTACATTGTAGATAAAATTTGGGTCCTCTTTTCTTTTTCTGTTCTTTTCAAACAATTCATCCATGATTCTTTTCTTTTGGGCTAGCTCTTCATCATTCAGTTTATTTAGATCCTCTTCTGGATCAACGGTTTTATTCTGCTCAACCTTTTTCAAACTCTGACTCAAAGTTTGTCCTTGAAGGTGGCATCTCAACAAATTGTGTAACTTTTTTAGCTGCTCCAATGATACCCCTTCTAAATATGTCTTGTGCCGAGAATTATTCTTCAGCTGCTCTGCCGCTCTGCTGCAGTCTGTATGAAAGGTCAAAATAATGATTATACTTTTAAAAATCTCTAAAGTAATTTTGGAAATGTGCATTAGAAAGGTTTTAAATAAAACAAAATTAAAACATATTTTCTTTTAACCATTTGTGTTTATAACACATGGCCATGGCAGCATACTTTAAGATCTACATTGATACAACATAAATTTGGCAGAATTCTTGAATTATTTCAATGTTTTGTAAAGCAAAGATGTCAAAATTAGGATTACTGATAAAGTGAACAGGCCCATGGGAAGTCCTTACAGCAACAGACCTGTGGCTTTGAAAAGATATGACATGGCAAAATCTTTAACAAAAAATTCAGACAGTTGTTCCATTAAGCATCTTTCTAAATGATTCCCAAACTTTTAGAATTAATGGCCTGGATGTATTGAGAACAAGCTAGGTCAATCTCAATGCTCTACAAATTTAAACAACTAATTTCTTTTAGAAATAGGATCATGCTATGTACATTCAGTGTCTTAATATATCTATTATATAGATAATACAATCAAATTTATAAAATGAAGTAAGCAAAGTATGGGAATTCAATGAAACAAATTCCATTCCCAAATAAATGCAGACAAATGGGCACTGAACACGATATATGTGTCGTGTTTGGTGAGGCATTGACGAGGCAGCAGGTGAAACAACTAACTCTTTATTCAAGATTAAACAGAAGCCTAGTTAACTACTGCTCCACCTCTATTTATACATTCAGCAATAGGTGGCAGCCAATAGGATGCAAGTATCCTTCCCGCTTAAACATATTATAATGAGTCTACAGACAGCAAGTCTGGCACTTAACTGACACAGTCTAAACATATTATAATGAGTCTGCAGACGGCAAGTCTGGCACTTAACTGACAGTCTTATGACCGTTTTTTCAACAATTCCAAGTAATTCACTTCAATACATTACACCAGGGGTAGGCAACCTCGGCTCTTTTATGACTCATGGACTTCAATTCCCAGAATTCCTGAGTCAGCATAGGAATTCTGGGAGTTGAAGTCCATGAGTCATAAAAGAGCCGAGGTTGCCTACCCTTGCATTACACCATGCATGAGAAAATACCAGCGATAAAGTTTGAAATATATCATATTGTACCTGAGAATTTGGTAAAATTCCGGATAGGCATGATGCGCTTGCGCAGATTTTTCTTAAACGGGTCTTCGTAGATCAAAACGATAGATGGGGGCTGTAACTGGATGCCACACTTTTTGGCAACATAAGACATCCCAACTTCTGCTGTAATGCTCAGCGAGGAGAGATCCCAGCCATTTCGTTTTCTTCTGGGAGAGCTATTCTCGAGATAAGGCAGCGCTGCACTTAAAAGGAGCACAGCGCGAGTTTCGGCGGTTTACTGGAGCGTTCCGCGTGGCGTCGTTCGTCGGGAAGTTAAAAGGCCAGGCCCGCAAGCTGAAGGCTTCCCACAAGGGTCTCATCTAGCACTGCTCGAAGTGGCAATTTTCTGCCCTATTGTCAGGCTATTAATCAAAACTCCGGCCTGCTCTTCTTCCGTAGAGACGAGGAAGGGCAAGCGCGCGGCCCAGGGGCGCAAGAGAGAGTAGGATAGGATGCCTCGTAGTCAGGAGGAGGAGGAGAGGGCGCTGTCAAGCCAGCCAGATCCGCGGTGGGCACAGGGTGGTTGCCTGCTCGAAAGAAAGCGCTGTTCAAGGCGGATGGAAGCAGCGCGTTCCACTCTTGACTTGGTTGACTCACCGATCCGGCCGTAGCTCAGCTTCCGCTACAGCCGCCCCTGTGGATTGAAATCTCTTGCTCTGCTTTTTGAAATCGTTTCGGGATACGGGGCTCCCTGTGAACATACGCCGAGCCTGGAGCGCCCCCCCCCCCGCGCTAAGAATCGCCGCTGGGAGGAGCAAATGACGACCATTTGATCGCGGCAGGAATTCGTTTGCAGGTGCTTGAAGACACGCAGCGTTCTTTTTTGTTGTTGTTGCGAACGCCAGTTCCGCGTTCAGCTGTTGTTTGGACGGAGGGGTGTGTGTGTCTAACTTTTGAGATTCGAGTCGCGAACCTTTAGGAGCCCAAACGAAGTCGCTTCCGGGTACTTTAATGCGGATCACCGTCCTAGATGGTGTGAAAGAACGCACACGTTTTTAAGCTCCAGAACTCTTCAGACACAGAAGAGATTCTGTAATGTTCAAAAGCTTGTATATCATTAGCAGTTTGTGCCCTTTGGGTTGGTCCTAATAGCATTACCCAGCTGTAGGTTTTTTTAAAAAAAATAGATTGATATTACTGTAATTTTTATTGCATTCAACAGCTGGGTTAACTCAAAATAGCAGAATCTGCTAGCCCTTAAAAGATGCAGCAGTTATCTCATCCCATGGACATCGCTCTTCCTTTTCTCTTCCGTCGCTTAGACCAATTTTCTCCCCTCAGCACTTTAAATGCAGAAGGGCGTAGCTACTGCATCTGGTCCTCGGCATTGGTGTCTAAGTATTGGCCTGTGATGAAAGAAAACTCGCAAAGATTTATGGCGACATCTGGATTAGTCTTTACAAGCCGCTTTTGCCTTTTTCAGTTCTCCGTGGGTTATTTGGGTAGCGGGGGACAAACGTTACAGTACATAATTTATCTGCTGTATGTTTTTCAGTCTGGCGAAAGTGGGACAGACCTAAGGAGGGGTCTTAGTTATAAACGGAAGGGAGAAGGCCTGTAAGAAGTACGGGGGGTTGTACAGTAATGTTGAGGTTGCGTTATTCTTTTGTTGAAAAGGAAAAGTAGATGAAGTGCTTTCCCTCCGCTGCCTCTTAGAATAGAATAGACCTGGAAGGGACCTTGGAGGCCTTCTAGTCCAGCCCCCTGCTCAAGCAGGAGAACCTATACCATCTAAGACAAGTGACTGTCTAGCCTCTTCTTAAAAATCTCCAGTGATGGAGTGCCCACGATTTCTGGGGGCAAGCTATTCCACTGGTTAATTGTCCTCACTGTCAGGAAGTTTCTCCTTCCCTCACTTGTCGGAGGGACTAGAGGGCGCAGGCTGAGCAGATATCTTAAGACATAGCAGGTTGGTCGGAAACTGCAGACTAATAAATTAGGTTGTCTATTTTGATACGGTACTGTGCTTGCGGCAATTCTTTACTTTGGGTTTAGTTGCGTTTCAGACTTTTCCCTGGTTAACTTTATCATGAGTTAACAATTAACCTGACCTAGTTCGCTTACTGAAGTATAAAGTTCGCATTTGATAGGTTCACACAGCAGTGTGTCTGGTATAGTGTTGCACTGGCACCAGGAAGACCAGATTCTAGTGGACTCTGTGCCATGGAAACTAAGTGGCCAGTCACACTTTTGTACCTCACAGAGTGATTGTTATGAAGTCCTTGATGCTCTAAGTTGGGTTGTTTGCTTGCAGATGTTTCGGAACCCAAATACATAACATTAATGCTCGTCAGTGTGGGGTTTGTTCCTTCTTTATAAAGTAGTTGCCCTGTCCTGGTTGGTGGGTGTGTTCTGATCTTCTTTGTTTCCTTCTTAGCATTGTGTTGTCTCTTTTGAATGGGGTGTAAATTGGATTATTTCTATGTCAAAAGACACATGAAAACTCCTTAAGTTTCATGTACAGATTCAGCCACGGTTTCAATTGGGAAACTGAGCATCCTAGACCAAGCCAAATCCCAAAATACTAGGGTATTCCTGGAAGCTTGGCTTTCAGACAAAGTGGCCAGCAATAGACACTTCCCCCCCAGTACCCAGATAAGTAGGAATCAATGTCAGATAAACATTCAAGCAGAAAATAATACCCTAATCAAGGAACTAGCAAAGAGAAAACCACACCCCCACCAACACTGTCAGGAGAAACTATTACATATAAAAGGAGCAAACTTCACACTCACTAGCACTGATGTTATCTAGTTGGGTAATAAAACATCTGCAAGTAAACAACCAAGCTCAGATAGCACCAAGGACTCTGCAGTGTATATTTTCTTCTATAAGAAATATTGTTATAGAAAAATAGGAGCTGTTGAGAGCTGTTGGGATGCACATCTAGCTTAAACTCAGTACAGTAAATGAAAGATAAGTTGCCTGGTTTATGCTTCATAACACATGAACTCCGCTTTTCTTAGAGTTCCCTTAGTATTAACAAATGTCCAGATTTTTGCAACTGCAGCCTTTCTGATTCTCAAGTAAGAACTTTTCTACTGGGCAATAACTCTATTGATAGTTTCAGTTTGGTTATTTGAAGTGCATATAAATACTTGGGAGAATAATCTATGGAAGGATGCATGGCCCTTTCCTCCTTTGGAAAATATGCATTAGTAAAAGCTCACCTTGAGTTCAGTTTGACTTCCGGATTTCAATGGATTTTGTACTCAAACATTATGAGTTGTATCAGCATTCTTAAGATATGAGTCAGTTTCCAAATTCAAAAGCATTTCTTTTATTACATTTATACAAATGAAGAGTATATGATTGAATTGTGATGTATATATACATAAGAAATGATTTTATATATACAGTGTGAGATGTCATAAATATATGTATGCTGAGATGCACACAGGCAACTTTTAAGTTTAAAATGCTGTGCTGGACATTTTTGAAACTTTACAAGGCCAGTAGACAGGAACAGCTACAGAACTTAAGAACTTATCTTACATGGAATTAATTCTTATTGTCATTTGCATAGTTATGTAACAAAATAATCTGTACTATGTAAAATATTCTGTACATTTGTTATAATGTGTTTTTCTTTTGGTCTTGCAGGTTTATTTTGAAATGTACCAGTAGAAGAAAAATGTATTCCTTCAACTGGGATATTCTCTCCTTTCTGAATTTTTTTAGTCTATGTATAATGCCTGAATTTTTATGTAAGTTACAATCTGAATAAGAATAGCTACCTCAACAATGGAACCCTCTAAGTACATCTCCAGTTTTCTAGCAGTCCCAGGCCTGTTAACAAACCAGGTCTTTTAGAATATTGAAAGGAATGGAGCCAGGCTTATCTTGTTACGGGAGGTGTGTGGCAGTGCAGTCAGAAAACTTCTAATTTATATTGGAAGTTCGGGCTGCTGGAAATTTGGGGACAAGATATTTTTGCATTCTACAATAGGCTGGACTAAAACAGTTTGCAACCATTAAGTTAAAGGACTGGTGTCTGACTTCAAGAAATAAGTCTTTTTATATTTATTACAGTATCAATAATTTCATTTCTGTTCTGGATTAAGGACATAAGAATATTGAAATTTTGAAAGTGTTAGAATTCTGTATTATGCTCTTTACAAATGATTACCTATTGTTGAAAACAGTAAAGACTTTTCTGGTTTTAATTTCTGGTTTTAATAGATGCACAGAACACATGTCCTGAAATCTCGCAACAGCTTTTGAAAGATGGCTTTCATAGGTCAGTTATCACAAATATTGATCGGTGTATTTTAACAGTGTTTCAGTAAGGCCTAAATCCATCACTTTTGCATTTTTCTAATTATATCTGATAAGCATATACACTTTTATTCAGTTTTTTTAGATGGGGCACACAACTTACTTGGCTATTCAAGCAGTTTTTACATGACTAGGAACAGTTTCTTTTAATTAATCTTTAATATTTTACTTCTGTGAATTCAATTACATTTTAAACCTGTATACTTAAAATTCTGAGAAATTTTTCTTTTGATTTTGAGTCAAAAAGCATGTGTACTTTCAATAAACAGTTAACTGAGCAACTGAATGATGTTGAAATACATTTCTGGTATATACAGACATGAGGTGAGATAATTGGTAATATTAATAAATCTTTATTAATGTATATTCAGTTTGCTTAGTCCAACAGATATGTATGGAGCTCAATCTCCATACATCTAGTTATGTAGTAGTTACATTCAAGTAATGCAAAATTAATTGGGCTGCGACTTAATCTCAGCTTTAGGTCCAGGCATTTACATTAATTTCTGTGATGTGAGTTTAGATGATAATGAATGAAAGCTTTGCTTAAGCATTATTATGAAGAAGTGAATTCATTAAATTTCAGTGAGACTTAGTGTAATCTTCTAATTATTAAAGTTATTAAATATATGGAACCCATCTAGCCAAAGGTGACTTGAAGTTATTTACATTAAAAACATTAAAACAATATATACAGATTCTTTAGAAAAAAACTGCTGATTAAATTTACAATTGCAGATTTACAATATTTAAAAGTTCTTTACACAGAGATATATATAACTGGTATGTTTGGAAATTGTTTGTATTCTCCGCAAGTCTATTAAAATCCTTTTTCTTGTTTTCTTCTTTGTGTTAGAGATCTCTTGATTAGGGTAGATTTTGGTATAGCTGATAAAGCCCTTGAAAGTTGCAAGCTGGCAATTAAAGTACATCTCCCAAGAGGATTATATGTGGATCCCTATGAATTGAAATCTTTACAACAGCATAATCTCACTGAGGTATGATTTTTGGATGATATTAAGATTAATTTTGCATTGGATGCAGCACAAAACAATTAGCAATTAGTATGTAACATTTCTGGAAATGTTGAAAGGTAGAACAAAATGCTATTTTTTATGCTTTTTTATGAAGTTTTGGAAAAAAATACATTTTCAGCACTCTAAATACATTCTTTTTTCTTATAAATTTTATTAATTTTCTAATTTAACAATCATAAGTATTTAATAAGTACTTAAGGGGAAACAGAATTGACCAAAGAACTGAAATCAGAAATGCATAAGATTAATGTCTGAAATAACTATATCCTGACACTTTAGAGAAAAACAAATTTAAAACGTGGTACAGTACCCATATCTTAATAGTAGTAATTCCTGTCTGGTATTATTGAAACTGGGATTAAAGCATCAGGCAGTAGTGATTCTCAAAAATCCCCTCCATTTTGTACCGCATACCTAAAGACTTCTGAAAGTGAAAGTACTTTCAAAGTAGTACTTTGTCATTTTGATAATGACTTGAGGATTTGGAATTTAAAATCAAAAGTCCACGCCAGCTACTTTGACTATAAGGATTTGTAGTAATTCAACAATTGCCTACAATGTATCAATTTTACTGATGTTATTGCTTATAACAAAAGACCATCACAAATATTCAGTACAGGTAGTCCTTGACTTACAACAGTTCGTTTAGTGACTGTTCGAATTTATAGTGGCACTGGAAAAGTGACTTATGACTGTTTTTCACACTCCTGTAGCAGAATCTCCATGATCACATGACCAAATTCAGACACTTGGCAACTGACTCATATTTATGACTGTGCAGTGTCCTGGGGTCATGTGATTACGTTTTGCAACCTTCTGACAAGCAAAGTCAACGAGAATGCTAGATTCACTTAACATCCGTGTTACTAACAACTGCAGTGATTCGTTTAACTCTGGTAAGAAAGGTAAAATGAGGCAAAACTCAACAACTGCCTCACTTAGTAACAGAAATGTTGGGCTCAATTGTGGTTGTAAGTTGAGGACTACCTGTATTGAGAGGGTGAAAGAAAAACACAGTTATACAGGTAATTCTAAGCTTACAACCATTTGTTTATTGACTGTTCAAAGTTTCAAAGGCACTGAAGAAAGTAACTTATGACCATTTTTCACATTTAGGTTCATAGCAGCATCCCTATACTCACTTGATCAGAATTTGGGCACTTGGCAATTGACTTATATTTATGACTATCCTGGGGTCATGTGATCATCATTCTTAATCTCTTCAGCTGCCTTCCAACAAGCAGAGTCAATGGACGAAGCCAGACTTGCTTAATGACCACGTGATTTACTTAACAATTGGATTGATTAACTTAACTGTGGCAAAAAGGGTCCTAAAATGGTGCAAAATTCAACTGCCTTGCTTAGCAATGGAAATTTTGGGCTTAATAGTGGATCATAATTTGAAGACTACCTGTATAGGAATAATAGGGTTAACTTTGAGACTTTTCAGTAAGATAGTGCCATTCCCTAAATAGGATTATAATATAAATTAGATATTACTCTAAATTATGTTATTTTTATTATACATTTGTTCTTTTTCCATAGGCACTGGTGATTACAGATGAAGTAGATTTGGAAGTTCCTGAGTATTTAGCAACTGATTCTTCTGTCCTCATTTACATGAGACCTGATCCTAAGTGCATTACCTGTTTTAAAGCATTATTACCACTGCACTGCCGGTATTACCGTCCCTCAGAAAGTGATGGAAAAATCCTTGTTGTCTTGCAGAGTCCAGAAATAATGATCTATTGCCAAAAGTGTACGTGATTATTATTGAAAAGGAATTAAAAAGTGACAGTGTTAATTCATAAAAACTTGGGGAGAAAATGTTACATACTAAAGGAAGCATTAGGGAGATACCTTCATAAAGTAAAGTAATGCTTACAGTCTAAGAATAACCTGTTCTCTGAGTGCTGCATTTAAACTTTCTTTTTGCTTCTCTTAGCTTTTTTTCCAGTGAACTGTCTGAAAGAAACTGAAATAGAAGCTCCATGTTCCCAGAATAATCTAGATGTATGCTATTGGAAGAGCATGAAATATAAAATGGTACATTCATATTTCTTCTATACTTTGGTTATTCTTCAAATATATACTTCTATAACTATTTTGAAATGTTTATTTTATTCTAGTCCATACATAGTTCTAGCAGATTAAAAAAAGTTGCTTATCAATCTAAATTTTGCTAAAACGATTAAATTTTATTCACCCAGTAGGTGTTTCACTAATTGACTAGATAACATCATCAGTACTAGTGAACACAGTCTTAAATATGAAATGTATTGTTTAAAGTACTAAACGTAACTTTTGAGTTCAAAATAAAAAGATAAATATTTCCATCCAATTACACTTATAAATTATTCTATTGCTGTGGAGCAGAATTCTTAATGCTGCATCCATTCATATTTAGGAATAAAGCTCAGTGGCAACTGTATCTGAATAGTTTTATACAAATTTATGCCATAAAAGAGATTGTTGCAAAGAACTCTTGAAAATGGAAAGTGTGAAAGGATTGTTAGATTAAAATATTTAAGTTAAACATATGTTAAACATACACTTCGCAATAAATATGATAAATATGATATGTGTTATCTGTTTTGAACAAAAGGTATCTTACTGATCTTCTAATTTGCAATTCTTTTTTTTATACGGTAGCTAAGTAAAGAATTGGAACTGCAGGTACCAGTTGGACTCAAACATCACTTTGCCTTGGTTTGTGCAATAACACTTATTACCACAGGACTATGTTCCAGTTTTATCCTTTCAGCTTTATGCAGATATGGGCCCATACATTGCTCAATGTGATATTAAGCAAGCTTTTATTATTGAAATCATGGAAAGGCTATCAAACTGTCCAAATTAGAGATAAGAAAAGAGCAAGTCTGATCATATACCAAAAGCTGGGATTGATGCTTGGTGATAAATAACTTGCCCTTTTTCAGGATGCAACTTGGTCTTTTGGGTCTCTCAACAGCTCATTCATCACTATTGTAATCAAGTTCTCCTCTCCTCCACCTTTCCCAACTTTATGGACAAAGTTTGGCTTCAGTTAATATGACCAAATTATAATTTGAGCTTGGTCATTTGAGTTTGGCTCTTTTGTTCTATTCATTTGTTTCCTTGGCTGTACAGATAGTCCCCTTCTTACAACAGTTCGTTTAGTGACCATTCAAACTTACAATGGCACTGAAAAAACTGACTGATCATTTTTCACACTTGCAACCGTTGCGGCATCCCCGTGGTTTTGTGATCAAAATTCAGATCCTTCACAACTGACTCATATTTATGAAGGTTGCAGGTTTCCATGTGATCACCTTTTCTGACCTTCTGACAAGCAAAGTCAGTGGGGAAACCAGATTCACTTAACAATAGTATTACTAACTTAATAACTGCAGTGATTCACTTAACAACTGTGGCAAGAAAGGTTGTAAAATGGGGTAAAACTCACTTAACAAATGTCTCAGCATCAGGCATTTTGGGCTCAATTGTGGTTGTAATTCAAGCACTACTTGATTTTTTAAGAATTTTCTCCTGCACCATATTCAAAGTCTTTTTATCCTGCTTCTTCAAAAGTCCAGTTTTTGCTTCCATAAAGTGTCATAGGAAATGCTTCCATAATTCTAATGTCTGTGAATATAGACAGGAATATCTTTTTCAAGAATTGAAAAAAATGCTAGATATAAACCATTAGCTCTGAAAATGCAGTGAAATAGAAAATTACTGTTAATGCTGGAAATATTGAGCAGTTTCAGATGTTCTTAATTTTTCTGTCCATATCACTAGAGATACTGCTAGCATGTGCCATTTGTCGGAATTATAGAAAATACTGAATATTTATAAATTTTTATGCGGAAGAGTATATGTCTTCAAATGTTCTTGCAAATACTACTTCAGTTTTCAATCCAAATTCATGTAATTTAATTGCTTTTCATATGTATTAGATCTGTCTAAATCGAGTCCCCTCTAAAACATTATTTTTAAAAAACCTTGTCATGTGGTATCTTTCATCACTGGATAATAAATTGCTTTAACATTGGGTCTTTTGTTTTCTCTACAACATGCTATGTGATAACTGAGGCAGAGCTACAACTACTGCACTACTTCAAGTTCCATTTGAACAATGTTTTGTATTTGCTTGGAGTGTTTTTTTGTTTTTATAAACTACTTATAAAATGTTGAGGCGTTTAATGAAACATCAGCTGTAAATCTGTTTATATTATCCATGGATCTAAAATCTTTTAGGATTTTATTGGCTGAAATTTATTGGAAATGAATATAACAACCTGCACTTACTGGAAAATGAATCTTCCTCTAATTGTAAATATACAATTACAAGTAATTCTTCTGTACAACATTTAGGTTGCGTTCATAGGCACTCTGCTGTTATATCAATATTATAAGTTCTTGTGCTTCTTTAGAGTCGGCATGCACAATAATTAGAGAAAGGCATATGTACAACCTCAGTTTCATAGACAATTCATTTTCAGTTTTTTATGTCCTCATAAATCAGCAGGTCTGGTGATAACCATTCTTAAAAAAGAAAACATTTTAAGGCCATTTTCTCTTATATTTATTTTATACTGACACAAGAACTGTTTATTATTAATCACCGCAGATGTATTTCTAATAAAACCACATAGTTTTAAAGGAATTGGCTAAATCCATTTGACTCAAAAGAAAGGTTTTGCTTGTAATGATGTGATTAAGAATGACTAACTTAGCATTAGGCAAACTATCTCCCCACAACTTAACCATGTTACTTTGGTAAATGACAGCATGCACATTTCTTTACCCCATAATATACATTCCACTCAGAGGCATGGGGGAATAACAAAGATAGTGGTGGTATTCAGAGCCACAGGTCTGCTGGTTATTTCTCTTTTCATTTAATGATTCATTTTTGGGTTTTTATCTCTGCTTTATTCATTTCAGTTTACTTATTAATGGTGATAAGTTAGTATATATTTAGAAATTAATACACTGATATTTATACAGGTAGTCCTTAACTTACTACCATTTGTTTAGTGATGGTTCAAAGTTACTACAGTACTGAAAAGTGACTTATGACTAGTTTTCGCACTTACAACCATTGCAGCATTCACATGGTCACATAATCAGAATTTGGGGGCTTGGCAACTGGCATGTATTTATAATAGCTGCACGGAGGGGGGGGGAATCCGTGTGATCACCATTTGTAAACTTCCCAGCTGGCTTCCGAGAAGCAAAGTCAATGGGGGGAAGCCAGATTCACTTAATGACCATATGATTCACTTAACTGCAGTGATTCGCTTAACAACTATGGCAAAAAAGATCATAAAAAGATCATAAAATCACTTAACTGGCTTGCTTAGCAACAGATATTTTGGGCTCAATTGCGGTCATAAGTTGTGAACTACCTGTATTCATTTTGAAGCAATATTTTCTTATACAGCAATATTTTCTTATACAGAAAACCTGTGATTATTGTCAGTGACAACCACACGGCTAAACTTGATGCTTAGCATTCTAATCATATATTTGGGTTAAATCAGCATATGGCCAACTATATAGAACAAAACGAAATTTACGAATTGGGTGATTCAGTCAGAAGCCTTCCCAGAATAATTCCAACAAAAGGACAAAGAACAAGAGGAAAAAAGTCCTTATTTAGCTAGCTGAGAAAAATAACTGGGCTTTTAACCGTTTCCGTTTGAGATGCTACATTTCAGTAGCAATGATACTACGTTTTTTTTTTAAATAGCCATTTCCAAATCGTTTTTAAAAATAATATATTTTGGAAAATAATTGGATAATACAGCAATGTCTTTTAGATTACTTGTTAACGTTCTGTTTTGTAAAATGCTTTTTGGTTTTTTTTGAATTGATATTTTTAAATTTCTGTATTTTTTACATTTCTTACAACTTGGCTTGTTCTGGAAGGATAAGCATTATAGACATAGAAATAAATACATACCAATAAAAGCACACACAAACGACACACACAAATCACTTGTTCTACTTGAGCAATAATTAAACAATGAAATATTTTTATAATTCATAATAAAACTAAATTCAAAACGACAGGAAATAAACAAGTAACTTAGAAATTAAAACTGCTACATACAAGCAATAGATTAACACACCGAACAGAAGAATCTTTGCATTCTTAATCATATAATCTCAGGATCTCCTCGATATCCCCAGTGTATTTGTGCAACTTACCCAATTTTTTTCCTTCATGCCAATACAGCTTTTACAGATACCTTGTGGGGAAATGCAGTACACCGCTGCCCATCAATGCACAATAGCACTGCAAATGTCTCAGTTCTGTGCTGCATCGCACCTCTCCCTCGCTCCCTCTCCTTTCTTCTTTCTGTCCGTCGCGTCGCTCTCAGCGCCTGAAGCCGCCTGCCCGGCTCCGCCTCTTCCTTTCCCGGGCTGTGACCACGCGCAGCGATTCCGCTTACTCCCTTGGCCGCCCGGTGGGCCCTCCCCGCCATTATAGGAGGCCGCGCCCTGCCCCAAGCGGTCAGGCCGGTAGCGAGAAGCTGGGCTGCTGTCCGTTGAGCCTGGGCGGCGTGGTGGCTGCGGGTTCTTCCTAGAGGAGCGGAGACCTGGTTGGCGCGTAGGAAGGGCAGGGGGATCGCAGCTTCCTCTTCGGGTAGGTGGGAACCCCCCCCCCCCCAAAAAAAACCTAAGCAATAGTCAGGCCCGGAGGCTGGGCTTCGCGGAGTCTCTCCCTACGCTCGCCCGGGAGGAAGTGGGGTTGTGGGCCCGCTGAAGGGGGAGGGGGGCTGCCGCTACTTTTCCCTTGAGCGCGGGCAGGTGGGTGAGAAAGCGCGTGTGTCTGCAAGGAGGTCCGCAGCTCGCCTGCCTTGCGACTGTTCCCTCGCAGAACTGAAAGGCGCAGGCTGGTGTAGTTTTCCTACTTCTTGCGCATTTTACCACAGACCGTGTAGGCGAATAGTTCCTACTTATACGGAGCTGTTGATAAACTTGCGTGTCTCTTTTCTCATCCTTCAATCACTGGAAGCAAACAGAAAATCTTTGGAGGCTACTCCTCTGGTAAGGGCTTGGGGCAAAGATGGTCCCGAAAGAGGCCGGTTGGGCGGGTAGGTTCTTTCTCCCTTGTCCCCGGAAGCAGGTGGCGCAGAGTAGTTGTAGCTCGCGGGCAAATGAGCGCTATTGTAATTGTAAGAAACACCTACCGCCGCTTTGTGTCGCTTACCTGCCCTTTTCGATTGGGGAATAGGCCTGCCTCGTTATCTAGAGGGCGATTGCAGGTAAGCGTTTCTGGTTTCTTCCTGCTCTGCTCTTTGTTGTCAGATTTCTGAGGAAGCGTAAGAAACCCTGGTAGTTGGAGGTACCAGGAAGAATATTCCTTTCCTGTGGAACAATTGCAAGAAAGAGATTTTACATTCTTGTCCTTTTCTTGATTTTCTTTGAAACAAAACATAGAATTAAGCAGGCCTTTTATTTGATCCAGTAGATTAGTTCTAAGTTCTTAAGAATTGGAAGGTAGTGACCCTCACTCAGTCTTTTTGTTTCCACACCTGATCTTAGAATATTTCTGAACATACTTAAAATGGGAGTGTCACAGTTGTACTCTTTCTTTCAGTTGATTACATTGGGTATGATGTTTTTAGATCCTGATCACCCTAGAGGGTATGTTGGAATGAGAAAAGGCTTCATCTACCTTCTTCCTCTTTCTTTGGTTAGCTGACAGGAGATCAAGATGTTGAAATAAATTTAAGGATGATATGTCATTATTTGTTCAAAGAAAGGAGCAAATATTTGCATGTGCAATTCCATCCTGACATCTTAAAATATTTATTTCAAGCTTACTTGATAATATTTTAATTTAGCTATTATTTAACCTTTAGTATTTATTTTTTTACTGTTAAAAATTAAAGACTAAATAGTTTACCAATTTTTTTTTAATTGCATACAATTTTACCTAAATTTAAAAAACAATATATGATAGAAGTTTTCTGTCTTTTGTAAGCTAGCTTAATAAGGTAGAATTTTTTTTGCATATCAATAGAACATTTTGATTGACAGATGATAGACCAGAACTCAATCTTTCCTACCCCTGGATTACAACAATAACCTCTTTTACTACTGTAGCTTTCTGACCTGGAAAGTTCCTGCAGCAAATGCTGTAGAAATGGATTCCTGTATTGGGCTGGACTATGTGGTATCCTATGTATCCTCTAGTAGTTGTTCTATTCTGATTCCAGAATGCAATGATTTGATCTTGTACAGAGGTGTTTTGTCCAAATGATTGCTTATATATTATATATGTTTAAATCATAATTGGCTAGGGTTATATAATATGCATTTTACTGCATGAGTGAATGATGAGTGGTGTACTAATTAAATAATTGCACTTTTAATGACTTCTATTCATTGGATTTATGCAGTATATTAAACCATAATGTGGTTTATTTGGTTTTGACTAAGCATGTTATTGAGGATGAGATGGTTAGATAGTGTCACTGACACAGTGAGCAGACTCCATGAGACAGGAGGACAGGGTGGCCTTGATCCATTATATGGAACAGAAATAATAACAGAATAACACAATTGGAAGAGACCTTAGAAGTCTTCTAGTCCGTCCCCCTGTCGATCTCTATACCATTTCAGACAAATGACTGTCCAATCTCTTCTTAAAAACTTCCAGTGTTGGAGCATTCACAACTTCTGGAGGCAAGTTGTTCCACTGATTAATTGTTCTAACTGTCAGGAAATTTCTCCTTAGTTCTAGATTGCTTCTCTCCTTGATTCGTTTCCATCCATTGCTTTTTGTCCTGCCTTCAGGTGCTTTGGAGAATAGCTTGACTCCCTCTTCTTTGTGGCAACCCTTGAGATATTGGAACATTGCTATCATGTCACCCCTACTCCTTCTTTTCATTAAACTAGACATACCCAATTCCAGCAACCGTTCTTTGTATATTTTAGCTTCCAGTCCCCTAATCATCTTTATTGCTCTTCTCTGCACTCTTTCTAGAGTCTCAATATCTTTTTTACATTGTGGCAACCAAAACTGGATGCAGTATTCCAAGTGTAGTCTTACGAAGGCAGTGGTATTATTAAAGTGGTATTAACACTTCATGTGATCTTGATTCTGTCCCTCTGTTATTGCAGTCTGGAACTGTGTTGGCTTTTTTGGCAGCTACCGCACACTGCTGGCTCATATTTAAGTGATTGTCCACTAGGATTCCAAGATCCTTTTCACAATTACTACTATTGAGCCAGATACCACCTATACTATACCTGTGCATTTGATTTTTCTTACCTAAACGTAGAACCTTACTTTTTTCACCATTGAATTTCATTTTGTTAGATAGCACCCAACGTTCAAGTATGTCAAGATCCTTCTGTACCTTTTGGAGTGTTGGCAATTCCTGCCAGCTTGGTGTCATCTGCAAATTTGATTAGTTCCCCATCTATCCCTCATCCAAATCATTGATGAAGATGTTGAGTCCTGGGCGTAAAACAGATCCTTGAGGTAGCCCACTGCATATTTCTCTCCATGTAGATGCAGTTCCATTGAGGACTACAAGTTGAGTGTGGTTGGTCAGCCAGTTATGAATCCATCTGGTGGTGATCTGTCTAACCCACATTTTTCTATTTTATCAAGTAGTAGGTTGTGGTCTGCTTTATCAAATGCCTTACTAAAGTCCAAGTAAATTATATCCACAGCATTCCTCTGGCCCAGTAATTTTGTCACTTTGTCAAAGAATGCAATAAGATTTGCCTGGCATGATCTGTTTTTGACAAACCTATGTTGGCTTTTGGTTATGACTTTGTTTCTAAGTGTTCACCGATTTGTTGCTTGATTATCTTTTCCAGAATCTTCCCAGGTATTGAGGTCAAGCTGATGGGTCTGTAGCTTCCTGGATCTGTTTCCCCCCCCCTTTTTTTTTTTGAAGATGGGAACTACATCAGCTCTTTTCCAGTCCTCTGGTAGTTTCCCAGTGCTCCAGGATCTTTGAAATATATATAGTTCGTCTGCCAGCTCCTTCAGAACTCTGGGATGTAATCCATCTGGTCCTAGTGATTTGAACTCGTCTAGGGTGGACAGGTGCTCACTTACCATTGTCTTGCCTATTTTGACTTGTATTCCTAATCTGTTTTTTGCAATACTGTTTTTGATAGGTTGGACTGTTCTTTCCTTTTGTGTAAAGACGGATGCAAAGAATGAGTTAAGCAGTTCTGCTTTCTCCCTGTTGCTTATCACCTTCTTGCCACTTTCTCCCATTAATGGGCCAGTTGTTTCCTTGATGTTTTTTTTTTACATGTTGAAAGAAGCTTTTTTGTTATTTTTGACTTTTGTCATAAGTCTTAGTTCCTTTTGAGCCTTAGCTTTCCTCACTTCATCTTTGCAGGCTTGGGCTATTTGCTGATATTCTTTTTATACTTGTCCTTTTTGTCTTTCAATTTATCAGGGTGTTCTTTATGCAGCCATGCTGATTTCTTTTGAGAGCTATTATTTTTCTTCATTGGTATTGTGCTAGACTGGGCTTTTTATAATCTCACTTTTCAAAAACCACTTCTTGGTTTTTTTCCTCTTGAGGATTCTCATCCATGGAATCCTTCCCAAGCTCTAAGTTTATTGAAATTAGCTCTCTTAATGTCCAAGATTCTACTTTTCTTTGTTCTGTTACTTGTGCTTGCATAATGTTTAATTCCAATATTGCATGATCACTCCCCCTCAAGGTTCCTGTAGCTTCAACACCTTCTATCATTTCATCTCTGTTAGTATGAATTAAGTCCAATATGGCTGATCCCCTAGTTCACTTCTCTACTTTTTGGAAGACAAAGTTGTTTGCTAGGTTTGTCAGGAATCTGTTTGATCTTCCACTTGGTGCAGAGTTTGTCTCCCAGTTGATGTCAGGGTAATTAAAGTCCCCCATTACTATTGTGATGTGCTTCCTACATACCTTAGTTAACTGACTAGCAAAAAGTTCATCTATTTCCTCTGTTTGGTTGGGCGGCCTATAGTATACGCCTATGGCAATGTCATTCCCCCCCCCCTTTTATATTGACCCAAATGCATTCAAGACAGTTTTCATCATTGTTATGCTTTATTTCTGTAGAGATGTAGTTATTTCTTATATATAGTGCAACTCCACTTCCTCTTTTATTTGGTCTGCTTCTTTTAAATAATTTAAATCTCTCTAGCTGTATATTCCATTTGTGGGTTTCATCCCACCAGGTTTCCGTAATGCAACAATATATCATTTACTTGAATTTCTAGTTCACTCTGTTTATTCCTCATACTCTGTGCGTTGGTGTATAACATAATTCAAATTGTTTTAATCAATTGTCATAAGTATTTAAAAGTAAAGGAAACCAAAGTAGTGAAAAAAAACCCAACAAAATTACTTCACAGCTATAATTCTTCCAAAAAATAGCTAATAATATTAAGCCCGGTGTGGATATTGCTGGAATTGGGTATGTCTAGTTTAATGAAAAGAAGGACTAGGGGTGACATGATAGCA
Organism: Azemiops feae; assembly: GCA_023970755.1. NCBI lineage: Eukaryota > Metazoa > Chordata > Lepidosauria > Squamata > Viperidae > Azemiops > Azemiops feae. The sequence continues at coordinate 1,445,606 of JALGBA010000346.1, read as the reverse complement.
ATGTTCCAATATCTCAGGGGCTGCCACAAAGAAGAGGGAGTCAAGCTATTCTCCAAGGCGCCTGAGGGCAGGACAAGAAGCGGATGGAAACTAGTCAAGGAGAGAAGCAACCTGGAACTGAGGAGAAACTTCCTGACAGTTAGAACAATTAACCAGTGGAACAACCTGCCTCCAGAAGCGGTGAATGCTCCAACACTGGAAGTTTTTAAGAAGAGACTGGACAGCCATTTGTCCGAAATGGTGTAGGGTTTCCTGCCTGAGCAGGGGGTTGGACTCGATGACCTCCAAGGTCCCTTCCAACTTTATTATTATTATTATTTGCTTTCAAGTACTAGCACACTATACAGTAATGTTGAACTGATTAAAATGTAAGATACTCAATGCTGATTATTAACTAATTAATGATGGATTCCATGTTGCAAATTTGCCCTTTTGCTAAAATTTATTTGTAACCCTCAAATTTTTGGACTTGTGGAGAGTGGGGAAAAAATTGAGTAACCCAACATGCATATTTCCCAGCTGCAGTTGAACAAGATGCCTTCTCGTTTCCTCCTTTCTTTTTGTTTCAGCTCTCATAATATACAAGTGCCCTTTTTGTGGTCTACTTGGTGTCATATTTTTGCATTTTTATGCTGAAATATATATTAAAGGTGTTTTTAAACAGAAACACAAAACAAAGTTATATATTGATTAGTTGAGGGATTGTTGGTGCTCTCTGAGCTTGCTTGTTTTCTTGCAAACTGATGATGTTACCTAGTTTGGGTAATGAAACATCTGTAAGAAAACAAGCTCAGAGAGCACCAAGGATCCCCATGTCAACCCTGAGCTACAAATATTCTCCTTTATATTGATTAGCTGATAAAAATTAATCCAGAGCCTTCTGGGAACCTAACACTATATTTCCCATGGTTCAGTATTTGCTCATTCAGTGCTTGAAGCATTTTTATAGTACATAACTACCATGAATGTTAGGGATTGTGGGGAATTGAGGAATCTCTTTGGAACAGAAGACAAAAAAAACAGTCTTTCAGATATAGCTAAACTGTACCCCAGAAGTCTCCATCAGTGATTTGTAGTTCAGCAATGTGTGGAGAGCCATGAGTTCTCATCCCTGCAGTAGATCACTTTTTAAGTTCAAAATTGCACCTGGATGATGATAGAAAGTCCAAGGTGTAATTACTAACAACCAGTTCTGGTAGAAGCCAAGCCATAATTTTTTGCAGTGTTTAGATTTTCCAAATAGCCTCAGAACTCTAAATAAAGGTGTTGGAAGTAATTGCTTCATCTAAAATAAATTATTGCCTTCTCATTTCTGACTTGTACCTAGAGGGGAAAGACCCAGAGCAGATTTGGCGATTTGCTTACAATACCCTTTGTTGGCTCTGAGTCAGCAGAGGAGCATTTATTGGAGTGCCAAATGCCAGGAAGAAAAGTTTGATATACTGCTTCACCCATTAGAGCTTGGCATAGGTCTGTAACCTTTAATTACACATGGAACATAATGAGGAAAGTTTGATCAATGGAAAAAACATTAGGTTTTAATTTCAGCTGGATTATTTACATCATTTTCTTTGATCCAAATAGTTAAGATAATGTAGATTTTGTGAGTAATATTAGAAACATTTGTAAAGTGGAACTCTCTTGTGGTGGAATATTACCTTGCTAAGTGAACAGCTGGGGTTTTTTCGAGCAACTGAGAAAAAAACAGCTTGCTTTATATATCTGATGTTTTATAGTATAAGTAGTTCCTTGCCTCACTCATGTTTGAGAGCTTTACCTTGGCACTCTTCCTGGAGAATGTTCTTGATTTTTTGGCAGTAACAATGTATGTGTGAGGGTGTGGAATTACTATCCTTTTCCATTGCTCTGCTAGGTTGTTTTTTGGCTATGTGGAGGCAATGTTTCCTTTTGTTTGAAACACTTGTATAACAAGCCATCAGCTTTATGATAGTGTACCTAGGTTAAGTACTAATTATCTACTGTCTGGAGCCATTATAACTAGCACATATTTATCTTTGGTCTTCTAAAAATATTGTCTTTTCAAACATGAGCAAGAAAATGCTTGGTTTTAGATTTTACTGTAATTTTATCAAAATAAAAGACCCAGTTGCAAGGCATACAATAAGAACAATATTCAGTAGGAAAACTAAGTTAATTAATCATCAGATCATTCATTTTCTACTTGTGAATATTAGTAAAGAATTTACGGCATTGTAGAAAGGCTCTGAAACATTTCCCCCCGTTTACTATATTAAATGTTGAACTTATTTTAAACTTTGCTTAAAATGAGTGGTAGTGGGTTAGGGATGTCCAGTGCATTGGATCCAAAACTAAAAAAGGGGCTTTATTTATTTGTATCCCACTTTTATTATTTTTGCAAATAACTCAAGGTGGCAAATATATCCAACACACCTTGCTCTTCCTATTGTCCCCATGACAAAAAACCCCTGAGGTGGTTGGGCCGACAGATGTGACTGGCCCATGGTCACCCAGCTGGCTTTCATGCCTAAGGTAAACTATTGTAGAACTCATGGTCTCCAACTTTCTTGATATGAGGGTGGGTGCACATGCCATATCATTTAGTGCCTCCATTAGTAAACTCTGCCTTTTCCTAGATTGCATGGTAGCTGTATGGTCCTAGGAAATACTCTCTTGAATTAAGGAAATACCAACAGAGACTAATTCTAAAAGTACCTTGTTTGATCCAGTCTACTACTCCTTTTCCTAGGGATTCTAGCCTTCCATGAGAAACCAGAAAAAAAATGCATTTTCTTTAACCAGAAAAATGCATTTTCTTTAAGGAGTTAATCACAGGACTGTTATATGTGCCCACACACCCCTGAAGCACTTTGGCTCTAAAGTACAGAGATGTAAGTAAGATGCTGTCCTGCTTTTTCACCAGTAGCTGAAGGTTGTGTAGATAGCATTCCCTTCACCAATTTTCTAGGTCGGTAATATTTTGAAATGCAGAAGTCTGAAGAGCTTGTATATTTATTTAATCTATATGCCACCCATCTCACTAATAAGGCAATTCTGGGCGACTTACAAACAGTGCATGTCTGAAGTAATCCCAGTAACAATTAAACATGGTTATCCCTGTGTTACCGTAGCTATGGTAAAGAAACGATTTAGGAAATTGTGGCTTTTATTTTGTTCTTTTCATTACTATCTGATATCAGTATTGGACAAATTAGATTGTGCAACTTTACAGTTTCCTCTGCTAAATCAGGATAAGAAAACCCATTACAGGTAGTCCTTGACTTATGACCATAATTGAGTCAAAAATTTCTGTTGTTAAGTGAGTTTTGCCCCATTTTATAACCTTTCTTGCCTCAGCTGTTATGTAAATTACTGCAGTTGATAACTTAGCAACCCAGTTGTTAAAGTGAATCCGGCTTCCCCATTGACTTTGTTTGTCGGAAAGTAGCAAAAGGGTGATCACATGATCTTGGGATGCAGCAGTGGTCATAAATCTGAACCAGTTGCTAAGCATCTGAATTTTGATTATATGATCATGGGGATGCTGTAAAGGTCATAACTGTGAAAAACTGTGAAAAACAGTCATATATCACTTTTTTAGTGCTGTTGTAACTTTGAACGGTCACTAAATGAACTGTTGTAAGTCGAGGACTACTGTATAGTATATCGGCTAATTAAGTTTATTCATGTCTAATCTACTCCAAGGTGTCCATATATTTATTTAGAAAATTAATTTGGTTGTTTATCTTAAGTAACTCTGGATATCTATCACACAGTACATTTTAAAATGTACTTTAATAAAAACCAATATAAGAAAATACAGAATACTGTTAAAACACAAAATGCTATACTAAGATGCCCATAAAGAACTCACAATACCAAACACATATATCAGGCTGCACTGTTATGCTAGCCCTAAAGTTTGGAGGAAGAGCTATGGCTTTCCTGAAGGTGAACATATATGGTAATAGAAAATATAGTAAATTTCAGATTTAGATTTGTTTTATATAAACTTGATCATATTTAGATTGGATTACAGTTACCACATTTTATGTCACCATATTTGGTTCACATTTAATATGCAACATGTTTCCTTACTTCAAGCTAGATTTGATTAGAACAACTTTGCCTTTAATATTTTCATAAATTTATATAAATTGCATATGTTGTGTTGAGCTGTTTATCTCTTTGAAGATAAACTATTTTTTACACTAAAACTGATAAGCCCAATGTTAGCTGAATGTATTTATAATCTGAAATGATATTGCTTATTTGGCTTTGAAAGGACCAATTCAAATGATTCAGCTTTTCTTTAGGAGGAATAAAAATGATTTCATTTTGTCATATGTTGATTTTTTGTTTCAAGTATGCTTTAATATTTTTTTTATCTGTAAAATATACCTTATAAAAATCCCTCTACAGATAAATACCACTAGTATTCTAAGTTTGTGTTAGTATATGGGCAGAGTTGGCCAGAGAAACCAAAAGAAGGAAAACAGCTGTGGGCAGCAAGAGAATGTCTACAAGTCAGGGTTCAAACAAATGGGGCAGAACAAGCAGGGTGGGGGGCATTCTCATCTTGAATTATTCTCCTCAAAGCAAGCAAGCTCCCCGTATCCCAAATTGATTTGTTTACTTCTTCCCTTACTCTTTGTTTACTATATGCAAATTTTGAAGCAATAAATAGTTGTTATTACTCTTTCTGTGAAATTTAAAATTTCTACTGGAGTCTGGAAACAAAAAGTTTACCTGGATTCCTGCATTCTCCTCTGGAATGGTAATTTTAGTTGGAATTTCCCTGATGGAAATGCACTGGAGGTTGAAAGCTTTGTTGTCCTTACAGCAGAATTGTAACTGGTACAAGGAGACACAGTTACAGCTGACTCAGAGAATCACTGTGCCTATTTTTAAGATTTTCATAATGTTAATGACTATCGATAATGGCATAATTTAATAATAGAGGGGAATTATGTAATTATGTATCCTTGGCATAATTTACAAGGCTGAATATAGTCTTAATCTGAAAAAGGCTGCCTTCCCCTGAAAAACACGGAGGTATTTCTGAGTGTAGATTTCAGATATTGATTTGCCTATAATACTAACCAAATAACAAAATGTAACTTCATAAAAATTTAGTATCTCCACTTCCAGATTGGTATCATCATGTTCAGTAAGAGGGGCAGGAAGAAAAAGGTTGACATATCTCCAGTTGATTGTTTGGGGCCAGAAGTAACTTTTAAGACAGGTCAGTACTTGACAATCATAAACTTCTAAATTGCTCCTGTCAATGCCCATGCTGTCAATGAACAAGTAACCTGGGAGCTGCAAACATGGTGAATGAATGAACCTTTATTATCAAAGTATAACATGTATACAATGAGATTGGCTGAGCCTCAGCATATTTGAAATCATTTTTAAATCCTTTCATTAGGGCAGGCATGTCAAACTCGCCACGTCACGTGATGTCGCGCGATGTCATGTGATTTTTTCCCCATTGCCGGCAGTGGGGTGGGGCGGTTTTGGTGTGATGCATCCGGCCCATGGGCCGGCAGTTGGTGACATGCCTGCATTAGGGAGACTGCAAGCTAGTGAGTGGGGCAGATAATATATCATTACAAACTCTACCTTGTTCTGTTTATTAGATGTCATAATGTCATGCCCTCTAGCCGCACTGGCTAAAAGATTAAAGAAATTAAAGTCCAATAGTATTACCGAATATAATTAGTTGTTTCTTGTCTAAATCCTGATAGTAATTAGTTATTGCAATATGAATGATTTAATATCTGTACGTATTAATTGTGGCCTGTTCAATTATCTGAAGGAAGCCTCAACCATTACGTTTTTTGAATATACCTATATTAGATCTGATCTCATAAATTTATCTGATTCCACCTTTACTCTTCATTTCAGAGTGTGCTTCTCCAGGCCACTCCACGCAAAGTGAAAGTTGTATCAAGTTGAAATAGCTGAACAATCACTTGAATTGTAAAAACTTCTTAACTTTGTGCTTTTCTTCTTAAAGAATTGTTACCACTTGTATTTTTTTAAAAAAGTCTCACCAGCCTTAGTAACATTGTAACAAAGGAACATCTTTTCAGATTGAAACCTAAATGCCTTTTACTGTACGTACTTCAGATTCTGTATTAACTGACTTTGATCTTGTCCATTTGCAGGTTGATGAGGGATGAGATTGCTAAATGGACTTAGCCTAAAGTGGCAAATTGTTTTTTTTTAATTGAAAGGCCTCCTTTTCAGATATGTTAAAAGCAAGGGTATAGGGGAGGCAACAACTGTTAGTTTACTTGATTACTTTTCAGCAAGGTGGGCTTTTCAGTTGATATACAGTGGGGCAAAAAAGTATTTAGTCAGCCACCAATTGTGCAAGTTCTCCCACTTAAAAAGATGAGAGAGGCCTGTAATTGTCATCATAGGTAGACCTCAACTATGAGAGACAAAATGAGAAAACAAATCCAGACAATCACATTGTCTGATTTGGAAAGAATTTATTTGCACATTATGGTGGAAAATAAGTATTTGGTCAATATCAAAAGTTCATCTCAATACTTTGTTATATATCCTTTGTTGGCAATGACAGAGGTCAAACGTTTTCTGTAAGTCTTCACAAGGTTGGCACACACTGTTGCTGGTATGTTGGCCCATTCCTCCATGCAGATCTCCTCTAGAGCAGTGATGTTTTGGGGCTGTCGCTGGGCAACACGGACTTTCAACTCCCTCCAAAGGTTTTCTATGGGGTTGAGATCTGGAGACTGGCTAGGCCACTCCAGGACCTTGAAATGCTTCTTACGAAGCCACTCCTTCGTTGCCCGGGCGGTGTGTTTGGGATCATTGTCATGCGGAAAGACCCAGCCACGTTTCATCTTCAATGCCCTTGCTGATGGAAGGAGGTTTGCACTCAAAATCTCACGATACATGGCCCCATTCATTCTTTCCTGTACACGGATCAGTCGTCCTGGTCCCTTTGCAGAGAAACAGCCCCAAAGCATGATGTTGCCACCCCCATGCTTCACAGTAGGTATGGTGTTCTTTGGATGCAACTCAGCATTCTCTCTCCTCCAAACACGACGAGTTGTGTTTCTACCAAACAGTTCTACTTTGGTTTCGTCTGACCATATGACATTCTCCCAATCCTCTTCTGGATCATCCAAATGCTCTCTAGCAAACTTCAGACGGGCCCGGACATGTACTGGCTTAAGCAGGGGGACACGTCTGGCACTGCAGGATCTGAGTCCCTGGCGGCGTAGTGTGTTACTGATGGTAGCCTTTGTTACGTTGGTCCCAGCTCTCTGCAGGTCATTCACTAGGTCCCCCCGTGTGGTTCTGGGATTTTTGCTCACCGTTCTTGTGATCATTTTGACCCCACGGGGTGAGATCTTACGTGGAGCCCCAGATCACGGGAGATTATCAGTGGTCTTGTATGTCTTCCATTTTCTAATTCTTGCTCCCACAGTTGATTTCTTCACACCAAGCTGCTTGCCTATTGCAGATTCAGTCTTCCCAGCCTGGTGCAGGTCTACAATTTTGTTTCTGGTGTCCTTCGACAGCTCTTTGGTCTTCACCATAGTGGAGTTTGGAGTGTGACTATTTGAGGTTGTGGACAGGTGTCTTTTATACTGATAACAAGTTCAAACAGGTGCCATTAATACAGGTAATGAGTGGAGGACAGAGGAGCCTCTTAAAGAAGACGTTACAGGTCTGTGAGAGCCAGAAATCTTGCTTGTTTGTAGGTGACCAAATACTTATTTTCCACCATAATGTGCAAATAAATTCTTTCCAAATCAGACAATGTGATTGTCTGGATTTGTTTCCTCATTTTGTCTCTCATAGTTGAGGTCTACCTATGATGACAATTACAGGCCTCTCTCATCTTTTTAAGTGGGAGAACTTGCACAATTGGTGGCTGACTAAATACTTTTTTGCCCCACTGTATATAGGACTTTCCTGGAATTGAGCTCTTGCTCCTGATGTAAATATTCTGCAGTATTTATTTATTTATTTATTTGGAGAGCTTTTGTGGTGCTTCAGTCATTAGTCATTGTATTTCTGATTTTGAAAACATCTAGCTATCTCTTTGGAATATTTCCGTTAATTGCTGCTTTGTTGAATTATCCATTTTCTATTGGCCAGTAAAAATTTATATTGCCAAGCTGCATTATCTATCATGTTGTTGGGATATATAATTGAATAGTAATAAATATCAAGTCTGTTCAGTAAAAAAAATTAATTAATAAGGGATAAGAATAAACATTCTAATGCACTGAGGAATCTGGTGACAAAGTTTTTGCTATTTAATTTCAGAGCATTGTCTAGCCGTTAATTATGTCTGACAACGGAGAGCTCGAAGACAAGCCGCCAGCTCCACCTGTTCGGATGAGCAGTACTATCTTCAGTTCAGGAGGAAAAGATCCTTTATCTGCTAATCATAGTTTGAAACCTCTGCCTTCAGTACCAGAAGAGAGAAAGCCTAGAAACAAAATCATCTCCATTTTCTCTGGCACTGAAAAAGGTAAAATGTTGCAATTGTTTGATTGTATAATATTATTCCATTTGAGTTTCATTACATCATTGTGCTTCTGGGAGGTACAAATACAACAAATAAACTATTGTAGTGCATTCTGGATCTTTTTAAATTACTTATGATACATACATTCATGGAGATGAATGCGTGCATTCATAATACACCATTTAAGTTTTTAACAGGAAAACAGTCATTTTATGAAATTTAAAATAATTTGTATACAGCATGTAGTTTATTTACCTTTGCTTTGCTAGCTAATATGAGGTGCATTGGCTCAGTGGCTTAATGACGATGGAAATAGTCTGTACTGCAGCAATTTGAGTCCTAGCACTATGTGACAGAGTGAACTTCCATTACTTGTCTCAGCTTCTGCCATCCTAGCAGTTCAAAAACATGTTACATGCAAGTAAATAAATAGGTACCACTTCAGTAGGAAAAAAAAACAGTGCTTTTCTGAGTGGCAGTACGAATAAAACTGATGCCGGACCTGCCCAAATGGGAAATGATACTGGTGGTGGGAAAAGCCCTGGATGCTGCTGCAGAATGTTGTCAAGTCTTATGAGTGTGGAGCTAGTCTGTCCCCTGTGCTGCAGCCTGGCTAGCATGTGAGTGTGAACTAAAGGGACTAGCAATCAGCAGCAGCCAAACGACTACTTTGTAATAGTGCTGTAGTTTCCTGGCTAATGTAACAACCCCATACGCTAAATAAATAATGCTAACTAATGCCTCCTCAAAATGAAGGGAAGAATTCCCTTTCCAAATATTAAAAAGTAAATAAGGAGAAGTTGCCATTATCGGTAGTCCTTGAGTTATGATTGTAGTGACACCTGGCCATCACAGTTGCAAGTTGTGATAGTCATTAAGCGAGGTACCCACATGGATCACCTCGCTTAATGACCTTCACCTCTGCTCTCCCCGATGTGGTTGTTAAGCAGAGCAGGGGGTGCCTTGTGTAGGGAAGGTCCTGGACGCCTAGTACAGGCCTGATGCTCCTGTGAATGTCTGGGTCGGAAGCAAGTCCAAGCCTGCAAGCTGCAGTAGATTTGGGTGCACTGAAGCCGACCTGAGGCTCCTCTGAGTAGCAAAGTGGGAAGCAGGCCCAAGGTCTGTGTGAACCTGGCAGGGCAGGATTGGTGGGGGAAATAGGTTCAGGGGCTGCTGCAGTCTCCCTGTGAACTCTTATAAGGGTGAATGACTGCAGGGGCACTGCAGCAGCCACAACTTTAAAACCAGGTCAAAAGTAGCTTTGGGTGGGGTCTGTCATAACTTTGAATGGTCACTAAGTAACTAAGTTGAAGACTACCTGTAATATTGTATTAATGAAATGGTTGATGTCTGATAGGAAAATTGGCTATACTCCAAAAATAAAACTTATTTCTGCTATACAGAAGTGAGCAATTTGTGTATCTGTTTCTAGCAGCTTAACAATATTAATGGCTACATACAGTAAGTCCTGTTTCTGCTTTTTAGGTTTCTTAGAGTGATAATGAACAAGGAATTTGTAGTTTAAAAGTACACAAATTGTCTCCAATTGATTCCTGGTACATTCTGGTAGAGTGAGTGCATTTCAGATCCCTTTTATTAAACATCATGTTGCAGGACTGTGGAATCATGCCTTTTTTGTCACTGTCCCCAGCCTCTGGAACAACTTAGCTTCTTCAGTTGTTCTTTATAGCCTAGTTTCTAGTCCCCTATCATTGTTCTTGCCTACCTCTTAATCCTTCTTAAGGGTTAAGCCTAACTAGACTCAATACTTATAGAATATGATCAATGCAAAATAAAGTGGAACTATAATTCCATGATTTGGAAACTCTTTCTGTTAATGGAGCCTAAAATGTTTTATGTATTCATGCAGGAAATGTATATGACTGCTGATTTCATATAGAAAGTCTAGATGCTGATAACAATCCACAAAAAATAAATATAATTAAACCTTTGTCAACAAAGCAACAGAAGTGTGTAGAGAATAATGATAATAAACTGGCTAATTTGATAAGAGTAATCAGTAGATCATTTGAAATAGATAGAAATTCTTCAAACTTCATGGCAAATTTGTAAAAAGCCTCATGTTGTTCTCCGAAGGTTATATAATCTTTTGCAAACAGGAATCCTTGAAGCTCTCATATAATTTACTTCATTTGCCAATAAGGATTCCCAAGTCATGTGGCTGGAAAGGGTTGAAGTTGCCTTGGTAAGGCGCTTTGTTGATACAGATTGAGTTCTTAATGTACATGATTGTTCTGTGAGTATGCTATTGTCCATACTCCCATATTCCCTAGTCTGAGTTTTAACTGTCTCTCAGCAATAACTTTTTGGAATATTGGAGGTCTTCTTATTTATGTTATTGATAATATCTGTCCAAAAGCAATAAGGGCCAGAAGACTATTCACGTGACGTATTGTTTTCCGTTCTGTTTTCTTCCATGTCACTACCCTGGTCATCAAGAGTTTATGGCGTTACACCCCTGGAAAAAAAGCCAGTAATTCTTGACCATTGTTGAGATTTAACAGACACTTCAACATCTTTAATTATTGGGCATAACCACTTCTGTTTGTAGCCAGTGAGCATCACTGTTTTAATAACTGAGACTTTCTTTCATCACTCAGTTCGTAAACAGCTCTCAGTAAGTGCTTGCAGAAGTTTTACAAAGACAGCTGTTACTTTCCAGGTTTGCTAAATCTGGAGCTACCTATCTATGTCCTTACATGACCAAACCTCCCTCTCTCTCTCTCTCTCTCTCTCTCTCTCTCCCTCTCTCCCTCTCTCCCTCTCTCCCTCTCCCTCTCCCTCTCCTCAACAAACTGATAGCTTCTATCAGGATTTCAGGTGACATTGGTTGCTTTTTTTATACTAGCTTTGTTTTTTGCATTTCTATCTAATGAAAAGATAGAAAAAATTAAGGTACTACAAGCATAATTCATTTATATTTGTATATATGTGTTCATTTATGACTGAGCTGAAATTTGATTTAATGACTGCTTCAAAACTTCCTGAATATTAGGACAGAGGAGCAGTTCTAGATTTAGCAATTTCTATATATAATGTTTTAAGTGTTACAGGCAGGTTTATTAAAACTTCAAAATAGTTGAACTTCAGAAAGGATGACTCCATTCTGAAACTAAATATGCTTTCTTTTCCTTATAGGGAGTAGGAAAAAGGAAAAAGAGAGACCTGAAATCTCTCCTCCATCAGATTTCGAACATACTATTCATGTTGGCTTTGATGCAGTTACTGGGGAATTCACTGTAAGTATATTAAACATGTCTCTATGCAATGTGCACTGCGATATTGCCAATGTGAAATTAATGCTTAAAATTTCTTACTTTTTCATATATTTCAGAACTAAAATATTTCAGTAAATATTTCTTCCCCTTCCCCAAAGATTAGCCATGTACTTGGTACCTTTATGCAAGTAGAATATTCCAAGGAGATTTATCATTTAGAGGATATGATATAATAAATTTTAAAATACATGAATTTGTATTTTTTCTTACAAGGGAATGCCAGAGCAGTGGGCTAGGCTGCTACAGACGTCAAACATCACCAAATTAGAACAGAAAAAAAATCCCCAGGCTGTATTAGATGTTTTGAAATTCTACGATTCTAAAGACACAGCAAAACAGAAATATTTGAGTTTTTCTGCTACAGGTATGTTTTTGGGCAAACTCATGGGGCACCTTAAACTCATTGTTAAAGAACTGAGGTATAAATGGGCAAATCTATGTGTAATAGAACTTACTAGCATTTGGGAAATAACTAGGAAGTGAGTGTTTCAGAAAATGAACATGGCATATGTCTGCAATTTTTTAATTTAGCTGTATCTTTTGCCAGAACTGTGCAGCTGTTTTGGAGAGATGATTTTAGTAATTGGCATATGAATTATTACCCATTTAAAGAATTGGAAGGGCATTTGAGAAAGAAGAGACCAATTGCTGATGTGAGTTTGTTTTTATTTAAAGTAGGGATCTCTGCCCATCTAAAGACTAAAGTTACTAGCTCCATGCATGATTTAAGGATGATTTAACTCTATGATTAGATTTGTCATAGAATCTTAGAATTGTAATGGACCTTAGACATCATCATGACCAGTTTCCTGCTCAGTGTACATTCCACTAGCTGGTCCACTGATTATCCAGGCTTTGAATATCTCTAGCAAGGAGAACGCACTACTTCATGCTGCAACTTAGATGGTCAGGAAATGTCTGAACCTTCTTTCTTGGCGTTTTAATTGATTAGTTCTGGTCTGATTCTGATTCTAGAGCAATGGAGAATAATTTACTTCCTTTTTTGTGTAATAGCTCCTCAGTTATTTGAAGACTGCTATCATATCTCTGTTCAGCCCTTTATTCTCTAGGCCCGTGGTGTCGAACCTATGCCACAGGTGGCACACAGAGCCCTCTCTGTGGGCACCCACACCATCGCCCCAGTCCTAGTCCTTCAGCTGAGTTTTATAAAACCTTTTCGCTTTAGGCCTCCGCCGTCGTGTGCAAAAAAAAAAAAAGGTTCAATCAATCAATCAATTTCAACTTCTTGCGGGAAAAAAAAAATCTCGCAAAGTTGGAATTGATTGATTGAACTTTTTAGTCCCACCCAGTCTGCCGTTACCACCGAAGCCACGCACACCCAATGGGCCACGCCCACTCAATGGGCCACACTCACCCAATGGGCCACGTCCACCCGGCACCCGACAATACATAAGTGGGTTTTGGGTTACAGTTTGGGCACTCGGTCTCTAAAAGGTTCGCCATTACTGCTCTAGGCTAAATATACTCAGATCGAACTTTTAGAAACAGCACATAGTTTGCAGATCAACTTTCTCCTTTCAATTAATGAAGGTAGGGCAGCCCAAAATGCACTTCATTAAATATAAACTTGATTTGAAGTATAACTAAGATTTATTTTTTAATTGTGCATAAAAATATGAAATACTTTTAATTCCCTTGGAGAGTAAAGGCAATAGTATCATGAAATGGAAATAGTATGAATTCAGTGTTTGATTTCTTCAGGCAACAGTTTGCTGGATACTTTATTCTAATAGTGCAGGAGAGAGAATATGAATTTCATTCTTCATCTTTCAGATGTTTTGCTTCTTTAGAAAATAGTTAGACCAAGTAGGGCTTTTTTTTTTTTTTATTGCAAGCACCTTATACTGGAATATAACTAAAGGCTAGAACTTGTCTCCTTACTTCAATTAGTTGAGAGCTCTCTTTGGAACAAGGTGTGTATCATCTCATTACATGTTATGAGTGTTATTATTGCATTAATACTTCAATTTTTTATTCACATTAAATAATTTTTTTTCTAGATAAGGATGGATTTCTTTCAGGAGCATTAGCAGTAAGTACATTTACATTATGTTTCCTTTCATGTCATTGAAATCCTGTTGTACACTAATTTTAATAGGCTTCAGTTATTTTGTTTTTCCAAGTATTTAGTTATCAGGGAGAGAATTTCATTCATTCTAATTAGAGGTTCAGTTCATCAGTAGTGCTTTCAGGATCATGTGATGAGAAACTTGTTTTTATATTATATATTATGTTAAAAGTTACACAAATTAATTCAGCTAAGGAAAAAGAAAAGTGGGATCTCTTCTATAAACTAATTTTTTGTAGAAAGTATGAACAGTAATTTACTTGTTGTCTCATGCAAACGTTCAGTGGAAAAGGGAGAGAGAAAACTTGGGAAAAGGAAAGGTTAGATGGTTTCTTGATAGGTGCAATATCAGTTAGGGGTTGCTTTTACCTTTGCAAAACCAAAAGCCCAATATTATGACTTAAATCCATATGCCACTCATGTTTTGGAGTTCAGTTTTTGTGGCAGCTAATATATGTAATACCCCTTTTTTCACAAGTCCTTATTGGATAAATTATGGACATTGATTTTTGATATATAGATTGCATAGTTTGGATATATACATCTTGAGTTCAGTGTTCTCTCCACCCAGACATGAAATGCAACAATAATACTGTGCCTGCCTGGTTATAAACATTTCATATGGGAATAATGCATGATATTTTGCACTCTTAACATATAGGTAGTCCTTGATTTACAACTGTTCATTTATAAACTGTTCAGAGATACAGCAGTACTGAAACATGTGACTTCTGACCAGTCATTACACTTAAACCATGACCGCATCCCCACGGTCATGTGATCAGAATTCAGGCACTTGGCAAACCGCACATATTTATGACAGTTGCAGAGTCCTGAGACCAAGTGATCACCATTTGTGATCTTCCCAGCTGGCTTCTGAGAAAGTTAATAGGGGAAGTTGGATTTGCTTAATGAGCTCATGATTCATTTAACAACTGCTGTGATTCGCTTAACAACAGTGGCAAAAGGTCGTAAATTTGGACATGACTCATTAACATCCACTTTGCTTCGCAACTGAAATTGTGGATCATAAGTTGAGGACTACGTGCAGTGTTTTCAACTACACATACTTTTTATAATGAATCAATATTTAAATAGGCCTCATAAATAAATAAACCTTCTATAGCTGAGTTCATTTATTTTCCACATTTTTTTTAAATCTCTAGCCCAATGCAAAAAGGTCAGAGCCTTCAATAGCAACTGAAGAGGAAGAGGAAGATGAAGTGGCTCCTCCAGTTATTGCTCCAAGACCAGATCATACAAAATCGGTGAGAAGTTTTATTTCATTTTCACTACTTAATGCATAGGAGAGCTTTTTGCAGTTTTTCTACAATCTGAGGAAGTATAGTTCAAATCTCTCTTAAACCAAATGGTCTTGGTCACTTAGACCAATCTGTTGCTTTTAGCCACAATCCTTTTGTAATGTTATTGTTCACTGTGATATACAGTAGATAAAACTCTTTAAGTACTTTCAGAGAAAGATCCATAATTAGCATTGATTAATGAGGCCTACTTCTTGCATGTAGTTGCCATCTGTTTCTGTTTTAAAACCAGTATTTTATACTTCTGAAAAGTTCGTACCTCTCTTGTCTCTTAGCAACTTAATTTTCTTCTGGTTTGGTCAGCACTCCCCATCTGAATTAGGTAGAAAAATGATTTGGTTTTACTTCGTTAGTATATTTGGCTGCTAAGGGCGAAGCATGACTGGAATAGTTCCCTCCATATTTACAGAGGATGATAGTTTATAGATCAAAATATGCAAAAGACAGGCAGTCCTCGACTTACAGCCTTTTCTTTAATGATGGTTCAAAGTTACAGCGGCCTTGGAAAAAGTTATTGCTGATCTGTCTTTGAAGTTATGACCATCTTATAACCCTTGTGGTAACAGGATTGTAATTCAGGCATTTGACAATTGGCTCACATTTACAATGGTTGCAGTGTCTTGTAGTCAAGTGATTGTGATTTGTGACCTTCCCAGCCAGTTCCCGACAAGCAAAGTCAATTAGGGAAGCTGAATTTGCTTAACAACCATGAGATTCACTTAATGATAGCTGTAAAAATGATTGTAAAATCAGGTTCAGTTATGTGATGACTCATTTAATGACCTCATTGCTGAGTGACAACAATTTCAGTCCCAGTTGTGATTGTAAGTCGAGGACTACCTGTAGTAGTGTTACAGTTCACCAGATAATGCAGACCAATCCTTCTTTATTCTATAAAGGTAAAGACATATTAGAATCAAGCTGAACTCAGGGTCACTGTAGAGAAATCCATGCAGCTTTCTTACCAACAGTGTAGAAGTGATTTGGTCTTGCTGACTTCTGCAGTGGTTGTCAATTTTGTAGTTTAGCGGTTGCCCTAGTTTTATCTTTCATATAGAATTATGGAGCACATTTAGAGACTAAAATCTATTTGGATTAATTACATGACACTTTATTGGGAAAAAATGAAGGTTCCATTTTTATAACCATTATACACCAAACTTTAGTATTAATCGGCAAACTCAAGTAGTTACATAGTTACATACAATGGTGGCTATTAATATATATGATAGTTGAACTTGAAAAGAAATTAGATGTTAAAATACTATGAGATTACAACCATGATCTTGTTTGTTAAGGTTTATACACGATCGGTAATAGATCCCATCCCAGCACCATCTGGCGATTCAAGTGACAGTTCTAAATTAGCTGATAAACAGAAAAAGAAAAACAAGATGTCAGATGAAGAAATCACAGAAAGATTACGTAAGTAGGAATATGATAGTCATAAAAATAAGACATTGATTATCTCAAAACCATATATGCTGCATAGTCTTTATGAGTCTGATTGATTCCTACTAACTACATGAATACATCCATGTAATTTTCTGGATAATGTTTTCGGCACTGTCTTCTGGGATATTATTTTAGATACCCAGATGGTACTTAGGTTTTTTTTTTAGATCAAACGAGAGAGTGGGTGCTGCCAACTATTAAGTTAACCTTTTGTATATGTTTGGATTTGACTTTTTGCAGAAATACGGAGTGGATTTTCTTGTGCAGACACACTGCGGGAATGTTGTGAGAATTGGTGATAGAATAATGAACTGAACAACAGCTTTAAAATTCAGTATCTGACGTCCTAACAAGGCCTCATTTGTAGATCATTTGGATGGAAATACTAATAACAACAACAACAACAACAATAATAAAGTTGGAAGGGACCTTGAAGGTCATCTAGTCCAACCCCTTGCTCAGACAGGAAACCCTATACCATTTCAGACAAATGGCTATCCACTCTCTTCTTAAAAACTTCCAGTGTTGGAGCATTCACCGCTTCTGGAGGCAGGTTGTTCCACTGGTTAATTGTTCTAACTGTCAGGAAGTTTCTCCTTAGTTCTAGGTTGCTTCTCTCCTTGATTAGTTTCCATCCGTTGCTTCTTGTCCTGCCTTCAGGCACTTTGGAGAATAGCTTGACTCCCTCTTCTTTGTGGCAATCCCTGAGATATTGGACTACTGCTATCATGTCACCCCTAGTCCTTCTTTTCATTAGACATACCCAATTCCAGCAACCGTTCCTTATATGTTTTAGCCTCCAGTCCCCTAATCATCTTTGTTGCTCTTCTCTGTACTCTTTCTAGAGTCTCAACATCTTTTTTACATCATGGTGACCAAAACTGGATGCAGTATTCCAAGTGTGGCCTTACCAAGGCATTGTAAAGTGGTATTAATACTTCACATGATCTTGATTCTATCCCTCTGTTAATGCAGCCTAGCACTTTGTTGGCTTTTTTGGCAGCTGCCGCACACTGCTGGCTCATATTTAAGTGATTGTCCACTAGGACTCCAAGATCCCTCTCACAGTTATTACTATTGAGCAAGGTACCACCTATACTATACCTCTACATTTGGTTTTTCTTGCCTAAATGTAGAACCTTACTTTTTTCACCATTGAATTTCATTTTGTTAGATAGCGCCCAGTGTTCAAGTCTGCCCAGATCCTCCTATCTTCTGGAGTGTTGGCTATTCCTGCCAGCTTGATATCGTCTGCAAATTTGATGAGTTCCCCATCTATCCCCTTGTCCAAATCGTTGATGAAGATGTTGAAGAGCACAGAGCCCTGGGGCACCCCACTACACACTTCCCTCCATGTAGATGCAGTTCCATTGAGGACCACACACTGAGTACGGCCGGTCAGCCAGCTACGAATCCATCTGGTGGTGATGCTGTCTAACCCACATTTTTCTATCTTACCAAGTAGTAGGTTGTGATCTACTTTATCAAGTGCCTTACTGAAGTCCAAGTAAATTATATCTACAGCATTCCTCTGGCCCAGTAATTTTGTCACTTGGTCAAAGAATGCAATAAGGTTTGTCTGGCATGATCTGTTTTTGACAAACCCATGTTGGCTTTTAGTAATGACTTTGTTTGCCTCTAGATGTTTGCTGATTCGTTGTTTGATTATCCTTTCCAGAATCTTCCCAGGTATTAAGGTCAGGCTGATAGGCCTGTAGTTTCCTGGATCTATTTTTTTCCCTTTTTTGAAGATGGGAACTACATCAGCTCTCTTCCAGTCCTCTGGTAGTTCCCCAGTGCTCCAGAATCTTTGAAATATATAGTTCAGTGGTTCTGAGATCACATCTGCCAGTTCCTTGAGAACCTTGGGGTGTAATCCATCTGGTCCTGGTGATTTGAACTCGTCTAGGCTGGACAGATGCTCACTTACCATTTTCTTGCCTATCTTAACTTGTGTTTCTATTCTGTTTTTTATGGCACTATTTTTGATAGGTTGGTCTGTTTTTTCCCTTTGTGTAAAGACAGATGCAAAAAACGAGTTAAATAGTTCTGCTTTCTCACTATTGCTTGTCACCTTCTTGCCACTTTCCCCCACTAATGGACCAATCATTTCCTTAACTTTTTTCTTGTTTTTTACATGTTGAAAGAAGCTTTTTTTTGTTATTTTTGACTTTTGTCGTAAGCCTTAGTTCATTTTGAGCCATAGCTTTCCTCACTTCATCTTTGCAGGCTCGGGCTATTTGCTGATATTCTGCCTTAGTTATGTGCCCCTCTTTCCACTTTTTATACTTGTCTTTTTTATCTTTCAATTTATCAGAGAGTTCTTTATGCAGCCATGCTGGTTTCTTTTGAGAGCTGTTATTTTTCTTCTTTGTTGGTATTGTGCTAGACTGGGCTTTTATTATCTCACTTTTCAAAATTTCCCAAGCTTCTTGAGTTGTTTTCCCCTCGAGTATTCTCATCCATGGAATCCTTCCCAAGCATTCTCTAAGTTTATTGAAATTAGCTCTCTTAAAGTCCAAGACTCTAGTTTGACTGTGTTCTATTGCTTGTGCTTCCCTAATGTTGAATTCCAATATTGCATGATCACTTCCCCCCAAGGTTCCTGTGGCTTCAACACCTTCTATCATTTCATCTCTGTTAGTGAGGATTAGATGCAATATGGTTAATCCCCTAGTTCCCTTCTCTACTTTTTGGGAGACAAAGTTGTCTGCTAGGTTTGTCAGGAATCTGTTTGATCTTCCACTTGGTGCAGAGTTTGTCTCCCAGTTGATGTCAGGGTAATTAAAGTCCCCCATTACTATTGTGACGTGCTTCCTACATACCTTAGTTAGCTGACTAGCAAAAAGTTCATCTATTTCCTCTGTTTGGTTGGGCGGCCTATAGTATACACTTATGGCAATGTCATCCCCCCCCCTTTTATATTGACCCAAATGCATTCAAGACAGTTTTCATCATTGTTGCGCTCTATTTCTGTAGAGATGTAGTTATTTCTTATATAGAGAGCAACTCCACCTCCTCTTTTGTTTGGTCTGTTTCTTTTAAATAATTTAAATCCCTCTAGCTGTGTGTTCCATTTGTGGGTTTCATCCCACCATGTTTCTGTAATGGCAACAATATCATATCTGCCCTCATTTACCTGAATTTCTAGTTCACCCTGTTTACTGTTCATACTCTGTGCATTGGTATATAGATATTTGAGTCCTTTATGACTAATTGCTTTAGCAAATAGTATTAAATATATTATGTTGTATCTGATGATTACTGAAAGGCCCTGAAGAAAGTGATCCTCCCCTGTTCAAAAATCAAACAGTGACAACAATAAACTTCATTTGTGAGAATAGTTACTTCCTTAGCATATACGTTTCTCTGTTAGCTTCATTGTCAATTGTATTGTAGACAAAACCTGTTTTCTGAATGTTGCATATCCTCATAAAAAGATCTATAGTTTTGTAAAACAACAAAGCCCAGACAATGCTTGAATTGGGGGCTGCACTGGACTCCATAAAACTTGCTAGACAATGTAAAGTAGGCAGTGCATACGTACATATGTCTTTGCTTTTGCATATTGAAATAATAGAGAAGAAACAGCTTTTATCCTTAATCCATCTTTGACAATCTGGTTTCAGAACTTCATTGTTAGAAATGGCAAGTTGATAATCTTAATTAGAGTTCCTTGGTACTGGGGAATTTTATTTCCCTTCATTTCCCAGTGACTCCCCCTCCTCCCAAAATAATTTTACTCAGTGAAATTAACTTTGGGGAAAAAATGATCTGTTTCCTGGGATTCAGTTGTTAAGTAAATGAGATAAGGCTTGGTTTTCTAATGCTTTACAGAAAAATATGTGAGACTACAGAGGACCTGTAGGTTGTCTGCATACATTATAAGGGGTGAATTCAATAACCACTGGATTGAAGAGAGCAGAATTAATAAAGGAGGTTGTCCTGCCTTTGAACTACCTTTGTGTTCTGGAGATAAAGAGCTGAATTGGTACAATTTAGAAACAGTGCTTTATATGAAACAGGAATGTTGATAGAAATATCTCCTTCCTCTTTTCATTAAACATAGAAATGTTGAATCCAAACCAATACGAGAGGAAAATACTGACTTCTAATCTAATCACAAGTCAGTATTGTTTGTGTTACTGCTTTGGATCCGATACTATGTTTTAGTTTACTTATACTGTTATAATTTCTTTTTAGGAACCATTGTGAGTATAGGAGATCCCAAGAAAAAATATACCAGATATGAAAAAATAGGACAGGGGTAAGTATTCATAAATATGCTGTGCATTATTAAATTAAAATTTTGTTATCTTAGCATACATATGTGTTGGTTTGAGTGTATATCAGCATATAAATCAAACCAGATATCCAACAAAATATAAGCCATAATACAATTATTAATGTGCTATACTATTTACAATTTATGTAGTGTTTTCCATTATATAAATTGTAAATAGTACAGCACATTAATAATTGTTTTATGGCTTATATTTTGTTGGATATCTGGAAATTGCGAACAAGAATTCTAAACAACTTACCATTTTTTTCCTGCTTAACTTCAGAATGAGCTTTTTCTCCCTCCTGTGGAAGAGAATACAGTGAGGTTATTCTAAGCCCAAATATGCAGACTATAAATTTTGTCCAGGTGATTTTATTATTTATTTCTTTTGTAAAATGAAAGATTTAGGTTTTTCTATGTTATTTCATGTAACCATTGAACTTACTGTAGGTTAGTTTATGATTTAATCTCACCCCATTTATCTTTAAAATACAATGATATCTTCCAAGAAATACAAAGCTTTATCTGCTCATGCACCTGCATGTTAAATACCTGAAATGTTACAACTAATTGCATATTTGGCTTTCTTAGGGCTTCTGGTACCGTTTTCATTGCAATAGATGTTGCGACAGGACAGGAGGTAAGAACAGATTCAAAGCTGATATTCATTTGGATATGCTGTGGAACTCATTGGTGAAAATTTATAAAATACAATGAAACTTAAGAAGATACTAAAGATACTACTACTAAATTTCTGGCTTATTTAGAATAGATAAAGGAGATTCTCCAGTTCTGTTGCAGTAACAGTATTTAGAACTGAATTATATTGCATAAAATTATTAATTCTTAATAATTATGAGAGGGATTTAAGTCATCACAGTTCATAGCTCATGAGAAAAATTTGGTAACTAGCTCTAGCTCCAGCTGGTGGATCTCAGGGTTTTATTAAAATTATTTTCTGTTCTGACATTATAATCTCGTAATTTGATTTGCTTATGTAGACTCCAGATCATTGTTGACTTCAAGATAAGAAGTTTATGTACCTATCAAGAACAAGGACATACCTCTTTCTGTTACTAATTATTTATTTTAGTTGTATTTATATGCCTATAAGGGGTGTAACTTTCAGTTGGTTTGGTCTATCCTCACCAAATGGTTATTGTATTTAACTTGGTCTAGATTTCCCCCATTAATTTAACTTAAACTTGCAGAAACCACAGATTGTATACAAATTGCCTCTATTTGAATATCAGCTTCTGATTTCTTTCTTTACTTTTCAGGTTGCTATAAAACAAATAAATCTACAGAAACAACCCAAAAAGGAGTTGATTATCAATGAAATTTTGGTAATGAAAGAGCTGAAGAACCCAAACATAGTCAATTTTCTAGACAGGTAATATGTAGTACAATATGTAGCTGGTGGAAAGTTAAGTTTAAGGCAGGATCAAAACTAAAAAGATTTGACCATGTCTTATTTTGTCTGTTCTTGCATTCTTGTAAGACTAATATGTTATGTTTCTTAAAGAAATTACAAGCATACATAAAAAAGTACATAACTTTGTAATTCCAAATAAGAAACATATTACTTGGGTAGTTAGTACTATTTTGCAATTATTATACTTATGTTTTAAAACAAGTCACTCTAGTAAAAGACAACAATTTTTGATAATACCATCAAATATTTTCATTACTTTCTAGAAAAGGCTATTATTGCTACTATTAATGCAGTATAATTTGTGTCCTAGCTTTTAGGATCATAGCTCTTTTAAAGTTGGTTACAAAGAATGTAACCCATTGCAATAAACAATATAAAAATCTTCCTGGGCTGTTGGTGGTAATGATTAGCGGATAGGGAAGAATTCAACTGAGCAGATTTTTTTGGGTGATTCTTACTTGCCTTCATTTATATCTTTTTTCTGTGATAACGTTTGGGTGTAAGAATTACTTAATAACAATAAAATTGTGGGTATATACATGTATGCAAGAGGATTAACAGTAGATATATGACTGATAATCAGGCAACAGCTGAATGATCTGGACAATTAACTGCCTTGACAAAAGGTACTGTGAGGGTTGAAATTTCCAAGACGAAGTTAAAATATCTGAGACCAGACAAGATCATCTTCAAAAGGTGATGTAGTGCCTTCCACGTTCATGGCTAGAAAACAAACATTAAGAAGTCTGTTATGATGTGAGAGAAAAACCCAAGATACTCACTTAGTGACTGACTGATTGACTAATTATCTGACAAATAGATAATAGAGTGATATGTATGCTTCTTTATCTCACATCGGATGTCAGAAGCTAACTGTAGAAGAGTCATTTTGGAAAGCAGATACAAAAATATCCATATGCTGCTAGACTGTCTCCATGTGACACAAGTACCATTGTATTTATTGCCCATATTTTATTATACTAAGGCTTTTATACAAATATTAAAATTCCCCCTTATCTGAAACCATCTGTATATAAAAACTCTTCCTTAGAGATTAAAGGGACTTCTAGCTCCCTAGACATTGCCAAATTCTGTTATGATGTCAACATGATAAGATCCAAGATGACTAACTGCCATATTCTTTAAAATAGTGCAATCTGGCTAATCTTTGAATAACACACGGACACTTCTGTCTTAGAATTTTAGTTCCATGTTTTAGTTTTAAACAAATGACACTCTTAGTTCTAGAGGTACAATTTATACTGGTAATAGTGGTAATAATATTCTGTTCTATCCTTTTAGCTTATATTTTGTATCTAACTTTCCCCTTTTGTTTTTAACCAGCTCATTGATTATTTTCTTCTATACTGGTCTTTGACTGAAATTTATTTATTTAGTTAATTTGTGTAATTTGTATCCCGCCTTTATTATTTTTACAATAACTCAAGGCAGCAAATGCACCCAACGAACCTTCCTCCTCCTATTTTCCTCACAAAAACAACACGGTGAGATGAGTTGGGCTGAGAGAGAGTGACTGGCTCAAGGTCACCCAGCTGGCTTTCATGGCTAAGGCAGGACTTGAATTCAGAGTCTTCTGCATTTCTAGTCCTTAACCATTAGACCAAACTGGGTGTCTCAAAATGAACTTTGAACTGTACAGTAGAACAGTCAAGGTCAAGACCTTGATAGATAACTTGCTTTTATTGTAGACACAAGAAGCCTTAATTAACAAAATAAGCTACTTGAATATGATAGGTAGATTCTAGCTGTAGACATTTTCAGGATCTTGCTCCTTTTGTCAGTGTTGCACTGCAAGATCTATCCTTTTCATACATGGATATGTTGTCATGATGCACAAACAGAAAGGGTGGAACTTGTATTTTGAGGGTGTAATCATGTTTTTGTCATTTACCATCTCCCCATTCTCAAGGATGCTGTTGATTCCAGTAATCCTGCCCACTCTGTGTATCAGACCCAGGGTTTATATCTTGCATCTTTTTCTCCATCTTTTGTGATAATGGTCTTTTTGTTGCTTGTTTCCCAGCCCAGGATAGATAAATGCCCTGTCTGGTCTAGTGCAAATTCAGCCCTGATAGTCATGGGAGGAGACGGGCAAAGGAAGAAAATACTGCTACCTAGTTACAAAAAAAGCATCCCAATACCTAATCTCTAATATGTGTTGCTCCTAGCCTTGACCTTTAATTTCCCAGTAGTGGGGGGACCACCAGCAGTCTTTTCCCAGTTGCTTATGTTGGACAGGATCATTGTGGTCGAAGGAGGCAGTCCTCAGGTCTCTTTATGCCAAGCCATAAAGGGCTTTTATAGGTTAAAACTAGCATTTTTAACTGTATTCGGAAGCCAATTGGTAGCTAATGCAGGGCTTGCATAATATATAACTCCAATACTAATGAATTTTTATTGTATATTTACCTAAGCTTCTTTTCTCAATCTAACTTCAAACATGTTGATTTTCTGTCTTCAGTTACCTGGTTGGAGACGAACTTTTTGTTGTAATGGAGTATTTGGCTGGCGGATCCCTTACAGATGTAGTTACAGAGACTTGTATGGATGAGGCTCAGATTGCTGCTGTCTGCAGAGAGGTGAGTGATTAAGGGAAGAGATAGATTTAATCAATTATTATATGATAGATATTGATTGTTTTCCTAAATGTAAATGCTGAGAAAACATATCCTGGATAAAAAAATAACTTCTGAATCTAGAAACTCTAGCTATAAACTCCATGTCAATGGGAGAAATAGTGTGGATTAGTCTCTTGGACACAAATTTGCACTGAAGTTGTTTATCCATGCTGCAGAGAGTTCTGAACTGCCTTTGCCTATGATACTTGTTGAATATATAGGAAATATTTGACTAAAAATATAAGTAAGAAAGAAAGACTTGATAAACATTCTTTCCATATTTTCATCTAATTTATTAATAAACATGTTGATGATTAGAAAGCCAGGAACTGAACCATTTGGTAGTACTTTAGTAGCTCACCAACAACAAGATTTTTAAACTAGCTATGTATCTATTTAATTGTCTTATCATCTAGTCCATATATAACTTGCACACATTAACCAGAATGTCAGGGGTACGTTATTGAATGGTTTGCTGAAAGGAAGATATATTATCTCTAGAGCTCTCTCAAAATTTAGTTAGAAAGTTACCTCGTTTAAAAAAATGAGGGAAGGTTAATCTGGCAAGATTATTGAGGACAGATTCATACTACTGGTAATTATTGCATTGCTTCCAAGATGCTTACAGTTTACTCTTTTTATGAACTTCTTGGGAATCCTATGGTTTTAGTAGTATACAACTCATTTGCCCTTGGAGTATTAAGCTATTGACAGAAAATACATACTCCATGACTGTGTTTCTCAAACTTCATTCTTGCTTCTTCATTCTGCTCCACAGTTGCCTAATGAAATATACTGTTTTGTTGGAGAAGATTGGGTCAAATCAAGAGTTGAATTGCTCTTTTTTTCACCTGTTAACATTTCACCATCTTTATTGAGCAAGTAGTCCTCACATCTTTTCTGTAGTTCTCACTTAACAACAGTAATTGGAACCAGAATTTTGGTTGCTAAACAATGTGGTCATAAAGCGTAATATCATGTGACCACATTGCTTAGCGACGTGGCAGTTCTAGTAGTTCCAGCTGCTATTGTTCAGTGAATCCCATGCTGTCTGTCATTAAAACACAATGTTATCTGGTTGCCATTTGCAACCTCCTGCCAGATATTCCGTTGACTTGTTAGAAGCTGGCAGTGAAGGTTGCAAATATTGATCACATGATTGTGGGACACTGCAACATTGTGAGACACTGCAACGTAGACGTGAATCAGTTAGTGAGTGTCTGGATTCTGATTGCATGATTGCACTGATGCTGCAACTGTCATAAATGCAAGGACCATTTGTAAGTATCACTTGTTCAGTGCTATGCATTGTATAGCATAGCCAAATTCAGTCATTCCAACCTTTTAGTAAGTGTGGATGCTTTTAAGATGTGTAATTTCTCCTTTAGAACAAATTGTGTCTCTTAGTTGGTATAGTCTAGTTATAAATTATTCCACTAAGTCTTTACTAATCCCATTCAACCATTCAATAATTTTATACTTGCGTTTTCATATGGATAATATAAATCTTGAAATGGGAGGAAAGTATTTCACTACAGCAAAGAAGCAAACTGGATGGCAATATTCCGCTTATCAGCTTTCACAATTTGGCAATTCATGTAATAGATTCCACGTGCTGAAAGATATGCGCATATATACACTGAGTGCAGTACAAAATTCTTCTGAAATACTAATTTCTCTCTTTGGGTTTGGAAGCCTTTTTTTATAAAAATTAATGATAGTGTGTTAGATTAAAGGCTTGGTCTGTTGCAAAATTAATTGAGATGAATCAGCATTTAAATTAATACTGTGCATGAAGAATGGCATAACTGATCTCAGTATATACATAAACAGTAATTTTAGATGAAGAAATGTTTATGGTTGAATATAAATGCAATATGTAGAAAAATTCCTAGACAAAAACAGAAAGTACTTCTGCGGTTAACTAAGATTTATTTATTTAAAACAGATACAATTTTAAAAGATATATCAATAAATGGACAAAGAAATTACTAAAGTTATGCAATTTATGTATAACATTAATAAAAGATTGATCATATCAGACAAAGTACAGCGAAATTTTTATGGTATGGAAAAGAATAAATCTTTGAGCTTAGTGCCAAAATTTCACTTTTATTGCTATTAGTAATAAGAAAAATATAGGAAAAAATAGTACAGACAATTATTTGGTTTCTGACCCCCTTTTATACTCCAACTAATTTACAGTATTTATGGTTTCTAAAATGTATATGTTATTATATATTTATACAGTATTCTAAATGTTTGTATTTCTCTTGTTGCATGATATATATCGGGGGTCTTCAGACATGGCTCTTTTATGATTTGTGGACTTCAACTCCCAGAATTCCTCAGCCAGGCACACTGGCTGAGGAATTCTGGGAGTTGAAGTCCACAATTCATAAAAGGGGCAAGTCTGAAGACCCCTGATATATATTATACGGGGAAGCCATTTCTGCTTAAATTTAGTTAAACTTCTGTAATGTATATATTGTGTTAATGTTGCCATTGCTGCATATTCTCTTAAGTTTAAGTTCCCAATAAGATACTGCAATTTTTATTTATATGTTCTGGGATAATACCTAGCAAAAGAATTGTGGTTTCATTTCAAATTTAATTTCTAAGATATTATCTTAAGAATTTTTGGAAACATGTTTTTTTCTTTGCTTAAGTAAATGTGAAATACTTTAAGGCTCTGGAGGATACAGGTAATCCTCAATTAATGACTGCACTGTTTAACAACCCTTTGAAGTTACAATAATTGCAGTTTCCCCATGGTCACGTGATTGAATTTATGATCATTGCAACATTTGCAAGTTTCACAGCTGTCTTCTGACAAGCAAAGCAAATGGAGAATCTGGCAGTAAAATTGGAAGTTGCAGTCATGTGATGTCTCAATAAATGTGGGTAATTCCTTTAATGGCTGCAATGGAACTGCTATAAGTTCGATGTGATTTTGTGATATTTCACATAATGACGGTATCACTTAGCAATGAAGTTGCCAGTATCAATTATGGTCTTTAAGTGAGGACTACCTGTACTTAAATCTAGTTTAGCTATTAAGACAACTCAATTAGCCAAATATAAATTTTGAATTTGTTTAGACAATAAACCTTTCCATTATCTTCATGCAGTGTTTGCAGGCACTGGAATTCCTACATGCCAACCAGGTGATTCACAGAGATATTAAAAGTGACAATGTGCTTTTGGGAATGGATGGTTCAGTTAAGCTGAGTAAGTACATGATAGCTCCAGCATTCACATTATAAAAGTAATATTAAACTGCATATCACCATTAAGTTTTCATTTTTAAGCCAGTAGGTGGCAACCTTGATTAGACTAACAATGAAATTAATCAGCCAGCCAATGTCTCTGTGGACATTTCCCTCCCTTACTATTTTAAAATGTCACCCAATGCTTCAAAAACAAGGAAGTACAAAGCTGGTCACGTTTTGTGTTCAGCACGATCATTTTAACAAATGCATTGCAATATTAATAAGCAAAAGTAGTATTAAGACCTATCAGTCTTATTTTTATAAAATAAAATAAGAATAAAATATATAATTTTGAAACAAATTTAAATTGAAGAGAGACGTTTAGACTATATCTGTTATCTTGATTATGGGTGTTGTGTTTTCAATTATAATAATTCTGAACAGTTTTAGTATTTTATATATTGGTGCAGCTGAAACAAAACTTATAAATCCAAACGATTGTAGTGCTGTGTGAAAGATAAAAGTGCAGTACATATTGCGGTTATAAAGCTTGCAATTTGTATTATACCTTCTGTTTGCATGCATTTTAAAGATGATTGAAGCATGCAGAGTTTTTCTATACTTTTTATGCTGGCTTTTTTTAGGGGTTCTTCAGAGACGGTACCATTCCATTTAATTGGGTTAATCAAAATTTGTTTTTCATTATATTCTACAGCTGATGTATAGATTAAGTCATGATTAAAACAGACATTTCCCAAACATAAATGAACAAAAAATAATAATATATTGTGTTAGAATACTGTTGGAATATTGTGTTGCTTATTAACATCACCACTTTTATACTTTCTGACACTTTTGTGATGTTCCTTGTCAGTTTGCACCTGAAACATAATGTTATAAGGTTCTTTTTCCTATAGCTAAATCAATAGCTTGATCAAATCTGCTTGGGAAGAATAACGTACTTTTTTTGGAAATTTCTTTCAAAACTTGCCTATTTCCTGTCTAAATGAAGTCACCAAACTATTTTAATATTGGTGTATATTTTTTAAATTTAGGTGCTTAAACATGATGTGCAAAACATTAGGAACATTTTTAAATTTAAATTAATAGTGGTTGCTTGTAATGGGTCAAACATAATATTATAGTAAGTCTATTGTTCCATCCTAGAGTTTTCAGGGGTCTTCTCAAAATTCAATGTCCAAAAAAGCAATACAGGTAGTCCTCTATTTACAACCATTCATTTAGCAACCATTCAAAGTTACAATACCATTGAAAAAAGTGACTTATCATTGCAGCATCCCCATAGTCACATAATCAAAATCTGAGGGCTTGACAGTCAGCATGCAGCACCTCAGGATTATGTGATCACCATTTGTGACGTTCCCAGTTGGCTTCCAACAAGCAAAGTCAATAGGGATGCTGGATTCATTTGACCATGTGATTCATTTAACAACTGTAATAATTTGCTTAACAACCGTGGCAAAATTGTAAAATTGGGTGTGATTCACTTAACAACCACTTTGCTTAGCAATAGGAATTCTGATTCCAATTGTGGTCATAAGTCAAGGACTATCTGAATGAGCATAAAATAACTGTTCAGGATAATTGGGGTGATAAAGATGTCAAATATGACCTCAGTGATATATTTAAGTCATGTTTGCTCCACCACCCCCTTTTTTTTTTCTCTGCAGCTGACTTTGGGTTTTGCGCTCAGATAACTCCAGAGCAAAGCAAACGTAGTACAATGGTTGGAACACCATATTGGATGGCTCCTGAAGTGGTCACACGGAAGGCTTACGGCCCTAAAGTGGATATCTGGTCTCTAGGTATTATGGCTATTGAAATGGTTGAAGGTGAACCTCCCTATCTCAATGAAAACCCTTTGAGGGTAAGTACTATAACAAATCTATCCCACAATGCAGCAAAAAGCAAAAAAAAAAAGCTGTATGGTCTTTTGCCAGTGGAAAGTTTGCATATTAAAACAGTTGCTAGTAGTAAAGCTTAGGGACATTTAGTATTATAGTCTAACACAAATTAAATAAATTTCAGCCATTCTCTGAAAAACTGAAAAAGTTGCAGAATAGAGGTGTAGAACTGTTTTGTTCTGATGAGGCTCACTATCCTTTAAGAGTGTTTTCTTGCATGAATGGGGTGGATTGGAAAAAGGCAGAAAATTAAGTGAGATCACCCATTTTCTTTCTTGTTTTCTGTTTACTGATTAAGTTGGTTGTAGAGAAAGTTAAGTTAGGCTGAGGCATAGAACTTGCTTGTTATTGTGTCATGTTGTCATAGATTAGTAAAAAGGACAGAGCTATTAGCTTACAATCCTGCACCCCATTACACACAAAGTGGTTGCCGCAGGTAACTCCCAAATAAAAATACATATCACAACATATCATAGGCTCAGACTAATCTGTTTAAAATAACCAAGGGGAGTGTATTCTGGATCTGTAAAAGAATGTAATGAGTGAATGAAAGAGTTGTGGTATTCCAGGGTACTGGGTAACCTCCAAAATCCAAAATAGGCCCACTAAGAAACCAATAGAGATGAGAAAAGGAAACAGTTGAATTCATCCCAAGCCTCAGTTGTACATAACAGAGTGACATTTATTACTGTAGTATGCATACAGTGTGATACACATTGTGATCAAAATAAAAAGTAAAAAGCTTTTCAGTGAAATAATGATAAGCAGCGGGATGGGCATCTGTCAGCCATTTTTTAATTTTTCTTTTTTTGCTATCTCTATTCAGCTTTTGATTTATTAATGCTCAAGTTTTTTTTTCTTTATAGGCATTATATTTAATAGCAACCAATGGCACCCCAGAGCTGCAGAGCCCAGAGAAACTAACTCCAATATTCCGTGACTTTTTAAATAGTTGTTTGGAAATGGATGTAGAGAAAAGAGGGTCAGCCAAAGAACTACTACAGGTAAAGGAACTAACGTGTTGTAAATTAAGAAGAATGTTAAATATAAATAAAATACATTTCAATAAGGAGAAGACCTGAGAAGTTTCCCCCTCTGATTTCTTGGGAGCAATTGCTGCCTTTTAAAACAATTCTTGGGTATCTAGATAGAATCTTTCTGTTCCTCTCTTATTCATCAATATGTATTCTTCTGGAAAGAGAGGAGCTATATGTTTACCACAAGCCATGTGGTAAACCAGTGGAAAACAGACGATTACCCTTACTCTTCTCTTGGCATACTGCAGAATCCTCACCATTCTGACTTAAGTACTATAAGTTTTTGTCAGTGTGTCAGGATGCTCTATGCTTACACTTGTTTCTTTTCCACTTCAGCTTAAACTGAAATTAAAAGTCTGTCTTTAACATATAGATGCAGGGTTCACTTTGCTAATACAGGAAAATTGTCATGAACTACATGGCCTTCCTAGATGCTTGTAAAATTACAGTTAAGATTAGTCACTATTGTATATAGAACGGGTGTCAAACTGCCGGCCCATGAGCTGGATGCGTCATGCCGAAACCGCACCTACCCCAGCTCCGGCAATGGGGAAAAAGTCACGATACATCACGACACGTCACATGACATAGTGAGTTTGACACCCCTGATATAGAAGGATGATATCTGGAGTTACTTCAGTAGAATTCCTTAGGATAGGAAGAATTTGCAGAGGTCTTGGTTTTGTTCTATTCAAGAAAGTTATTGTTAGTGCCATTTTACAAAATTTGAAATTTAAGAGCCACAATTTCCTGAACTTACTTTCACCTTATCTCTAGCATAGAGATAATGTAGAAGGTAGTTAGAATCATAATTATTTAAATATTCTAGTAAAGAAATGGTAGAAGAATGTTCTTCCTTCATTGTAATATCCATCTGTGGAGTTATTTCTGTGACTTGATGTCTTAAGTACTGAAACTTCCCCAAGGTTGCATGCTTCTCCTTTCTTTTAATGTACTCTTATCACTTGGGCACCTGTATGAAAAATATTTTTGTGTATAATTTCATTTTAGGATTGTTTTCAAAGTGTTTGTTTTGAAATGGTATTTTGAAATACCTATCCATTAAAACGTCCTGTTTCTTTTTCCATTAGCATCCTTTCTTGAAACTGGCAAAACCTTTGTCAAGTTTGACACCATTGATTCTAGCTGCCAAAGAAGCCATGAAGAGTAATCGCTAGCATTGCTGTTGTGGTCTTCATCGTTCCTGGTTTTGTTTGTTTGTCTGCTTTGATTTTTGTTTAAATCTTCCTATAATATACAAGTTGTTGCTCTTGTTAGAGTTGTTGAAAATTTGCAGAAGGAAAAAAAAATTCACCTCAGCTCTAAGATACAAAAGAAGAAAAATGGTGATAATAGTGAACTTTTCTGCAAGTCTTGAAGTTGTAAACTGAATCACTGGCCTTTTTACCACTTCTACAAACAACTCAATTTTTTTCTATGCCAATGAGTTGTTTTTCAGTGACTTTGTTGTACAGTTCCCATCTGTGCTCTGATTTGAACATTTCCAATACTTGAACAATTGATTCAAGCTTTTAGAGAGAGGTATTACTGTAATCTGCTGGCCTTTTTTTCACCTTAGGTTTCCTTTGCTAGGCAGTAATTCAAAGCATTACTTAAGACAGATAGAAATGTGAAAGTTCCTCTTTCTCCTTTTAATATGAGTTAGGTATAACCCTTCTTATGTTAACCATCCAGATACCTGGGGACTGTAATTATTCAGTAACAGTTCTGAAACAAAGAAAAGAAGACAGAGTAGAAAGAAAGTAGTTCAACATAACCTGATGTAGAAATTTGTGCATGGACTTTGTAAAATAAGGGAAAGATGCCTCTGAATGTTGGAGACTGAATACCTGTTGGGTAATGGGGAAAGTATTTTTTTGTTCAGTAAGGAAACCATCCTTTGAGCTTAGGGAGAAACCCCCACTCCTGTGAATTGTCTTCCATTTGTTCCTTGCCTGTATAGCTGATTGGTTACCTTTTAAAGGGATGTCTTGGAAAATGTGTTGTTTTATAGCAAAGTGCTTTATCCATGTTCTGACTTGGGCTGTGGGCTACATGCTGGTGCCTTCTGATTTTTAGAATTATCCTTCTTTGTATTAAATACATTTTGTATATTTTGTACATTTTCTCTCCAAAGCAAATTTGAAATTGTCAGGACTAAGTATGAGAGGTTTCTTTCTTTATATATATACACACACATATATATAAATATAAATATATTCATACTATTTCTACTAATAAAAGACCCAGAAGATTGCAAAAAAAATCCAAGACTTTTATATGATTCTGTTGACTAAAGCCTCAGAACACCGGAAGTGCTATTTTATACAGATAAAAGTGGGAAAGGGAATAATTAAGATTCAAAATTATTGGAATTGTCTTGTGAGTGACTAAGAAACTTTGTCTTGGTGAGAGTAAATAGTAAAACTTTACTATTATAATTAAGGAGAAAAACAAGATAAATGATAAAATAAACCAATTAGATTAATAAAGTAAGCCAACATCTGGTTAAATGGGCAAGATTTGGAGTCTCTCACATTGCTCAAATTTAAAATCACTGTATTTTTTGTGACCTTGATAGAAAATTTCTGAATGATAATGTGCCAAATAATAATTTAAGGCATTATTTAATTTGGTGCTCTAGCTTTCTTGCATTCCTAGATGGTATTTTCGGGAGAGCTTCTTAAAGTCCTAGTTAAGAGGCTCTTGTAGCTTTTCTCATGGTCAGTGATAAGCCCTTTTTCTATTTGTGAACAATATTCATATAAGAAGATCATGATGAAGGTATTGTAAAATGGGTGCTAGCTATACTCCAGGTTTTGATCCACAGTAGTACAAAGGACTCTAATTCCTTTACACCTTGGAACTTTTTTGCTTTCTGATTGATACCAGCAATGCCTTATAATGCAACTAAAACAATGCCACATTTGTACATCCATATCGTGTCAGAAGTATTACTCTGAAAATTGTGTAACAAACCAGTCTATTTATTTTCAGATTATTTTGAACGCGCTTTGGTTTGGTCCAAGAAGGTGTGATGTCCTAGTCTGAGTTGTATTTTAAGTCCAGTTCCTTCTTTTAAAAATTGCTTTCAATGTTAATACAGAAGTTAAAATAAGTTTGATCTTATATTGATAAATTTTTAAAACATTAAAAATTCCAGTTAATTTAATCTTTTATTGGGTCTTTGTCTGTTGCTGGCAATGGAATATGTAGAAATGAAGGCTTCTATGGATATATATGTTTTAGTGTTTTTATAATAGTATGAAAAGGTAGTTCTCTTCTGAAAACCTAAAATTCTTAACATTTATTGTCACCTTAATAAAATGGATTTTAGTAGATAATGAACTGAATTTTAATGATGTTTTTCAAATCAAACTTTCTTACAATTGAATTAACACAGGAATTGAAATACATTGTACACTTATTACTTTGCCTCAGTGTATCCAAGTACTCCAAATTGTGTCTATTTGATATTCTTAAAATGTAATATACAGCTTATATAATCATCTAATTTTTGTGCCCATTGCTCATTAAAAAGGATAGAAATGAATTGAGAGGAACGTTCCATTAGATAAAACAACATGTTTTGTTTCTAATTTGTATACTTTGGATTGAACATATGTTACTTGTTTTAGACACAGAAGTAGCAAATCTACATTAACCAGATTTTCAGAAATAAAGTGAATAAATATTGGTTGCTTCATTCAGTCATGAAGTACATATTTCTGAAACATAATTCAATTTAAAACACTGAGCCAGATTAAAATTTAAAACTGTCCATCTTAAAGCATACATGATACCTGCAATTTCCTAAATCAAAATACTGTTTTGTGGAGGTTGCTGAAGAGAGAGGAGGTTTTAATTGAATAACTTTATGTATCGTTAAAACTGGGATGACAAAAGTTCATGAGTGTATGAGTTCATAAACAGAATTCATCACTTCCATCAAATAACTTAAGTCAGCTTTTGGATCTTAGGCAAGATTGCCACGTATGTTTGATGGTGTGATACTATAATGAGAAGGAACGTATTTCATTAAAGCAAGCTTATCTGGAATCCCTCCCACTTAGTATAAAGTGAAGCATGTTTGGTTTGGGTTGGAGTCATTCATCATTTGATTTTACATTCAGTTAACTTAAGTGCTCATATGCATACTCTAGAACAATTTGGAGTCAATTAACTTCTGTTAAGTGTTGAAGAATTTGTTTTTGTAGCTGGAATTAATGATTTCTTTCTTTGTTCCATTGTCAGATAGAGATGGAAATAATGCAAGCTTTTGATTTTTTTAATTGTCCTCAAATTTTGTATAATTTAATCCCATTCTGTTATTTAATTTTACCACAATATTAACTACTGTATTGTCTATGTTTAATGATTCTTTCAGGGCTAGAAATAAACATTTTTAAAATGATTGACAGATCTCTTTCTTCTCACCCAACACCTTGATTAAATAATAGATCAATCAGAGAACATTTGTGTTTACTTGTATATGGTGATTCATTGGAGCAGATTTACAGTGTAACTATCATTTGTCTTCAAAGCTTCCATGACAGCAAACCAACTGAGACGTGGTGCTAATGATTAGGATTTTTTTCTGAGCAGTTCTTTGTCTGCTTAATTCCTCGAACAGGGGTGTCAAACTGCCAGCCCCCGGGCCGGACGCGTCACGAAACCGCGCCCACCCCATTGCCGGCAATGGGGAAAAAGTTCTGATATGTTGCGCGATCAAGTTTGACATGTCTGCTCTAGAAATACAGCTATGAACATGCTAGAAGAGTGAAAAATATGACTGAATTTGATCATAAATTTCACCTAATTGACAAAAATAATTGAAAGTTAAGTCAGTATTTTCATATACCAGTGAACTATCACTGCCTATTATTTTAATTTTTTACATGATTCTGGAACTGATTATGCATTGCCTTTGAAAGAAGTGCCCGTGGGACACCTCAGATTTACTATACTTCGTTTTTTTTGTAATGAAAGCTACTATATGTCACAGGTTACATTGTGTTAAAAATCTGGTCGAGGCCAGTATTAATATCATTAATTTTATGCTAATGACTACCCTTTAAGAGGCTCAATAACTCATTTAGACTGGGAGGGATTTAAAACAAAAAAAATATAGATGACACAAAACAAAACAACACTGTATAGGGATCCTGATTGGCTACCATTACCAGTGCCAAACCAAATTTTTCATCTATATTATGTGAAATTGACATTACTTCTCAAACTGAACGTTGACTTGAGGTTGTAGAATTACAGGTAGTCCTCAACTTACAACTGTTCCTTTAATGATTGTTTAAAGTTATAATGGCAGTGAAAAAAAATGACTTATGACCATATTTTACACATTTGCTGCAGCATCTCCATGGTCACATGATCAAAATTCAGACGCTTGGCAACTGACTCATGATGGTTGCAATGTCTTGGTATGATGTGATCACCTTTTGCAACCTTCTGACAAGCAAAGTCAATAGGGAAGCCAGATTTACTTAACAAGCAAGATTCATAAAATGCGGCAAAACTCAACGAATTTCTCAAATTTAGCAACATAAATTTTCCGCTCAATTGTGGATGTAAGTTGATGCCTACCTGTATTTATGATACATTATTAACTTGTTTCTCAGTCTGAATGTAGTCATCAATAGTTACACAAAGAAAAGGAAAACAAGATACTTGTCCTGATTCCTCTGATAAAGTGGTTGAAGCCAGGATAACATGGAGATGGTGCTAGATTTGATACTCTTTGTCATGGTGGCAGTTGGTCCTGAAGGTCTCTGTCGAGGGAGAAGGTGCTTAGTTCAGCTACTAAAGACAGCACTAAGTAGACAGGCAGTTCTTTGCCTCTGATCTGTATGAAAATGCACTTGGTTTTGTCCATCAGATTATGGGATTACACAGTGCAGCTAAGCAACCACATTGATTAGTTCTATTAAATTCAAAAATATTAAGATTAAAGTTCTTTGTAAAATGCATTGTAGAAATTACTATGCCAATTATGCTTTTAAAATGAGTCTTCACATTTTTGAATGGTGTCCCAGTCCAGTGCCAGTTACCTGTTTCACAGATTAATAGTGATTGTTATGCAAAGTTGTATAGTCTTTCCTATTGCTTGGAAGAGTAATTTATTTAAACCTTCTAGCATTGGCAGCTCCCCTCAGTGCAATGGAAATGATGCAAAGTGGGTGAAGTTGTAATTTTATGAATGGTGGGGGGAGAGGTTAGTACACCTATTCCACCATTTACACTATAGTTTTTGTAAGTTTGCTACTTTATACTGATAGAAACAATCTAACTTATATTCAGCCATAAATTAGAAAGGACATATCAGCAGGACAAGACTGGTCTTGGGTTCTCTTCTCCAAAATACTGTTGTTTTATTCAGAAATTCTGTGAACTACTTAAAAGTAATAATAAAGTTGGAAGGGACCTTGGAGGTCATCTAGTCCAACCTCCTGCTCAGGCAGGAAACCCTATACCATTTCAGACAAAT
Organism: Azemiops feae; assembly: GCA_023970755.1. Lineage (NCBI taxonomy): Eukaryota > Metazoa > Chordata > Lepidosauria > Squamata > Viperidae > Azemiops > Azemiops feae. The sequence continues at coordinate 1,407,906 of JALGBA010000346.1, read as the reverse complement.
AGCTGTCCAGTCTCTTCTTAAAAACTTCCAATGTTGGAGCATTCATAGCTTCTGAGGCAGGTTGTTCCACTGATTAATTGTTCTAACTGTCAGGAAGTTTCTCCTTAGTTCTAGGTTGCTTCTGTCCTTGATTAGTTTCCATCCGTTGCTTCTTGTCTTGCCTTCAGGTGCTTTGGAGAATAGCTTGACTCCCTCTTCTTTGTGGCAACCCCTGAGATATTGGAACACTGCTATCATGTCACTCCTCGTCCTTCTCTTCATTAAACTAGACATACCCAATTCCAGCAACCGTTCCTTATATGTTTTAGCCTCCAGTCCCCTAATCATCTTTGTTGCTGTTCTCTGTACTCTTTCTAGAGTCTCAACATCTTTTTTACATCGTGGTGACCAAAGCTGGATGCAGTATTCTAAGTGTGGCCTTACCAAGGCATTGTAAAGTGGTAATAACACTTCACATGATCTTGATTCTATCCCTCTGTTAATGCAGCCTAGCACTGTGTTGGCTTTTTTGGCAGCTGCCGCACACTGCTGGCTCATACTTAAGTGATTATCCACTAAGACTCCCTCTCACAGTTACTACTATTGAGCAAGGTACCACATATACTATACCTGTGCATTTGGTTTTTCTTGCCTAAATATAGAACCCTACTTTTTTCACCATTGAATTTCATTTTGTTAGATAGTGCCCAATGTTCAAGTCTGTCAAGATCCTCTTGTATCTTAAGCCTATCTTCTGGAGTGTTGGCTATTCCTGCCAGCTTGGTGTCGTCTGCAAATTTGATGAGTTCTCCATCTATCCCCTCATTCAAGTCATTGATGAAGATGTTGAAGAGCACTGGGCCCAGAACAGAGCCCTGGGGCACCCCACTACACACTTCCTTCCATGTAGATGCAGTTTCATTGAGGACCACACACTGAGTACGGCCAGTCAGCCAGCTACAAATCCATCTGGTATGATGCTGTCTAACCCACATTTTTCTATCTTATCAAGTGGTAGGTTGTAATCTACTTTATCAAATACCTTACTGAAGTCCAAGTAAATTATATCCACAGCATTCCTCTGGCCCAGTAATTTTGTCACTTGGTCAGAGAATGCAATACGATTTGTCTGGCATGATCTGTTTTTGACAAACCCATGTTGGCTTTTGGTAATGACTTTGTTTGCCTCTAGATGTTCGCTGATTCGTTGTTTGATTATCTTTTCCAGAATCTTCCCAGGTATTGAGGTCAGGCTGATAGGTCTGTAGTTTCCTGGATCCATTTTTTCCCCTTTTTTGAAGATGGGAACTACATCAGCTCTTTTCCAGTCCTCTGGTAGTTCCCCACTGCTCCAGGATCTTTGAAAGATATAGTTCAGTGGTTCTGAGATCACATCTGGCAGTTCCTTCAGAAGCTTGGGGTGTAATCCATCTGGTCCTAGTGTTTGAACTCATCTAGGGTGAACAGGTGCTCACTTAGCATTTTCTTGCCTATCTTAACTTGTGTTTCTAATCTGTTTTTTACGGTACTGTTTTTGATAGGTTGGACTGTTTTTTCCCTTTGGGTAAAGACGGATGCAAAAAACGAACTAAATAGTTCTGCTTTCTCCCTGTTGTTTGTCACCTTCTTGCCACTTTCTCCCTCTAATGGACCAATCATTTCCTTAACTTTTTTCTTGTTTTTTACATGTTGAAAGAAGCTTTTTTTTGTTATTTTTGACTTTTGTCGCAAGCCTTAGTTCATTTTGAGCCTTAGCTTTCCTCACTTCATCTTTGCAGGCTTGGGTTATTTGCTGATGTTCTGCCTTAGTTATGTGCCCTCTTTCCACTTTTTATACTTGTCCTTTTTGTCTTTCAATTTATCAGAGAGTAGCTCTGCTGGTTTCTTTTGAGAACTGTTATTTTTCTTCTTCATTGGTATTTGCTATACTGGGCTTTTATAATCTCACTTTTCAAGTGAGATTTAAAGTGAATATGGCCATCCCTATAACCCATAATATTTAATTTATATGAAGAAAGATGACAATCTTCAATGATGTTAATAAGGATATTTTAAGTTCTGAAGCAAGCTGAGGGAATATTGTAGAGAAGTAAAGCGATGTCAAGAAAGGATCTATAAGCTGCCTAAAGTCATCTTGGCAAGATGGGTGGCATAGAACTCTAACAATATTATCAAGCATCTATTTTGCTTTGGCTCAAAGAATGGATTACGTTGAGAAATAAACGACTTCTTTATTTAGAGGGACATGATTTACAATTGGGTTGGCATGCGTTCTTATGGTATGAGAAAAACAAAGTACATAAATATTTTCAAAACCATGCCATAAGGAATACTTTGTTTTCAGAGTGGGAGAAAATCAAACATAAAATTTATATGAAAATACTTGAGTGGCTTTCAACAATGGAAGCATTTGCTTATCCAAATTTAATCAACTATGATAAACTTGTCACTTATAAAGACATTTTGGATAAGGATGGAAAACTTAAAGACAGACAAACTCTTTATCAACAAGGCATTGACTTAACATGGTGGTCCTATCTGCAAATTCAAACAAGATATGAAAAAGATGTAAAATTAATGGATTTTTATAAAGAACAGACACTATTTGATAAAATACCTTTGAAAACAGATGAAAATTTGATTAAGAAGCTTTACAAATTTCTACTAAGATGGAAGATGGAAGAAGAACAAGTAAAAGAAACAATGATAGTGTGGGCAAATTTTTTTGGATATTCTATAGATTTAGAAGATTGGGAAAAGCTTTGGGAGAGAAATATTAAACTTACTAAAGCAGCTTCATATAAAGAGAATTTATATAAAATGTTTTATAGATGGCATATGACACCAGTTAGATTAGCGAAAATGTTTAAAAATGTATCGAATATTTGTTGGAAATGTAAAAAAAACCAGGTACTTATTATCATATTTGGTGGATATGTCCTAAAGCTAAGAAATTTTGGTTTAAAATTCACATATGGCTAGAAAAGATGACTAAAATACAGATAGAATATAAGCCAGAATTGTTTCTGCTAGGAATATTAGGACCTAATTATGGCAAAGAGAATGAATATTTAATATTACATGTATTGACAGCTGCGAGAATTGTATTTGCCCAATGTTGGAAAAAATGAAAATCTATCACATGACCAGATTATAATTACAAAAATTTTAGAATGTGCAGAAATGGATAGATTAACGTTAGAGATTAAAGAGAAAGAGATTCAGTGTATTTTAGAACATGGGAAAATTTTTATCAATGGTTAGCATTACGTTAGAGCAAAAAGATTGTGAAATCTAACAGGATGAATTATACTTAATTAGTAAGCTTTAATTTTATGACTATTCTCAGCATTAATGATTATAATTGTTTAGTATTGTATTAATTACTGTTATTTAATATTTGTACTTGCCAACAAAAGTACGTATAGTCAAGGCCATGGTTTTCCCAGTTGCAATGTATGGCTGTGAAAGTTGGACCATAAGAAAGGCTGAGCGCCAAAGAATTGAGGCCTTTGAACTATGGTGCTGGAGAAGACTCCTGCGAGTCCCATGGACTGCAAGGCGATCAAACCGGTCAGTCCTAGAGGAGATCAACCCTGACTGCTCCTTAGAAGGCCAGATCCTTCTATCCAGAAACTCAAGTACTTTGGCCACCTAATGAGAAGGAAGGACTCACTGGAGAAGAGCCTAATGCTGGGAAAGATTGAGGGCAATAGAAGAAGGGGACGACAGAGAATGAGGTGGCTGGATGGAGTCACTGAAGCAGTAGGCGTGAGCTTAAATGGACTCCAGAAGATGGTAGAGGACAGGAAGGCCTGGAGGAACGTTGTCCATGGGGTCGCGATGGGTCGGACACGACTTCGCAACTAACAACAACAACAACAATATTTGTACCCGGACGAGAGTCTGCTTGTTCAAGCGTTGGATTTTTTTGTGGGGGTAAGGTAACCCCACTACTGTATTTATCCCTATCCCCATCCCAATTCCACTTCCCAACCCTACCCTTTACCCACCTCATATATATATATATATATATATATATATATATATATATATATATATAGGTATGAGAAGGGTAGGAATGATGTGGGTAAAGGGTAGGGTTGGGAAGTGGAATTGGGATATATATATATATATATATAAAGAACTCTAACAATAAATAAAATCAATATGGAAATTCCCCTCCATAGCAATGAAGCTTTAAATTAGTATCCAATGATAGCAACGAATATTTTAAAGCCTTTTAGGAAAATTGAAGAAAAAAGCTGATTTTGAAAAACGGGTGAAACATAGTGTGTTTTTAGACAAAGTGTTCAAATAACAAGATTATAAGTTTCGTATTTTGGATATATGGAAAGATAAAGATCATTCAAGGAAATACATGCTTGATAAAATTGAAGGAAAATGCAGAAAGAAAAACTTGCATGATTGGAACATTAAAAACAACCATGGATACCATTCTGATAATGATTAGTCACTGACTAAAGACTGAACAGCATGCCAGAAACCGGTCTGCGCAAACAAGCAAAGCCCCATCTGTGGGATGCAGACAGTACATGAAACCACGCCCCCTAAGGTCCACTGAAAAACCTCTCCACGGAACCAGTCCCTGTTGCCCAAAGGTTTCGGGACCTCTGGTCTAGAGGGCTGCCATGAAGCAACATTGACTTGAAGGCAATTGACAACAACAGTAGGAAAAGCCTTGATCTCTAAACAGTTGAGAGAGAGTAAGCTTTTGAATTCAAGAATCTCAACTGCTTTGCCCTTGGGGTCACCTCCTGGTTTCACTGGATTCTTAACCAATTCCAAGATGCGGCTTATTAGTGTTTTTTCTTAGGGGAAAAAGGCTTAGGTGGAGTTTCTAGGGATGGAAAAAGGCTTAAGTGGGGTTTACTGGAAAAGAAAAGACCAAAGGTGAAATTCTGGTTAGAGCAGTTGCAAAGTGATAAGGGAGCAACATTCTATCTGAGCCAGTTTTTTCATGGTGTTAAATATGTTCAGTTCCCCAGACATTTCTGTGACCCTATTAACCTGGTACCTATCAAACTATGCCACGTTTGCTTAAATATGCTTTTAAGGGAAGACTAATTAATAGTTTCTCCTCCCCTCTCTTTCATGCAGTGAAGATTTTTTTGAGTTAGAACGTACTACCTCACCAGTGTATTTCTCAGAATGTCTGGACTGAATATCTCAATCATTTTTTTCTTCTCAGTTGTAACTCTTTGTGAATTTGCTAGGCGATTCTTCAAGAGAATTTTTCCATCTCAGGTATATTTTTGTCTTGCTGGTGAATTAGCCAGTTCCTTCCAGATATGTGCTTGCTACCTTGAATTGAAGATGCTAAGGGAGATTGGCCCATGGGGTGGTGGTTTTGGCCCAGATGTGAGCCTGACTCTCTTATTCGTAGTGTTCTTAGCTCATGGTGCCTCTTTTGATGGAACTGCTGCCAACCCTGTAGCCTCACTTCAGGAATTTCTAGCTTTGGATTGTTCTTTTGTAGGCAGTATTGTTAAAATTTTGGCCCAGTTTCTAGGGATGGAAGCAGCTTGTGCTTTTACCAAGAAATATTGGTCCAAGGAATTTACAGACTTCCACATGATCCAGAACTTAATGGCCCAGGATTGCAGCTCATCTCTCAATACCTCTATCTCCCAGGGCATTTTTGTAGAAGCCATGGGTTCCTTTCTTTTCCAGTTAATTATTCTCAAGCTTCACATTTGTCCTCTCATGTACAGAGTTCCTACTGTGGCGCTCAGTATCACTGCCTTGACCTACACAGGTAAGGATTGCTATCCAATCTCCTGAGTTTTTTCCTTGATGTAGATTGAGAAACTAAAACAACTGTTTAATATAGGCAATGTTTTTACATACCTATGGCATGCAATTAAATATGTTTCACTGCTCACATTTTATTTACAGCAACATGATTATTATAACTTTCCTACTTCAGAGGTGATCAAAATATCTGTAACTGTCTTAAATGAAGGATGTGAGATTTTGTTTGTATTTGCAATCCTCTTGATTGTTACTGTGGTGTGTTTTATTTCCTTGTGTATGGCTATTTTTCATTAATATTCTACTTTGCAGTTAAAGTTATTTATTTTGATATTCTTTGCTTAATAAATTCTTTAAGCTTTTACCTCACTGGTGTGCTGATTGCTTTCTAATTTACTAATCTGCCCACAGTTTAATGTGGCAAAACAGATGGAGGAAGAGTATTGTTGAATCCTTCTTGCAGTGGCTAAGATGGCAAACCCTTGAATCTAGCAACAGTTCTAGGAATCAGGTATAAAATATTAGTACAGTAATCAGCATCTGAAAACGGTCCACCTACACAGAGTAAGCGCAGATTTTCCTGTAGGCTTATATTTTTACGAAATGCCTCCTGTTTCATTTCAAACCTCCCTTGAAGTCAAAGTCTAATATGAGCAAATATTTTGCAAAAATTTATATCCCCTGCCTGATAATCATGAAGTTGGAAAATTGTATTGCAAATAAAGTTGGTCAGGGAGCTCTCAAAGATGACTAAGAAGCCAACATGGTAGAGCTGGCATGCAAACGTCTATAGAAATCAAGCCAAGTTCCAGCATCAGTTAAATGTTGGAAACACGTAGGAGTACCTGCAGCAAGGCTCTTAAACCTATGTCTTAAGCCAAGTGTAAGAGATGAGCAGGTTGAGCCTTAAGGTGGGGTCAAACACATCATCAGTTTGGAGCTGCTGCACTCCCACCAGATACTCAAGTCTACTACTACATACATACACACACACACACACACATACACAGAGTGAATTCTGTTGACCCTTATCTATCTTTAGTAGATCAGATTCTTGTGTATAGGTAGCATGTAATAAACATAAACTCCTGTTCCTGGATACTTGTACCTGACACCAAGTGGCTCATGACTCCGCTATTATAATTTTTGTATTGCATCTGGAAAATAATTGTTGCTGTAAATTTTTGCATGATGTGCAGTATGGTATTTGTGTGACTCTGAACAAGGTGGAAATGAGTCTTAATTCTTTAACATATAGGACATCACTGAATTAAGAAAACAAGACAGGCGAGATAGTTCTTAGATGAATATTTTATTTCACATAACAAATTTAAATGATAATATTTGTTTTCAAGATTGGCTGCTTTTCTAAATATAGATTAAAGGGTTGCTTTCCAGCTATCTGAAAATATTTTATTAAACTTTTATTTCAATTTGAATGTATGAAATCAGAAGTATTTGCTTCTAATCACCTTCCTGGTAGATACGTGAAATAAGATGGCATTTGTACTAATGAACTGAGTATTGGGATGCTGCTCTGTATGTGAGTATCCATTGTGTTGTTGAAGTCTTGCCAGGTAATGGTTCAGACTCTGAAGTAAAATGGGAATCCCAAATAAGAGCAGAGGTGTTAAATTCTCTCACCTCTAGATCAGTGCTTCTCAACCTCAGCAATTTTAAGATGTGTGGATTGCAACTGCTGGAATGTTTACTGGGGAATTCTGAGAGCTGAGTCCATACATTTTAAAGTTGTTGAGACTGAGAAACAATGCTCTAGATTGACATACTGCTCTCAGATGCTGTTCCTTTCCAAAAAAGACCTGAAGGAAGGAAAGATTCAGTAGTTTGGGTGGATTCCTCCTATTTTTTTAACTTTTGTTCCAATTTGAACATATTGAATCTGATTAAGTGGGGCACATGTTCCTGCATACGCCAGACAGAAGAACAGATGGATTAAACTGTTTGCTTTTCCTCTGCTACAGCTGCACCTGTCACAGGTGCCTTTTTTAACCCTGCCTTGGCCTCTGCTATGACCTTTTCCTGCTCAGGAAACAGTTTACTGGAGTATATGCAAGTTTATTGGCTGGCACCCATCTCAGGTGAGGTTCTTCCCAAAGACTTTAGGAGTTGCGACTGAATATTAAGGTTCATTGAAGGAACTGTAACGTTCAAGCCAAATACAGGTAATCTTCACTTAATGACACTTGTTCCATGAATATTCAAACTTACAATGGCTCTGAATGAGTGGTACTTACAACGAGTCCTCAAAGTTCTGGCCTTTCCAGCACCCTACACTCATGTTATCACTATTTGCTCTCACTTCATTGCCAGCTTCCAACAAGCAAAGTTAATGGAGAAGTCAGTGAAATTGCGCCCTGCCTACTACATTGCCCAGCCAAGTAGCCTTCCTTCCAACCCCATGACTATCTCGGGCCATACTGCATTTTATCCCCTTCCTCATAGTGATAGAGCTGCACCTTTCCTCTGTATTCTTGCTTCCCTACATCAAAGCAGCTTTGATGTAGGGAAGCAAGAACAAGCAGAACAAGCTGCAACAGCCTTGACCTTGCCCTGCTCCTTCCAGCCTTATGCTCTGCACTGGGCTTCCTGAAAGCCTAGACAGGCTTTCCAGAACGCCAGGGTATCTCACTCTGTATCTGCAACTGTGCTACTACTTCTGCTGTTTTGGGGCTAAATCCTCAACCCCACACAGTGTTACTGGCTGGGTGGATTTGCAGAGAATACTCCTGGTTCCTGGGTTCTACACAGCCAAGATAAGCTCCAACCCCACTCCTTCTCTTCTCGTTCCCTCTGTCTTTTCAGTTGGCTACCAGTTCAGGTCCAGATATGCCTTGGCCAGTACTCAGCAGCATGTCTAAATTGGTTTTTGCCCTTGTGCAATCCCCCCTCTTCCTCTTCCTGCCAATCAAGGCTAACTTGCTACACCATCACAATAGAATGGCAGGGTTGGTGGCAGAGAGGGGTGCAGTGATAGGTGGATGATTTCCTAAATACTTTGTGTCTCAGGGAAGGCCCGACCGGCAAGGTGAGTGATGAGAGGTATGCTTAGCAACTGTCTGGGATTTGCTTAATGACCAAATCCATGTTAATTCATGAAAACAAATTAGTCACCAGCCTAGGAAAGTTTACATAGGTTAACAAAGAAAAGAATAATTTTAATTAACTAGGAAATAGGAAGGGAAAACTTTTAATTAACTAGGAAAAACTAGTTCAGAAGAAAATTCTGGAATAAGATATCATTAAGACAAATTAAAAAACGGTACTGGTAATAGTTGGAAGCCCGTCCTGAATTGATGGAAAGTACTGCATTAAACAAGTTAAAGATATGCCTTTAAATTAAATTGTAACCATCCAGAAATTTAATTCTGACCTTCAATAGCAGTATATTTTGTGCAAAGTGAAACTTAAGCCTCCAGTAGAAATGCACAGTTATGGGGCAGCCTCAACTATCAACATTAAAAGAAAACTTACTGCAAGGATCCTTGCCAGAATTATGGACACACACATTCACTCACAGATTGAACTATTCTCCCCATCATTCCATTTCTCCATTTCCTGGTCACCATCACATTTTTTTCATTGATATGTAGAAACATGCTAATCAAGTATTAGTATTTTTATTCTGCTTACATAATCATTTTGAATACTGTTGCTTAATTGCTAAAATGCTGTTAAAGGAAGACTTTCAAAAATACAACTGAAGCAACACATACAGCATTTTTTTAAAGTGGAAACGACAGAACAAAAATCCATTTTTCTTTCTTGAGTTTTTGTGGGCTTGCTCTTCTTTCTTTTTCAGTGTGAGAAAAATACTTGAAGCTTTGTCAACCATGCAGTTTTTTTTTTTTTTTTACTATTTTTTTCTTTCCAATAAATCCTTTGGAGTTTCAGCAGAATCTGTGTTGTGACTGTATATTTGCATAAAGAAAAAAGATGCATTCCCTGGTTAGAACCTGCTGAATAGCTTTATATTTTTTCCAAGGCTGGCTTAAAACTACTGTCTATGAAAAAAATACTCTCCTTCTCACTCCATGTGTAGAAACAAACTGAGCTGGCACCTGAATCATATTTCAACAATGATGCTAGGATAGCATCTTCCATTGTATGAGCAGCAGACTAGGTTAGGTCATCTTCCGGTTCACCATTCAGCATGTCACTAATCTGTAACTTGTGCCATCTATTGGTCTTGATTCCTACTCACTCTTGCCTCAAAAGAGAAAAAGATACTTTGGGGACATAAATCAAATAGATAAAAATTTCCTGTTGCTGTTTTTTCCCTGCAGGAATGCTGTTAGCCCTCTTTGTATATCAAGGAAATATTCCACGCTTCTTCCAGACAAACCTGCTTTATAGTCAAAAGAAAAAATACAGAATATTTAAAGGGAAAGTAACATCGAACTCTGCTGTTGAAGAGAGGCAGACAAAAACAGAGAAGAAGAACAGCAGTTCTGGACTGATTAACTGAACAGAGCAAAAAGGATTAACATTGCTGGATGGGAGGCAAAAAACTACTTTTCTGGGTAAATGGCAAATGAGGATTGGAAAGGGCAGTTCACATGATATTATGATGTTCCTCAAACTGGGACCTTCTACTGTAGATGTGTCAAATTTCAACTCCCATAATTTCTAGCCAGCACGAAATGTATACTATGACTTTAAATTGTGGGAGTTCTAGTCCAACATGTTAACCAGCAGAAAGTTGATAAAGAGTGTATTATTAGATGCACGAAATAACAACCTTTTATCAATTGTTACAAAGGCGTGCATTCATTACGCTAATCGGATTTTAATTCTATATGTTCAGGCCATCTTCTGAGGAAAGTGGCTATTCCTAGGTAGCAGGGATGTTCTTCAAACTATGGCATGCTTTTGAACAGATAAATATCTTTATGGTATGGCATAGGGTACGGCTTGAAATAAATAGTGAAATTAGAACAAATGTTAAATGTTTGATGTGGAATTGCACTTTCGATTTCCTATGAAAAAGTAAAATGTTACATGAGATAAAATGTTATATGATCCTTCTTTTCAGGCTCTTCTTGAAATTTAGTTAATACAAGCAGCAATCTGGGTTTCTTTAATGCAGTTATCCCTATCTGGTGCTCACAATAATGTGGTTATCATTTCTGATTTCTTATTATGCGCATTTCTGATATGTGTATAATAAGCATACAGAATGCAATTGTGCTATATTTTCCAAGGTCCCCTTTTGGTGATATATGAAACATCCTTGGTCAAATGTTAATATTGGGAGCAAACAATACAGTGATAAAAGATCCCTAGAGCTGAGTAATAGGCCTCAACTGGTATTTCCCTCAAAGCACCATTTCTTTTAAAATAGATCTGTTGATTTCTGCAATCTCATTAATCTAACTATAGGATTCTTGTTGATTACAAAGGGATCAATATATATTGACATTATCAGCTACAAATAATGAGAAATTATGTAAAGTGCTGAGCCACAGAAAATTAGGTGACAATGCCCAGAATATTGCATCAGACTTTTATGTGTGTGGAGAAATATTTATTTTTCTCTCCTAAATTTGCAGGTTATATGTGGGGAACTCGGTTGCTGATTGGTGTGACAATCCAAACTTTGCTCGTGTATTTTTCCTTCCTATCAATACCTAAAAGTAAATAATGTGTAATTATAATGAAGAAGGAAATCCATAGGGATTCAGGAATTGTGCTGGCAGCTTAGAGAAACAGGTTGGAGAGACCAGAAAGGTGACGCCTTGTTTCTCATCTGGAACAGCACATGTAAAGATTCATGATAATAGAAAAAAAGAAAAGAAAAATTAATGTTAGGCCTGGGTATGTTTTCTACCTGGTCATTTATCCTGGTTCAGATCAGGTCTATAGTCTTGATGGTGTCATGAATCCGAAATCAGTCCTAACTGGTTCGATCTGTCCTATATTTCTATGGTCTGAATGAGTAAGCAAGCTTGCTGAACTTCATAGCTTTCTTGACGAACTGCTTCCTGTACAGGAAATGACTATACTGAAGTTCAGGAGTCACCATCCGCCAGCACATCTTCTTGTTGCCTTATCCAGTTCAAGTTGTAGCCAAATATTTTTGCACTGCCAGAGTGCCATACTGCAGTGGGACTAATGCCTGGTCTCTAATCTTCTTTGGAGATACACTATCTATCACCTTCTTGAAGGTAGATCTTTGCCAGCTGTATCTGCTTCTCTTGCAATACCTTCACTTCCTGCTTGATACATTCCTTGCCAATATGTAAATATATCTTTTTCCAAAAAGTCTTGTTGAAATGCATATAGAGTTCCCAGTCTAGCTTATTCCAGCTCTTTAATTTCTCTACAGAATCTTTTGAAAGCTGAGATTTGATTATATCTCTTTTGTTAAGAGGGAATGAGACGACATCATCCAAGTCCCAGCACCAGATTTCTTTCAATAACATCATGAACTCATTAAAATACTCTTGAGATGAGAACTAAATCAAATTCTGCTTCAATGGTTCTCATTAAATATTAGTTGAATATTCTCTATTGAAAAGTTTCCATTGTGATTGTAACCAAAATCAAATGCCATTAGATTGTTGGCATAATGGCTGTCATTGACTGTGGCATTGTAAAACAGGGATGTCTGGCTGAGAAATTCCTCTAATTTCTTCTGGCTTTGGAGAAGAGGAACACCCCTTTGTAATAAGTAAATGAAGATTCCATGAAGTGAACGGGATTCCAAAGGATGGTAAAGTACAATGTCCCATCTGGCATGACGTTGGCAACCTGGGACTGGAAGTAAAGAACATACTCTCAATACTCCTACCCCACCAGTTTCATTATTTTCCTGAAGCTCTGGTCCATACATTTCTCCTGTTTTTAACATATTTTTGCTTTTCTTCTGTTTTCCTTCTCTTCCTTGACTGTGAACTCAGAGCAGGGACTTACTTTCTCAACATTCATATAGTGCCATGCATACTGATAGCTTTATATTCAATAAGCTGTAATTAAATTCGGATGAGGAGCACTTTCATGTCAGGACAAGTAGTCCTCGACTTATGACCACAATTGAGCTTAACATTTCTGTTGCTAAATGAAACATTTAGTAAATGAATTTTGCCCCATTTTACAACCTTTCTTGCCACAGTTGTTAAGTGAATCACAGCAGTGATTAAGTTATAACACGATTGTTAAGCGAATCTGGCTTCCCCCATTGAGTTTGCTTGTCAGAAGGCCACAAAACTGGATCACATGATTGCAGGACACTGCAATCGTCATAAATATGAGTCAGTTGCCAAGCATATTAATTTTGATCATGTGACCATGGGGATGCTGCAATGGTCCTAGGTGTGAAAAAGTGCCATAAGTCACTTTTTCAGTGCCGTTGTAACTTCAAACAGTCACTGTGAACTGTTGTAAGTCAAGGACTACCTGAAAATGTTTTAAGTAAGTAAATAAAAACTGAGCTAAAATATGGCTGTTCCTAATGCTCATTGTTTAGTGTCAGCTGTCTTGGTATATGTTTTGAATGGGAAGTGATAAACAGCATAAACATAAAACAGTGCCAAGCAGAAGAGAACAAAAGGGCCAGCCTGCAGTTTTTAATTTCTCCCTGTGTCCCAGGAAGAATCTGTTGATTTGAAGGTTTATCTCAAAAGCCCCCTTGATGCTTAATTATTGTATTTGGTGCCAACGGAAACAAGTTTATTGCAGGTTAAGGAGATATGGTTGAGAAAGGCATCAGAGATTCTGATACTGAGGAGGTTAGAGATTATGACCTAGTTTGAATGCTCAAAGGACTTGCATTATGTTACCCATTTGATTAAGAAGAATTATAACCGACTGTTCTGAAATGTGATTACAATCTTTTCTGCCTGTTCCACATGCCAGTCTTGCCCAATTTCTCCCATTGTCATAGATCTAAATCATAAATTAAATAGTAATTCTGCATTGTTAAATGCCTACCATGAGGCCCATAGAGTATAGAAACTGCAGATAAGCTCAAACAAACATGCAGGACTGTACTAAAGTATCATATTATTGGGTGCCCGGATGTATTTATTTGTGCAAATGAAATTTACAAATGAATATATATAGATGGAACAGAATGTGAAGTTAATAGGAAGTATTAGATATGTTTGCCACCTTGAGTTGACCAAATATATATAAAAAGGTGAGATAAAAATCTAATAATGACATCAATAATAATAATTCTAGGAAAATATATAGAATAAATTCAGACTACCAAATTTCATTTACTTTTATCACTATTATGGACATAAATCACAATGCTTGCTTTAGAAATTGGCAATAGATTGCCTTAGATCAGAATTCCCCAGTCAGCCGTACTGGGAGTTGAGGTCCATACAATTTAAAGTTACCAAGATTGGGAAACCCTGCCTTAGATATAGACAGTGCTTTTTTTGTAAAAAGAAAAGGTGCCGGAACTCACACATGTCATACAACCCACTTTGCCTACCCTACAAGGTTCCGTCCAAAAAAGGTGCCGGAACTCCATTCTGAGCGTTCTATGAGAAAAAAAGCCCTGGATATAGATATATAACTTGCCATAACCACCAGCAACAAATTACCCATGTTACCACTATTTCTTCCTATTTTCTGCTTTTTCCTCTTCTCTATATGGGGCTTGTATATATTCAGGTAATTATGGAAGAACTTGGATTCATTTTTCTGTATTTTTTCCTTCAAATGATCTTGTGAATCAGTTGAGGTGTTATGTCTATAACCCCAACATGCCATTTGGCTGAACAAAATTTCAGCCTATAACCTTTTGGAAAATAGGCACTTACACATATATAATGGAAGATATTAAACTGAAACCAAAAATAGATGATATTTTTGCACCTTCCTCTGTCACCTAAGGAGGTGGTGTTCCAAGTTCAAATACAGAGAATATGAATCCTGAAGATTCAGTAAACTATACTTTATTATTTCTAAGACTATCCATACAACTCCAAGGTGTTCTTTTTTTCTCATCCTGAGATAGAATAAATGTAAGTTAATCAAAGAAATTGCTCCCTCTGTGGCAACTTTTCCTCTTCCCTCACTTTCACAAGGAAGCTGGCAAAGTGGCTATCCTAACATGGGGGCAATGATGACTTCTGTTGCAACTTAGAGCAATCGTTCCTTTAATTTTTCTCGTATGGGAATGGAAATCCTGACTTCAACATTGATAGTTCCAAGAAAGAAGAAACAAACAAAGAAAACCTTTGGTTACTACATTAGGATGTATTCTCTCAGAGAGAATAGGCATTAGGTAGACTACCTGAAATAAATAAATAAATAAATAAAACAGTTAACTAGCTGTGTGTGGTGAAAGCTACATTCAGATAGGGGAAAAAAGGACAATACACTGCATGCAGGAGAAATGTCCATCCATCACTAACCCCCATAAAAGATCATATTCTTGCATTAAATTAAGACTTTCCCTTATTACTATGTTGTAATGAGAAATAGCTCTGCAAATGTTCCCAGACTCAGTTTTCATCATCCACAAATATTTCAATCTGTTTTTCATCTCAGGTGACAGGTTTGAGTTTTTGCACCATCAGCCATACAATGGCACTTTGTACTAAAAGCATATCAGATGATCATACTTTTAACTAATAAGCAAGATTGCTTTTTATGGGAATAAAATAAAACAGAGGCGCTTACATCATTCTGTGTCTTTTGGGTTTGTACATGATTTGATTAATGGAGCCCAAGAAAGGAACCTGCACCACTGAAATTATCCCAGATAATAGAAGATAAGGAAGATTTGCTTTTCTTCTCAGAGAGGTTTATCATAACAGGTCCATGTACTTGTTTTGGTGGCTGTATAAGCAGAATCAGAATTTTTAATTGTGAGCTAGTCTTGCCTTAAGTTGGCATAAACCATGGACTGCCTGGAATTTGCCACTTTATTAATGAAGCATTACTAATGAGAAATAAGTTTTGTTTTCCACGAGGACTGAAAGCTCTAGCAAGCATCACATGATGAAAATAAAGGCTACTTTCCCAAGAAATTATCCAGCTGCTCCAGCTCACTTTGTGTATCCAACTTTGTGTCCCCAGGTATTCTGGATTGTTGGGAATTCTGGAAATTGAATTCCCCATGTATCTGGAAGGCATCATATTGGGAAAGATTGCTATGTTTGATTATCCTAGGATATTCTTGAAGCTTCTTTTTGTAACAGTTGTCATCCTATAGTCCAGTGGTGGCGAACCTATGGCACGGGTGCCAGAGGCGGCACTCAGAGCCCTCTCTGTGGGCACGCACGCCGTCGCCCCAGTCCTAGGCCTTCAAGCTGGGTTTTATAAAACCTTTTTGCTTTAGGCCTCCGCCGCCGTGTGCAAAAAAAAAAAAGGTTCAATCAGTCAATTTCAACTTCTCGCGGGGGAAAAAAAGATATTGCAAAGTTGGAATTGATTGATTGAACTTTTTAGTCCCACCCAGTCTGCCGTTACCACCGCAGCCACGCCCACCCAATGGGCCACGCCCACCCAGCACTCGACAATGCATAAGTGGGTTTTGGGTTGCAGTTTGGGCACTCAGTCTTTAAAAGATTCGCCATCACTGCTATAATCACTTAGTATATTTATATAAATAACAACAATAACAAAAACCAACTAAAAGTAAAATAGAAAGAAGTCCATAGATATGCTTCCCTCCCTCCTCCCTTGCTTTGTTCCTTTTGTCCACCAGGATCAGTCGGGCTATTAGCCCAGTGAACTACTTGCCTCAGGTACGGATGTTGGGAGTTTAGAACTAAAGATTAAATCTAGATTTAACTGGATCATTAATCTATTTGTAACTGTCATTGATCAAAGTCATATTTAGCTTTTTGCTGTTTTTAATTTTGTAATTAATTTTTCTTTTGTTCAGAATTGAAGCTAAGCTCACCCTGCAACTTTTCAAACTTGTCCCCAATAGTTGTAAGATGGTTAATAGGCAATTTCTGAAAGTGATTAGAAATTGAGGCTTGCCAAGTTGGTGTCCTTTAAAGGGCCCCGCCAAAGTTGCAAACAAGAGGACTAATTCCTTCGTCTCCTAGTGTTCAAATCTGCAGAAGGCCACTCTCATGCAGTCGCCCCAAATGGAGCAGCCTTTCAGAGGACATGTGGGCAATCTCCCATCCTCTCCTTGTGTGGAAAGGTTCCTAAGAACCAGTTTATTCTTTGCTGTGATCATTGATTCCATTTTTGCAGATACATTTTCAGTTCATCAAGCCTTTCCTGGAAGTCAATCATACTTTATTTTCATGACATGTAAATGAGATGAAATTTAGTTTTGTCATGATCCCACCCACTGCTTTTTGGAGGGTAGCTCCTATATTTCATTAAAAGACCAAGTGGGCCTCCTCAGCCCCAAATCTGGAGGATCCCATTTGAGTACAGTTGGGTTAATGTTTAGCTTTATGTGCATTGCTCAGTAATTAAAAAGGAGTTTTAAAATCCCCAGGACTTTTAACTATGAAGAAATATTTTTTTTCTTCACATCTCTAAAAATAGGTTATCAGGTTGTTTGAAGAGAGATAACTTAATCAAGCCAATAAGATGAGCGTTTGTTTTTGTTTTTGCAAAGATGACCTATGGCTACTAGAGATTATGAGTACTTTATTGTATTGGTGCTCTGTCTAAAGAGCAACTTCAGATTTGCTGACAGCTTCCCCATTGCGTTTCCTTGTGGGAAGCTGGCAGGAAGCATTGGAAATCTTATTTCCTTCCCTTAAAATTTATGATGGCTTTCTCATTTACTTTGCTTGTGGGAAGATCACAAGGACAAAGTCAGTGGGGAAGCCAGCAAGAAGCTGCAAGCTCAAGGCCAGCAGTCAGGTAAGTAGATGCTGCTAGATGGGGAAGGGACTAAGGGATTGCGAGACTGGCTGGAAAATTGTCATGAACACTGCAAATGAAAATCACATGACCACAGCAGTAACCAATAGCACTGAAGCAGTCACAACTTTTCCAAATTTCATTCTCTCAGAGGTCATGGGTCTTGGACCCATTTTGAACATTAGCCCATTTGAGTACATTGGTTCAAAACCTGTTGCACTGTTTCATTCAGTTAAAGGTGATGACAATGAGAGACGTTTATAGATAGATTTTATACTATTTGTATATTGTTTCATAGTACCATCCCACTGAAGAGCTATTCTGGTAATAAAAACAAATATTACAAATCCACCCCCTGCAACTCCCATTTATTGTTAGGCATACCATATCTGGGTAGAATCGGAAAGTCTGGAGAACTTTGCTAGATGACAGCAAAGATAAAAAGACAAATCTATCTGCTGTTATCTAATGGTCATCTAAACCAGTGGGGTTTTTTTCAACCTTGGAAATTTTAAGATATGTGGATTTTATCTCTCGAATTCCCAGCCAACATGCTGGTTGGGGAATTATAGGAGTTGAAGTCCACATATTTTAAAGTTCCCAAGGCTGAAAAATAATGATCTAGGCTGCATAGATTGCAGTCCATATATAATGTGTCTACAAATATAAATATAGATCGGGGGGAGGGGGAGAGAGAGAGAGATTCATTCAGTGAGCTCTTCTCTCTATCTCTCCAGTTAATATCTGATTGAATGCCTCATTTTAAGAAAAGTGGCAAATAACAGCATTCTTAATTCCTCCATACAGAGTCTATTAATGATTTATTTAGAATTTGACTAGCTAGAAAATCTCCCAACTATAAGAGACATTTTAAAGAAGAATTTGTTACATAGTGCCATCTACTGGGCTCAACTGCAGAAGAACATTTTCAGTATTTCCCTCCTGAATTTCCTTTTTGTTAAGCTTCTTTCTTAGAAAATGAGAGTGAGACAAAAATACTCAGAAAAAAAATATTACTTGGGTTCACACCATACTTTTCTAGTTTGAAATGGTTGGGGTAATTTGTGGTTACACATCTTATTCTATGTGAACCAGGTTTATCCCCAAAGTTCAAAAAAGGATAGGATGGGATAGGATAGGATAGGATAGGATAGAATTGGAAGGGACCTTGGAGATCTTCTACTCCAGCCCCCTGCTCAAGCAGAAGAACCTATACCATCTCAGACAAGTGACTGTCCAGTCTCTTAAAAACCTCCAGTGATGGAGTGCCCACGATTTCTGAAGACAAGCTGTTCCACTGGTTAATTGTCCTCACTGTTAGGAAGTTTCTTCTTATCTGTTAGGAAGTGTCTTCTTATCTGTTAGGAAGTTTCTTCTTAATTTCAGGTTGCTTCTCTCTCTAATCAGTTTCCAACCATTGTTTCTTGTCCTGCCCTCTGGTGTTTTGGAGAATAATTTGACCCTCTCTTCTTTGTGGCAGCCTCTCAAATACTGGAATACTGCTATCATGTCACCCCTATTTCTTCTTTTCTTTAGACTAGCCCACGGGTCGGCAACCCGCGGCTCCGGAGCCGCATGCGGCTCTTTGAGGCCTTACCTGCGGCTCCGGAGCCTCCTCCGCCATTTTGGCGAGCGCATGCGCGCATGCGCGGGCGGGTGCGGGGGGTGCGCGTGCGGGGGTGCACGTGCACGAATGCGTGCGTGCGCGCGTGCGCGAACAGGTGCGTGTGCGCGAACGGCTCGCGCGCATGCGCGAACAGCGCCGCGCGCATGCGCAGGTGCGCGCGCATGCGCGAACGCGCGGCTCCCAGGGTTTTTTTTTTTGGGACAAACGGGTGCGTGCGGCTCATCCGACGTTTCGGATGGCCGACCCATGGACTAGCCAAACCCAAGTCCTGCAGCCATTCTTCATATGTTTTAGTCTCCAGGCCTTTGATCATCTTAATTGCTCTTCTCTAAACTTTTTCCAAGGTCTCAACATCTTTTTTGTAGTATGGTGACCAAAATTCGTTGCAGTATTCCAGGTGTGGTCTCACTAGGGTTTTATAACGTGGTACTAATACTTCACGTGATCTTGATTCTATGCCTCTGTTTATAAAACCAGGATTGTATTAGCTTTTTTGGCTGCTGCTGCACACTGCTGGCTCATAGTCAAGTGATCGTCCACTAGAACTCCAAGGTCCCTCTCACAGTTACTGTTTTTGAGCCAGGTCTCACCTAATCTGTACTTATATCTTTGATTTTCCCGGTGTAAATGTAAAACTTTGCTTTTCACCACATTAAAACTCATTTTGTTGGATAGGGCCCATTGTTCAAGTTTGTCAAGATCTTTTTGGATTCTGAGGTCTTCTGGGTGTTGGTTATTCCTGCCAGTTTAGTGTCATCTGCAAATTTGATATGTTCCCCTTCTATTCCCTCATCTAAGTCATTAATGAAGATATTGAAGAGTACTGGGCCTAAGACAGACCCTTGTGGAACCCCACTGCTTACTTCTCTCCATGTGGATGTAGTACCATTGAGGACTACTCATTGAGTACGGTTTGTCAGCCAGCTACAAATCCATCTGGTGGTGATATTGTCTATTCCATCTTTTTCTAGCTTACCAAGCAATGGTCTACTTTGTCAAATGCCTTACTGAAATCTAAGTATACTATGTCCACAGCATTTTGCTGGTCTACCAATTTGATCATTTTATCAAAGAATGAAATAAGATTGGTTTGGCATGATCTGTTTTTAACCCATGCTGGCTACCAGTTATAACTTTGTTTGCTTCTAGTTGTTCGCAGATCTGCTTTTTGATTATCTTTTCCAGGATCTTCCCAGATATTGATGTTAGACTGATTGGTCTGTAGTTTCCTGGGTCTGTTTTTTCCCCCCTTTCTTGAAGATGGCAATCACATCAACCCTTTTCCAATCCTCAGGTACTTCCCCGGTGCTCCAGGATTTTTGAAAGATATGGTGCAATGGTTCTGACATAACATGCAATGGTTCTGACATAACAAATGCCAGCTCCTTCAGAACTCTGGGATGTAATCTGTCGGGTCCTGGTGATTTATATTAATCAAGGTCAGATAGGTGTTCTCTTACCATTTTCTTGCTTATTTTAATTTTTGTTTCTAGTTTGACTTTTGCAGTAGTTTTTTTTTGTATGTTGGGTTATAATTTCTTTTTGTGTGAAGACTGATGCAAAGAATGAGTTAAGCAGCTCTGCTTTCTCCCTATTACTCATTACTTCCTTGCCATCTTCTCTCTTTAGTGGACCTACAGTTTCCTTGACTTTTTTCTTGTTATTAATATGTTGAAAGAAACTTTTTTTTTATTATCCTTGATTTCTGTTGCAAGTCTTTGTTCATTCTGAGCCTTTGCTTTCCTAAACTTCATCTTTGCATGTTCTGGCTGTCTGCTGATAATCAGCCTTAGTTATGTGTCCCTCTTTCCATTTTTTGTACTTGTCCTTTTTGTCTTTCAGTTTGTCTGAGAGATCTTTGTGCAGCCATGCTGGTTTTTTCTTGACTTTCTTGTTTTTCTTTTTCAGTGGTATTGTGCTGGACTGGGATTTTAGATAAGATAAGATAGATAAGAGATAACCTTTATTGTCATTTTTTTTACTGTGGGCACAACGGCACACATCAAAAATGAAATTTAGTTGCCCATTCTCAAAGTGAAACACATACATGACACACACTTAAACATACTATATACAACATATGTATAGACCCACACCCCTACATATACATAACAAATAAATATTAAATATATAGCGGAAGGAGGAAGCTTGAGAGTTCACAAGGTTAATGCTGTATGGAATGAAACTATGGCTGAATCTGGATGTTCTGCTACGAATACCACGAAGCCTCCTCCCAGAAGGTAACAAGGAAAACAGGTCGTGAAGAGGATGTGTAGTGTCCCAGATAATCTTATGGACCCTGCTCAAGCAAGGGACCTCGGAGTCCTAGTGGACAATCACTTAAATATGAGCCAGCAGTGTGCTGCAGCTGCCAAAAAAGCCAACACAGTGCTGGGTTGCATTAACAGAGGGATAGAATCAAGATCACGAGAAGTGTTAATACCACTTTACAATGCCTTGGTAAGGCCACACTTGGAATACTGCATCCAGTTTTGGTCACCGCGATGTAAAAAAGATGTCGAGACTCTAGAAAGAGTACAGAGAAGAGCAACAAAGATGATTAGGGGACTGGAGGCTAAAGCATATAAGGAACGGCTGCTGGAATTGGGTATGTCTAGTTTAATGAAGAGAAGGACGAGGGGGGACATGATAGCAGTGTTCCAATATCTCAGGGGCTGCCACAAAGAAGAGGGAGTCAAGCTATTTTTCAAAGCGCCTGAAGGCAGGACAAGAAGCAACGGATGGAAACTGATCAAGGAGAGAAACAACCTTGAACTAAGGAGAAACTTCCTGACAGTTAGAAAAATTAACCAGTGGAACAACTTGCCTCCAGAAGCGGTGAATGCTCCAACACTGGAAGTTTTTAAGAAGAGACTGGACAGCCATTTGTCCGAAATGGTATAGGGTTTCCTGCCTGAGCAGGGGGTTGGACTAGATGACCTCCAAGGTCCCTTCCAACTTTATTATTATTATTATTGTTGTTGTTGTTGTTGTTGCTGTTATTATTATTATTATTATACAACGCTTCTGTGCTATGT
This sequence comes from Azemiops feae, assembly GCA_023970755.1. Taxonomy (NCBI): domain Eukaryota; kingdom Metazoa; phylum Chordata; class Lepidosauria; order Squamata; family Viperidae; genus Azemiops; species Azemiops feae. The sequence goes on along the minus strand of JALGBA010000346.1, from coordinate 1,385,667 downwards.
CCTGGATGGGAGGGAGGGAACTGCCAATGATCTTTTCGGCCATCCTTACCACTCTCTGCACCGCCTTTCTGTCCGAAGCAGTGATGCTTCCAAACCAGACTGTGATGCTGTATGACAGGATGCTCTCGATCATCCCCCTTTAGAAAGTGGTAAGGATAGGAGAAGGAAGATGCGCTTTTCTCATACGATGCAGAAAATGCAGGTGCTGCTGTGCCCGCTTTACCAGTTTCTCACTGTTGAGTGACCAAGCCAGCCTACTCGTTAGCTGCACACCCAGGAATTTGATGCTGGTAACCATCTCCACAGGTGAATCATTAATGCACAGAGAAGTGTGGCTGTGCCTGACTTTTCTGAAACTGACAATGATCTCTTTGGTTTTTCCGGTATTTAAGACCAGGCTGTTTTCCTTACACCAGTTCACCAACCCCTCAACCTCCTTGTGGTAAGCTTCCACATTGTTATCATGAATAAGGCTCACTACTGTTGTATCATCTGCAAACTTCACAATGTGGTTGGTGGCAAATTTAGCACAACAGTCATGGGTCAACAGGGTGAACAGCAGCGGACTTAGGACGCAGCCCTGAGGAGAACCTGTGCTCAAGAAAATGGTATTAGAGGTATTTGTTCCAACTCGCACATATTGCGGCCTATTGGTAAGAAAATCAAGAATCCAGTTGCACAAAGGGGTGTTTAAGCTAAAAGGCCCAGTTTGTCTACTAGATGCTGGGGAATGATTGTGTTAAACGCTGAACTGAAGTCAACAAACAACAAATGCACATGAGTATTTCTTTCCTTTAAGTGCTTCAAGCTCAGATGGAGAACGGAAGAAATAGCATCCTCCATAGAGCGATTTGGTTGGTAGGCAAACTGAAGCGGGTCTAATGCTGGCGGGAGACTAGATACAATAATGTCCTTTATCAGCTTCTCAAAGCATTTCATAATGGTGGATGTCAGTGCAACCGGACGGTAATCATTGAGGCCTGTAATTGTGGACTTTTTTGGCACTGGCAAGATAATAGCCGTCTTAAAACACGATGGGACCACTGCCTGCTGCAATGAGAGATTGAAAATATCTGTGAGAACACAAGCCAGCTCATCTGCGCATTCCCTAAGGACATGTCCAGGGATGTTATCTGGGCCTGCTGCTTTCCGAATGTTAACTTTCTGCAGTGTTTTCCGGACAGAGGTGACATCAAAGTTTAGCACTTGCTCATCAGGATGGGGCACAGCTGTTGTGTCCTGGGCCTTGCTGAGTCAATCAGCAAGGCTCAGGAAACTTGCAGGACAACTGCAGAGACCCGGGCAGACCACGTGTTTGCCCGGGACCGGTTGTAGAGACCCGGGCAGACCACATGTCTGCCCAGGACCCAGACAGGCTGTCTCCAGCCTCGTGCACATGCGCGAGGTGGGATAATAGCCTGCATTCATTGGTTGAGCCTTCCTTTGCAGGGGAAGTATAAAAGGGCTTGTTGCCTGATTCTGTGCGAGTTCTGTTCAATCTTCTCCATGCTTCTGTTCAGTAAATGTCCTCAATAAAGAACATCTTTTGCACCAACTGCCTCGCCTTCATGTCTGCCTTGCGAACAGAACAACAGCTTTCCTAGCAGGAGTGCTATTTGATGCCTCAAATCTACCAAAAAATGTATTCAGTGTGTTTAGGAAGTCTGTGTCATCCTTGCATCTTGATGGAATCACCTTGTAATCCGTAATGGCCTGGATTCCTTTCCACATTCGCCTGGTGTTTGTTGGGTCCTGAAAAAAGTTCTGAATTTTCTGGCAATGGGCTTGCTTTACACCTTTTATGGCACTTTTCAGATTTGCTCTGGCTGTTCTAAGTGCCAGCATGTCACCAGATTTAAAAGCCACATTCCATGCTTTCAGCATCTTGCAGACCTCATAAGTCAGCCACGGTTTTTCATTTGCCCTCACAACAATGCTTTTCAGGACACAGACATCTTCTATGCACTTTTGGATATATGCAGACACCGTGGTGGCATACTCCTCAACATTTGTATGTTGGTTATCAGTAGCTGCTTCCTTAAACATGCCCCAATCCGTGCACTCAAAGCAGTCTTGTAATGCTTCTATAGCTCCCTCTGTCCAAACCCTCATCTGCTTTACTGTAGGTTTCACTCTGACTAATAAAGGTTTATATGCTGGAATAAGCAGCACTGAGAGATGGTCAGAGGAGCCCAGGTGAGGGTGGGGGATAACTTTGAAAGCCTTCTTGATGTTGGAATAAGCAAGATCCAGTGTATTGTCCCCTCTGGTTGCAAAGTCCACATATTGATGGAAATGTGGCAGGATAGCTTTCAAATCCACTTGGTTAAAGTCTCCCACTGCAATAAATGCACCCTCTGGGTGAGTAGTTTGTAAGTCACTGATGGTATGACAGAGAACCTTCAGGGCCTCTTCTCTGTTTGCATCAGGGGGGATATACACAGCTGTGATAATAGTAACAGAGAATTCTCTAGGCAGATAGAAGGGTCTGCATTTGATGGTCAGAAGCTCCACATCTGGGGAGCATAGACTTGAAAGCACCTTGGCATTATTACATCATCTGTCATTTATATAAAAACAGACACCCCCTCCCTGGGATTTGCCACTAAGAGTAAAACTCTGGTCCAGCCAAAATGTTGAAAATCCCATCAAGCTAACAGCACTATCTGGGACAGAGGGCTTTAACCAAGTTTCTGTTGCAATGATGACACAGCAATTTCTCACCTCCCAGTTTGTTGTTAAATCCAGCCTCAAGTAATCCATTTTTGGTTCTAAGGAGTGAGCATTTGCAAACAAAATAGATGGAAGAGACACTCTGTAAGGTCTAGCTTTTATGATAGCATTTTTCAGAGTTTCCCATGCTTCTTGAATTGTTTTCCCCTTTAGGATTTTCATCCATGGAATCTTTCCTAGGTTCTCAGCTCTTTTGAAGTTTAAGACACTGGTTGAATTATTTTCTATTGCTTGATTTTGCAATAGAGGCAGCGGAGGCCTAAAGTGAAAAGGTTTTATAAAACCCAGCTGAAGGCCTAGGACTGGGGCAATGGCACGCATGCCCACAGAGAGGGCTCAGAGTGCCGCCTCTGGCACCCGTGCCATAGGTTCGCCACCACTGGCCTAGTTGCTTATAGTCTCTCAATATTGTGCTCAGGTTCTTTGTTGTGTCATTCGTCCCAATGTGAAGGAGTAGGGTAGTAATCTGTGGGCCTAATTATTTTGGTTAGTTTTATTTCTATGGGAAGTTTTATTTCTGTGGGAACACCTTGTTAACGTGAATTCAGCAATCGTAATTTGTAAACCTCAATATAAAGCTATTGCTGGTGGTTAAATCCAGTCCGTGTCTTATTCCAAGCCAGGATAGAGATGTAGGCAAGGGGAAAAAAAAGTTCAAGGCAGGCTACAACTGGAAATGAGGTTTAATGGCCCAGTAACAGCAGTAAGAACAGCAAATTTTTCTGGGGGCAACTAGCAAATTGGGGTTGTGTATGAAAAATGTGCACTTTTTGTGTTTGTGTTTTAATTGCTGTTGTGAAATTTCCTTTGTGATGTGCAGGGTGTGACTGGCCCAAGAGGTGAGGGAAGATGCAAATCTTAAGGTGTTTAGTTGTCTTGATTTAATCTTGTTAGCCTAATCAGTTTCAGTCCCTAGTTTATTCTGCTGTTTATTTGGAGATCTCTTTAGCCAAATCTGGTTTTGCAATGTCTATATTGTTTTGGGAATGAAACTTAGTTTCCTTAAGCTTTGCCTGCAGGCTGTTTTAGTGGAGGAAAGACTGGGGCTGCTTCTGCCTTTGTTAAGGAGATGTTTCTCCTCTTCTCCTTTAGGGGAAATATTCAATTCTGCTTTTTTTCTTATTCTGTGGAATATTTTATTCTGGGGAGGGGGGGGGACTTCCTACATTATAAAGTAAAGAATCGAATGAAATGAGATGTTTCTTTCTTGCAAACAAATATGAATGGATAGTAGAGGTTGTCAACCAAAAAAGAGCAAGCCCCAAGATGCCTTATTTTTTTGGTCTCTGTAGGTGAGCACCATACTTTCCCTGCTTAGAAAGGACTGAGGTCTCTCAGAGCAATTCTTTTTTGCATGTGATGGTTTTTAAATATATTATTGGCTTTGCGGCTTACTGTCTATTTTCTAATGTGCCTCGTCCAGGTCATTCCCTCCCTTATTGGATGGATAGCAAACACCTAGCCTAAAACCTAATCCTTGTAACCTGCCCCTTTTAAAAGGCTATTCTTGCCAATAGGCATGGAAGTGTTTCAAAGCCATGCACTCATAAGAGTAAGAGGTGCAATAATCAAAGCAAAAATAAAACCCATCCAGCTTGAAGAGGAAAATCTATGGAAGCAGAGAGCTGGGGCAGAAGGGAACCTGAGGTCACAGAATAAACTAGTTTTTGCAAAGGAAAGTTCTAGCAAATGGCCCATCCAAACAAACGAACCAGTAAGACATCTAGGTGCCAAGTTAGAAGGCCAATTTTTGTGGGGGGGGTGGAAAGCAAAACAAACAAAAGTTTCTGCACAGTGAAGAAATCACCTCAGAGAGTTCTTAATTATTTGCACCTTGTGCAAATGGCGGTGTGGTGGCATCCTCACCATTAGTTGGATTTCCCTTCAAATGTTTAGGTTGCATATTATTTGAAGGTGATTTCATGAGATTAAAATACCTGTTCAGTAAGGCTATCTGGCCCAATGATTCATCACTCTGAACTTGCCCAAACATGATCCTGCTATGATGTGTAGGTGATATTGCTCATAAACAACGTGAGTTATGAGTTGTTGTCACAGTGATGATTCTCCAATTCTGTCAGTGCTCTTTTATATATTACACAACAGAAGACAAAAGGAAAGACAGAAAATAAACTTGGCCACACCCATGTGCAAGAATGGCATTTAAAAAAAAAGGGGGGGGAGATTGCAAGGATTAGGGTTTAGACAAGGTGTTTGCTAGTCATGCCATATGGAAGGGAATGACCTGGACAAAGCACATTAGAAAATAAATAAGATATAGACAGCCAGTCGCAAAGCTAATAATGTGTTGCAAAACCACCACATTCCAAAAGATTGTGCTAGAAACCCCCTATCAGGAATGGCTGGGTTTTTTTCTGGATAGATTCAGGAAAATCTATCTGATATTAAATTTAGCACATTTAGCACATTTCCTCATTGGTAATTCACAGTAGAACCCAGCCCTTCTTGCAGTAATAGAGAGTTGTTGCCACAGTGATCTCTGTCCATGCTCCTCTGTACACTACAGAAGGGGCAAAGATTGAGAAAATAAATATTGGGCAGAGTTTGCAACATATCCAATGTCACTGGACCACAAAGTAAAATTAGGGTTGCCAGATCATTTTATGATGAGCTTGCAAGTGGCCTTTCCACAATCCCTGTAAATCTCTGGATGAATTCCTTTGTTTCTGGCAAAATTCAGCAGTTCAGGTTGGTACTGAAATGTGGTGACAAAATATCATTTTGCAATATTTAATCTTTTTAAAGTATCAAGTTTATTCGGAGGTGGTAGTGTAGTTTTTAGTTTTTACTGTGGTTTTTACCCAGTTTTTGGTTTTGACTGTAATCACATTTGGCATTCCACTTCAGGTACTTTGTGCATTAAAAATCTGTTATATCTTCTGCTGAAATTTGGCAGATTTTAGACAGGTCATCTAAACCTGTCTATCTATTTAGGTCAACTAAATTAATGCAATTCTGTAATTTTAAAGAGTTATAATTTAGCTGTGAATGGAATGGAAGGGTAGGGTAAGGTAGGGCAGGGTAAGATAATGAATAGAATAGAATAGAATAGAATAGAATAGAATAGAATAGAATAGAATAGAATAGAATAGAATAGAATAGAATAGAATAGAATAGAATAGAATAGAATATAGAATAATTTCCATGCCTGCAGTGGTCTGAGATTTGGTAGTAATCATTTCCTGAGAAATGTCTACAGTGTCTCCAAATGCTGTCCAATTATAACAAGAAGTTACAGGCAGTTGTTTTCCAAAAAGGTTCAACCTAAATACTGAAGCTTCAGATTACCATTATTTGGATCTGTCTCCAAGTTAAATAAAATGATATTTTATTTAAGATTCAAGATGCAAACTGTTCTGTTCGCACAGCACACATGGAGACGAGGCAGTTTGTCCAAAAGATGTTTCTTTATTTGGTACATTCACTGAACAGAAGCAAGAGAACAATGGCAACAAGCCCTTTTATACTCCCCTTGCAAGGGGATGCTCAACCAATGATTGCAGGCTATTCTCCCGCCTCACGCATGTGCGCGAGGCTGGAGGCAGCCTGTCTGGGTCCCGGGCAGACACGTGGTCTGCCTGGGTCTCTGCAACTGGTCCCAGGTAGACACGTGGTCTGCCCGGGTCTCTGCAGCCGTTCTGCAGAGTTCCTGAGCCTTGCTGAATGACTCAGCAAGGCCCAGGACACAACACCCCCTTGGCTTAGACAACGCTATCCCTGTCATTTGACAGCCCTACGCCAAAAAGTAAGCCCAGCAACAACCAGGTGGTCCCCCATACTCCTAGCAACCTCTTTCCTTTAGGGTTACGTATAATTCATGTTCTTTCACTCTTCAAAAACGTGGGCCTCGCAGGACCTCACATATTTTTGCAAATACTTAGGAGGACCCTTGACCCTCTCCGATCTCCGTGGAACCAGATTAGGTACAGGTGTGATGGTATTTGGGGGAAGTGTATTAGGTGCCTGGAGCGCTTGCTCCCGGCTTGCGCACAACAAACCCTGACTGCTGACTGGCTGGATCCGCTAAACCCAAACCAGACTTCCTTGGAGGGGTCGAGTTCCCCGAGTTCCTTGGTGGGGTGGAGTTCCCCGAAAACCTTTGGAACTCCCCTTGGGAGCAATGTCCTTCAGGCCCAAGGCCAGCAGCAGGGGTGCCCTGAGTAGCCGATTTACGGCCATTTGCCCTAAGCCAGGGACCTCTGCCAGAGTCAGGAGCTGCCTCCATGGCAAACCCCCCTGCATCTATGCCAGAGTCAGGATCTGTCTCCATGGCAAGACCTTCATCTGTAGCATTTGGAGACCCCCCCGCTTGGAGAGACTGTGATCCACAATCGTAATTGGGGTCCCCCTCCCCCCCGAGAGTGGAGTCAGGGGAGGAACCGCGGCCAGGAAGCTGCCAACACAGTTGGTCGATGTGGCGTCGCATGGTGTGGTGCGGTGTGTAAGGAGAAAATCAGCTAACCTGTGATGCCAGGGTCCTTGAGTGATTCTCTTTAATGCGTCCTTTGTGGTGCGCACCATGCGTTCAGCCTGACCGTTGGTGGCAGGGTGAAAAGGAGCAGACGTGGCATGCCGGATCAAGTTGGCTTGGAGAAATGCCTGAAACTCAGAAGAGGTAAATTGTGGACCATTGTCTGATACTAAAACATCAGGAAGGCCATGGGAAGCGAAGATTCCTCTGAGCACCTGGATGGTCCTGGCAGTAGTAGTGGAGGACACAGGAACGACCTCTAGCCACTTGGAATGGCTATCCACGAGGAGGAGGAAGAATTGCCCCTGAAAGGGCCCAGCATAATCTATATGGACGTGTGACCATGGAGTGAGTGTCTCCTCCCACCTATGTACAGGGGCCTGGGGCATTTCTGGCCGTGATTGCTGGCACACCTGGCACCCATTAACCTGGGTCTCGATGTCCTTATCAAGTCCAGGCCACCAAAGATGGCTGCGTGCAAGTGCCTTCATTCTCACTATTCCCGGATGTCCCTCATGAAGAGAGAGCAAGACTCTAGTCCTCAATGAGGCCGGGATGACTACTCTGTTGCCCCACAGGATACACCCCTTGAATGTGGACAATTCATGCTTCCTACGCCAGAAGCTTTGGAAATCTGTACCAGGACACGTGTCAGGCCATCCTGACAACACGCATGTCAGCACGTGTGCAAGCGTGTGATCAGTGGCAGTTTCAGCAGCCACATCCCTAGCATTGAGGGGAGATTCAGGTAAGTCCTGAATAGACAGAATGTGTACAGCAGGAGCAGGGTCTGTCTCTATCTGTTTAAGAGGTAACCTGCTTAGGCCATCAGTCTGGCCCATCTCAGTACCTGGTTTGTGAACCAGGGTGTAATCATAAGCTGCTAAGAAAATAGACCATCTCAGCATTCTAGGAGATATAATCTGAGGAGTTTGTTTATTGGTTGTAAACAACCCCAGCAAAGCTTGTGGTCAGTAGAGACCGTGAAATGGCGTCCATACAAGAAATCATGAAATTTCTTGATGCTTGAGATTATTGCCAAGGCTTCCCTGTCAATCTGCGCGTAATTACGCTCTGCAGATGAGAGGGTCCTAGAATAGTAGGCCACAGGGACCTGGGTTCCATCTGCCTTGAGATGACTTAACACTGCTCCTACCCCATAAGGGGACGCATCACATGCGATGCACACAGGCAAATGCTCATTGAAGTGAGCCAGTACAGCATTGGAGGATAGCAAAGCCTTGACCTCTTTAAAAGCCTTTTCATGGACCCTTGTCCATGCCCATGGAGCCTGCTTGTCTAAGAGCTGGTGTAGTGGCTCAGCCACAGCAGCCTTGTGGGGGAGAAATGAATGGTAAAAATTAAGAAGGCCCAGAAACACCTGAAGTTCCGTTTTTGACTGGGGACTAGGGGCCAGTTGGATGGCCTGGAATTTGGACTCTGCGGGAGGGATGCCTTCTGCATCAATACGAAACCCTAGAAATTCGGTGGATGTTACACCTATTTTGCATTTGTCTTGCTGTAGCTTCAGCCCTGCTTGGCGGAAATGCAGCAAGACAGCCCTCAGCCTTTCAGCCAAGTTCCCTGATGACTCTCCTGCAATGAGGACGTCATCAAAATAGGGGCAGACCCCCGGAATACCCCTGAGCGTTCGCTCCATCACCCCTTGAAAGATGCCAGGGGCTACATTGACCCCAAACTGCAGCCTCTTTACTTTGAAAGCCCCTCTGTGAGTAACTATAGTTTGTGCCTCAGCTGTTGCCTCATCAACAGGTAACTGTTGATAGGCCTGAGCTAAGTCAAGCTTAGCAAAAAGCTTCCCTCCTTTCAGTGAGGCCAGAATGTGGCTCACCATGGGCACAGGATATGCGTGTTGCTGCAAAGCCTTATTTAAAGTGCATTTATAGTCCGCACATATTCGGACTTCACCATTGGATTTCTGGTGTTACTATGGAGGTTTCCCATGGACTAGAGTCCAAAGGTTCCAGAATGCCTTGTTGGAGCAATTTGTCCAACTCAGCATCAATTTTACTCTTTAGGGCAAAGGGCACCCTCCTTGGCTTGACCCTGATGGGTGCAATGTTTGGATCCAACTTTAACGCAATGGGAGGCCCCTTGTATGAGCCAAGTTCTGGGCTGAATACATCAGCAAACTCCTTACAGACTCCTGTAAGGCTGGCTGTTTGCAGATGATTCAGACCAGTCACCTGGATCCCAAGTGCCTCGAACCAATCGAGTCCTATAAGACTCGTTCGGTCACCTCCAACAACCACCACATCCAATAATCCATTGAAGCCCTTTCGCTGCACTCTGAGCATGGCCTCCCCCTTCACACTTACTCGCGTGTTCTGAAAATCCGTGAGAATGAGGTTGGAGGGCCTGAGTTTTACTCATGAGCCACTCCTGGAGCAAACCTTGTTAAAGGTGTCCACTGAAATAATGGAAAGAGCAGACCCTGTGTCCAGCTCCATAACCAGGGGAACTCCCTGCAACTGTACATCTATGCGCAGCTTTTTCTTAAGGGGCCTGTGAGTCCCTGTCTTAAACACCCCCCTACGGGACGTGCAAAAACCCACCCTGTTTTGGCTGGGGACCTTGGTACCTTTCAGAGGTAATTCAGGGGACCTGTTCTTTGGACGACCCATGCAGGCTGATGCTATGTGGCCTTGCATGCCACATGCTCGGCAGACAGCAGAACGAAAACGGCAATCGGCCCTCCTGTGGTGACCCCCACAGCCGAAACAGCGAAGGGATGCAGGCGGTGGCCCTCTGCCATGCGGCAGTCATCTCTCCGCCGACGGTTGAAGTCTGTCCACCTCTTCTTCCTCGGAGTCTTCTCCAGAGGTCTCACGTGCAGCTTCTTGGTGGACAGGGATAGGCGCTGGATGAATCTTCGTAGACCGCAAGGCCTTCACCACGCCGCCGGCTGCTTCTTCTGCTGCAATTTCTCTTAAAGCATCTTGGAATGTTACATCAGCCTTCGCAAACAGCTTCTGCTGCACCTCACGGCTTCGCAACCCGCACACAAGTCTGTCTCGGAGCCTTTCCTCCAAATCTTGAAACGCACATGGTCGTGCGGCCTGCCTCAAGGCCGCGACAAAATCCACAGCTGATTCACCGGGCCGCTGGTCCCGCTGCTCGAACTGATGCCTCCAAGCTATTACTGATAGCTTGGGCTCGAAATGCTCCCGCAACATCTTCTTGAGATCGGCATACGCGATCGATTCCAACGGTGTAGGGGCGACAAGATTTTCAGCAATTTCAAAAGTCTCTTGCCCACAGACACACAACAAGGTAGCTGCTTTCAGGCCGTCTTCTTGGATTCCATTTACCCGGAAATAGTTTTCAACACGAGCTGCATATGAGCTCCAGCGTTCCGGGTGCGAAGTGTCGAATTCACCGAGATGACCCAGCTTGGACATCTTCTTGACCCACGGCCTCATCCACGTCTTTTGCCGCAAGGAAGGAGAAGGGGTCCGACGGAGCCAAGCCCACCTCCAGCGAATACGTACTGGCAGGCAGTTGCTCCTCCTGGATGCCGCTCTTCTCTTCTCATTCAGGCCTTAGGTGAGTAGCCTCTTTTACTTCTGCAGGCTTCCAAACGGTGAATCCCACCTTCGTCGCCAATGTTCTGTTCGCACAGCAGACATGGAGACGAGGCAGTTTGTCCAAAAGATGTTTCTTTATTTGGTACATTCAATGAACAGAAGCAAGTGAACAATGGCAACAAGCCCTTTTATACTCCCCTTGCAAGGGGATGCTCAACCAATGATTGCAGGCTATTCTCCCGCCTCGCGCATGTGCGCGAGGCTGGAGACAGCCTGTCTGGGTCCCGGGCAGAGAGGTGGTCTGCCCGGGTCTTTGCAACTGGTCCCGGGCAGACACATGGTCTGCCCGGGTCTCTGCAGCCGTTCTGCAGAATTCCTGAGCCTTGCTGAATGACTCAGCAAGGCCCAGGACACAACACAAACCATATCTTGTGGTCAGCACATACCTCTACTTCAGAAATATGACAAAATATAAAATCCTGAAGTGATTAACAAGAAGTTAAATTTAATAAAGTGCCCTATCTTGAATGCAGAACCAAGAATCAATCTCCTAACTGATATATCTCTGACTTGAAGAAAATTCCATAGATCAATGCAAAACATTATCCTTTCTGCTTCCAGTTCTAGTGCATAGCCTTGAAGACTGAGAAAATAACAGTAGTAAGATCACTTATTACTTTAATCTGAGTGGTGTTTTACTTACGTTGCTAAAATATTGTGTCTCTCAATCCCTTACCTTCAGTAGATTTTTTAAATATAAATTTTGAAGGGATGAAATAAGGGTCTGGATCTCTGTAGACAAGATGGAATAATTTCCTGTGGCAGCTTATGAGCACTTATAGATCCAAACACAAACTTGTTTGTTATGCCAAAGTTCTAAGGTCATCAGAATCCTGAAGGATGCAGTTTTCACTCCTGTGTCTGTCTTGATTGTAATGGTGACCTTTTAGTGATAGCTTTTGCATGTTGATGATTCACTAAGGAAGAGCAGCCAACAAAGATCTCTGGTAGATCTTTACTTGTGGGGAACAGCAAATCTAGAGAGAGAACAGGCTGTAAATTTGAAGTGGGAAGTGGGACATAATGAGGCAATGAAAAATAGTTTTCCTTCTGAAAACTCAGAAAGATTTAGATTCATGTGATGCTATATTATCTTAAAGCTATTAAGGCAATTGTCATTTGTAAGTAATAAACAAGAAAAATAGATAATAAGAAAAAGCAAACTTTTATTATAACCATAGATAAGTTTGCAATCATATTTACTGTAGAGGAAGTCAAAAGCTTCTGTTTCTTTTGTGTTCTTTCTCACTGCACTTTTCTTTTTTATTCTCTCTTTCTTTGTTCTCTCTATTTTATATTAGTTTGTGTTAATTTTTATGTTCTCTTTAATACTTTTAATAAAACTAAGTAATAAGTAATAAGCTATCTTTAAAAAATGATAGCATATTCTTAAAAGATGTTTTTTTGCTGTTTGATTATGGACTCCACAAACAGCTTGAGTAAGTCGGAGCTTTAGTTTTTATAACCAGCAAATCAGCCCTTCAGAAACAAATATGACTAGCGTTCAAAGTGCATGCAGTAGAAAGAATCATAATTCACAGAAAAAGTAGTGAAGAGGAGATTTGAACCAATAGTAAGGAATAAGGACAAGATAGTAGAGAAGAGCTTAGAGATGTTTCTGTGTGACGCTTTGGTTCAGATTTTTATTTAGGTTTGATAAAATGTATCCAAGAAACAGAAGCTTGGGAGACCATTAGGAAGAAACTTTGGAAAAATACAGAGATAGTTATGCAATGTCTCTGCTAATTAACATAAAGATTAATTCCTGCTTTTTCACCGGATTAAGTTAAATTAATTTGCAGCCAGCACATAAAATGCCTGCTTGTCAAATTCTCATTCTGTTGGTGAGCTAGAATTTAAATTGATCTAATTAATGAGAAGAACTGCCAATCCTGAAGAAGATATTATCTACATGACCCTTGCAGTACTGTTCCAAGTAGGAAATCTTAAGTTAAATCTGAAACTAACCAAATAGTTGAGAACCTCCCTAATGACAAAATGATCTGCCTCTTTGGTAGATAGTTGCAATCAGCAGTGTTCACAGCAAACCACAATGATGCCAAAATAACGATACATGTGGAGTATTGTCATTGGAGAAATGCCACTGTTACGTACATGGTGGCATTTGCATGATGATATCATCCAGGTTTCATCATTGCCGCCGCCACCACCACCACCACCATCACCTTGCCCTACTGCCTCTGCAGACACCCAGGAGCATAAACTCAGAACCAATGGGTCTCTCCTATTCTCAATCCTATAATCCACTGGGTTAGTTCACTGAAGACAAAACAAGATATAACATGATTACAATAATTTCCATGCCCCTTCCCAAAACACAACTGGGTGAGGCTGCAGTTAAGAGTGGAAAAGCCACTGTTTGATCCTTTTCCTGCCATCTATTCCACAGCAGGTGAGGCAGTCGAACTGTCAGGCCCTAAATTACTGAAGGTTTTAAGTTTAAAGCTGGCATCTTAAATTGTGCCCTGCAGACAACTGGTAGTCAGTGTCAACCTTTCAGTTCTGACATTATATAATCTCTGCACCTTGCTTTAATTAGCTGCCTGGCTGCAGCATTTTATATCAATTGAAATTTCAAAAAATCTCCACATGAAATACACTGCAATAAAAGTCAAGACAGGTTGTAATCATGGACAACTGTCACTAAGTACGTCCTCTCCAGAAGGGTTGCTGTTGGTACACTAGCTATAATTATGCAAACAACCTCCACATAACAGCCAGCTCCTTAAATTCAACGACAGCAGAAAGAGCACTCCCCATTTACGAATTGGCTCTTGTGCCTCAAGAACAGGCTTCACCTCACTTCTGAGTCCAACTTTCTTTTTACCAATAATACCTCTGTCTTGTCTGGATTTGATTTCAGCTTGTTCTTCCCCATGCAGTCCATGACTGAGTTTAGGCAACATTCAAGGCTACTTGTTCTTGGCAGTAATAGAGTTGAGGTAGTTAAGTGAATCATGGTTGTTAAGTGAATCCAGCTTGCCCCATTGATTTTGCTTGTTGGACGTCAGCTGGGAAGGTGGCAATTGGTGATCACATGATCCTAGGATGCTGCAATTGTCCTAAATATATGTCAGTTGCCAAACGCCTGAATTTTCATCATGTGACCATGGGGATGCTGCAATGGACTGGATATGTCACTTTTTTCTGTGTCATTGTAAGTTTGAGTGGTTGCTAAATGAATGGCTGTAGATTAAAAACTACCTGTATGCAATAAATCTTACCTGGAGAACCAGCCTAGAACTAAGAAAAAATTTCCTGACAGAACAATTAATCAATGGAATGACTTGCCTCCAGAAGTTGTGGGTGCTCCAACACTGAAGGTTTTAAGAAGAGATTGGACAACCATTTGTCTGAAATGGTAGAAGGTTTCCTGCTTGAGCAGGGGGTTGGACTAGAAGACCTCCAAGGTACCTTCCAATTCTGTTATTTGTTACTCTGACTTCTAACTATTTCCATTTCTTCTGCATCAGTGCCACCCTGGAAGCCTTTGTTTAATTTTTGGCAGTGGTTTGGTCTCCGAGTTTGCCATTTAGTTCCCGAACGTTTTGTTACCAGGCTAGATAACATCATCAGTGGGAGTTTTGTAGAAGTGTCTAGTTCTATTCCAGCTAAAGAGGAATGGGACAAGACAATTCTACAAAATTCCCACTGATGATGTTATCTAGCCTGGTAACAAAACGTTCGGGAACTAAATGGCAAACTCGGAGACCAAACCACTGCCAAAATCTAAAACCTGAGCTACAAGTATTTTCTATTATTTCAAAATTATATGGGCGTAAACCACCTTTGTTTAGTGTCTATATTTATAGATTAATTGGGGACTGTATATTTTCATCATTCTTGTGAAATGCAGAGTTCATTCAAAAGACAAAATGTCCTTTTAAAGTAACATTATTTCCATTGTTGATAATGTATGGATGTGATAGGATGCTGCTATAATAGAATATATTCCATAGGAGACTTAAATAGTATTAGGTCACATTCGTACAAAGGCTTAACTGCAGTTAGGATACATGTAAGTCAACTATTTAGAAAGACTGTCAGGTTCAATTCATACTGAGAAGTCCATTGAATTCACTGGGACTAACATTTGAGTAGATTTGCTGAAGAATGTCCTGTAAATTGGAGCTTTTGGCACAACTTACTTAAATAATCTGTTCAAGGTTGTGTGAAGATCAGATGTTTGCTCAGCCAGAAGCCCTTTGTTTGCATGTAGGGTAACAGATTAGTTTTGTACCTTTGCTCTGCAGATGTTAGCAATCTGTAGGCTGAATCAGCTAATCCTGGGGAATCTTTGTTTATGCATAATAAACATGGAAAAATTTTGTAATGTTTTATACCTGACATCCGTGCCTCTTATAGAGAATAATAGTTTTATCTGCGTATATTTATTGTCAGAAATTTAATATATGAATCATTAAAACATCACCTACAGCCTTATGATTTTTATTGTACAATTGCAGACATGCATGATGCAACTGTTACTCTCTTTCTAGTGGGAAAAAATAGACATGGTGCCTTGATAGGAAAAAACAGATGCATGATGAAAATTGCATTTCTATACAATGTCCTTAATAGTTTATGCTATATAGTAAACACTCCTGGTTTATAGAGAGGTACTGAGGTTAATATATTGAAGAAAAAATAATTAATAATAGTCTTATGTCCAGGGCTTTTTTTGTCATAGAACGCACCGGAATGGAGTTCCGGCACCTTTTTTCGACAGATTTTCCAGAGTTGCCTTGAACAAAATCCTAGTCTTTTAGATACACTAAAAATTGAAGGGTTTTTTTTCAACTACAAAGGTAAATCTTGTAGGGTAGGCAAGGTGGGTTGTATGACATGTGTGAGTTCCGGCACCTTTTTTTAATATTTTTTTTACAAAAAAAGCAGTGCCTATGTAACATTAAAAATATGATTTTGTGGACTACAGGTAATCATCAATTGCCAGAGAGAGAAATACTATATACGAATATGGTTCTGCCCTGGTGCTAAGAATGTAGTTATCTAGGTAAATGTTTCTCAACCTTAGCAACCTTAAGATGTGTGGCTATGGAATTCTGAGAGTTGAAGTCCATACATCTTAAGGTTGCCAAGGTTGAGAAACATTGATTTAGGTGAAAGTTCTATTTTCAAAATGGCTTTTTTCTCATGAGATAATCTTCAGATGTTTTCAGCCCTAGACTTCTGTAATTCCACAATACCAAATTTTCCTTTAGGATTCTTTGGAATCCTAAAATGAGATTAGACGTAAGACAACAGTAAGGAGTGGCCAATGCAGGCATGAGGGTGATATGAAGGCATGAAAACATGAATTTCATTTTCATTGTCAACATCCTTTCCTAAACAGTTTTCTTTATTTAAAAAAACAGTCTGATGTTTTGTCATAAAGATTTGTAAAAAAGGTGAAACTGTAAGCTTAAAATTTTCCAACTCACCAGAATGCCTGAAAATTTTGATTCATCCACTCTGGACATCACCAACTCTAGTCTCTGGGAAGCAGAATTCTCTGGGAGGCAGAATTTTAACTCTGCCCTGACTTTTATTCTTAATACTATGTAAATATTTTAATTTTTCTCTCTCAACTGTATCTCTGTTTTCTCTTTTAGTGGAATGTTAGACAAAGCTTCAGATCCCCTGGCATGGAGAAACTTCAAAGCTGGAGAATACTGGCAACTTATCAAAGGTTTTATAATAAACAGTCAATGTTGCTTCGCAAGACTTACATATTTATTTTTTATGTCTACCCCCTAGGAAGGAGAAGATAAAAAAGAATAAACAAAGAATCACTATTTGTTGAATCATTTCTTTGGAAGTGATAAAGAGGTTTATTAAATTTTGCTGACAGATTTGGTAAGTTTTGACTGCATCCTTCCCTGACATGGCATCGTTCAGGTGTGTTGGTCCAGAATTCCCAAAATTCTTTCAGCCATGCTGGCTGGCAAATATTCAGCATAGCTGATCTGTTGGGTTTGCTGTTCTCAAAATACTTATATGAGCATTCCTTTTATGGGTCTGAGGTACTCCACATATCACCAAAAGGTAGGCCTGAGTAATAAGGTTTCCTTGTTATTTGTTTGCAAATATAATACTAATAATTTATTAAACTTCACAACTCTGGAGGGCTCACAACAATTAAACAAATACATTACACCAAAATCAATAAAACACAGAAGATAAAAGATGATAAGTGCAACAAACCAGATGGAATCAAAAAGTGAGAGGTCTCACCTTTCCTCACCAAAGGTGAAAACCCAGTTCTTCTCTGCTATTCTGAATAATGGGGGGAAGGGAGGTATTCACAAGGCTGAGTCAACCTTGAGCCCCATCAGGATTGAACTCAGATTGTGGGCAGAGTTGCCTGCAATACTGCATTCTTAACCACCAGGTTAAGCCACCAGGACTCTTCATTTTTTTTTCTTTTTACAACCTTGTAATCCCTGTTCAGGTTAGTGTTGGGATGACTGGATGAAGCTGAACATTTACTGTCTTGATGCCCTTCCGGATGCCTACATGGAATTTGCAGCAGATATTTTTTTCTTTGTGCCGTAGGAAAGAAACAGCTGCTGCTACCTAGGATTGAATTCTCAACCTTCCAAGTGGTGACACCACTAGGTCATCACACCGCTCTAGCATTTCTTCATTATTTAAGAAATAATACTTATCAATTTGTATTCTAGCTGGGAATTTGGGAGCTGAAGTCTATTCACAAAATAGATCTGATTTTAACATACCATAATATGGACTGATTAATTTGGTTTAGCAGTGCTGTGTGAATCAGCTGTTGTGTTTTATTTAAGCATGAATAAGCAAGTCATATCTTACTGCAAAATGTGAAGTCAGTCTATAAATATCTTTATTTTTACATTATGGAATACCTTGCGACTTATTTATACAAGTTAGGGGACAAATAAAGGGACAATCCCTTTAGCATGAGAATTCCAACTCGATTATTATCCTTGCACGTGGGAGGTAAAGGAGAAGAAAATGAGTTTACAGCAATGTGATAGCTTTTTTATGTGAATCTTTTTAGTATCTGGGAGTCTTGACTAGATTGCAAATCCCTGCAAAGCAGATAGCAGAATAAAAGCTCTTAATTCCAAAACCAGTAGAAGTGAAAAAAAGTGTATCAGATTCTCTAGAATACCTGCCAGCAAACTAGTTTTAAAAGACCATCAGAATGGAAAAATTTCCCCTGGCCAAGCATGCAGTGCTGTTTCTTCAATACTGTATGGTCTAATCATAGCAATCACAGTAATTTCAAAATAGAATACGAACATATATAATATGTGGTAAGGCGTGAGGCAAGAATCTTTTCTTGTTTCTTTCTTACAAAACAGCTTTCCACATCAAGCCTTTCCGAGAAACTTAAGGATTACAGTCTTTCTGTAAAAGAAAACAAAATATTGTTATCATTGGTGATGGTATAAGTGTCTCAGAGGCAGCCAAGCTTGAAAACACCAACAGGTTCAAGCAAACATTCATCTATTATCTCTGAGTTAAATGAGGAGGAAAGCATTCTCTGAGATACCAGAATACCACAACTGAGCCCAAAATGTATGTTATTAAGTGAGAAATTTGTTAAGTGAGTTTTGCCCCATTTTACAATTTTCTTGCCACGTTTGTTAAGTGAATCACTGCAGTTGTTAAATTAGTAACATAGTTGTTAAGTGAATCTGGTTTCCCCATTGACTTTGCTTGTTAGAAGGTTACAAAAGGGGATCACATGACCCCGGAATACTGCAACTGTCACAAATGTGAGTCAATTGCCAAGCATCTGAATGTAAATCATGTGACCAAGGGGATGCTACAATAGTCATGTGTGAAAAATGGTCATAAGTCCCTTTTTTCAGTGCTGTTGTAACTTCAAATGGTCACTAAATGAACTGTTGTAAGTCGAGGATGACCTGTATTATACAGAAAATATAACCTTAATATTTCATGTGATTCTTAACCCATTTTTTTCTGGTTTCTGACTATGACTCTTCATTTCAGTTGTGCAATTATTGAAAATCAACAGTATGTTTCCCACCAAAATCTGTAAAGTAAGTCAACAAAGATTTAACAAATCTTTAAAAACATGAAGAAAATAATAATAACGGTCCCCACTCAGAAGTAGCTTCAAGCATTGTGATTTTCATCTCACCACATGTTAAGTGGCAGCCCAAAGCAGCCATATTGGGCAGCCATATAATCTTTTAAATATGTTAGGAGCTGTCAAGAATTACTTAAGATGGGTGGCTATATAAATCTTTTAAATACACACACAAAAATGCATGCATGCATATATAAAATAAAGAGTTGCCGAATTTGACATCTTCAACAACTGATGCAGTGCAGGAGGCAGTCATAGAAAGCAACCAATTAAACAAGAAATCTGACCAGCCATGAATGATCTGGGCATTTTCTGAAGTAATCTGAAATGGAGGGTAGGCTAGTGTATTCTGTTTCTTTTTCAAATCCCACTTCAGACTTGGAAAATCAATGCCTGAGAGCTCATCTGCAGAATTTGCTTGTCCTAGAGCAAAAATAGAACAAAAACAGTTTCTCAAAGTGAGGAATACACAGTTTTCTCCAAAACCTGTCCCAAATTCACCTCAAAGATGAGCATCTTCCACCTTACTTGTTCTGCATCAAAGGTAATGTTTCCTGATTTCTGCTGGCACAAGCAGTTTGGAACAGTTCACCTCTTGCTCTTCATTTCATTGAAAGCAAATGTCCCTGCTCCAATTGTCTAACGTGTGCTGCAGTGAGAATGCTCCTTTCCTTCTGGTCACTAGTGGCTGCTTTCAGTGAGCATTTTGGTCTGGGCTGGTAGGCTGCCCACCTGCTTCTGAAGGTCTATGCCCAGGTCTGAAGGTCTATGCCCACTGGGGCCTCTGTCTTTTTGTTTTCTTTCAGAGGTGGATCAGTGATGTAGTGATGTAGTGATGTAGTGAATTTCTGGGTTTAATTTTTTTTTCTTTTGATTCATTGGTCCACCAGAGAGAAGGTGAAACGATGGACCATTCTTTTTAAACTGGGTTAAATTGGTTATAATCCTGCCAGTTTTCCCTTTTAGCTCAAGTGACAGAAATGTTGGTAACATTATAGTCCTTCCTTCCTTCCTTCCTTCCTTCCTTCCTTCCTTCCTTCCTTCCTTCCTTCCTTCCTTCCTTCCTTCCTTCCTTCCTTCCTTCCTTCCTTCCTGTTAATGGAGATTGCTTACACAACAGGCCTATCAATGGAAACTATTTGCCCTCAAAGACCTTCCCAGGGAAAAGAAAGTGATTGGTGCTTCTTTCTTAGCAGGGGTAGGAACAGTGGTGGGATTCAGCCGGTTTGCACCAGTTCGATAGAACTGGTAGCTAATTTTTTATTGCCCAGGCCCAGAATGGACTTCTGGAAGCGGCATCCACACAGAGAACCGGTTGTTCACATATTTGAATCCCACCACTGGGTGGGAAGAATAGAAAAGCAAGGATTCCAGAACATTGGACAGAGCATTGGGGCAATATTCCTGCCAAAGCTGAAAACTAGATTGAAATTCTGCCATTAGTTTTTAAAAAACAGCTTCATTTCCAGTGGTTTCTGCATGAAAGACAAACATAGTAAAAAAATCTTCTTTCATTTCAATGTGTAGTCCACTACTAATATCACAATTAAGAAAACAATGGTTAAATATTACCAAAGTAATAAGTATTACCCTTTCTCAGCTTGACACTACCCAAATATAATAGAATACAATTCCAATTGCCTTGACTAACATGGGCAATGACTGTGCTGACTAAGAATGATACATGGGGAGTTAGATATCTAGCGGATATCTGGTCAGATGTATATGATGTGTCCTGAATCACTGAACTTGTGCAAATTTTTGGTTGCTTTGTTAATTCCTACCAAAACACAATTTATAATAGCAATTATGAACCCTGTCATATCATACTAATAGCAAACAGGAGACAAGAGGTGTGATGATGCTTCCTTGGTTTCAGAGCAAAGGCCAGGAGAGATCTGCTTGTATGCACATTCATTCTGAAGAGGAGGTGCATGACAAGAAATGGATTTTGTTTCTGGCAATTTAGAGTAACTGGTTTTGGTTATTTGTAGTGCAGTACTAGTGCAGTATTGACTGTGTACAAATGCTGTGTGCATGTGCTGGGGAAATGGCCAGTTCCTAATGAAGGGTATTCTTTGCATCTGGTAAAATCCTACATTAGGTGGTCAGAACTATGAATGCTGTAGGTGCCATGTTGTTTCTAACTGAATACTGAACATTGTCTAAACAGTGTTGTGACCCTTCTTCCTGTGCTGGATGTGAGGATGTTGATGACACTTGGCATGACTTTCCATAACATATTTCTCCACAGGAAGAAGAAATTGAGAACTTCTATTTCCAAACTAGTTGCAAGGATTCTATTTAGCAATCCAGAACCAAGAAAATTATTAATTGCTTCAGCATTGGAAAGCCAAATGTATCATCCTGTTTACTTAATAAACTGAAGGCCTGATGTTACTTATGACCTGAACATGAGTTGCTTATATACAATTAAGTATGGGCATGCTTTATTCAAACTGTAACATAAATTTAAATAAATATATATCTCAGAGACAATATGAAACTATGGGTGTTGTATCTATAAATTTATTGTTTTTGTGCCTTACTTCCTTTTTAATTATTTTATTTTTTCTCTTTGTTATTTTTATTAATTAAAATTAAAAAACAATTAAAAAACACAAACAAAACATGTTTATTTTCAACTCATTCCCATACAGGTCATGATTATTCCCTGTACCAAGTCATGTTTAATCAAATTTGGCTGGGTTCATGAACCATTATTTACAAACTACAGTTAGTTGGATTAATACTAGAAATGTACAAAATGGATGTGCATTCATTTCCAGCACATTTTGTTTCTCCTGAGCATTCTGTCTTTTCCCAAATTGGCAGAACTGAAATTCTGGTGATTGTTCATACTTTTTTGGAATTGTGATCCCATGGAACAGAAAGTTATGTATTTGTGGTATAGTTTTGAAATACCATAAATCTTTTGCAATTCCCCCAAAATCCCCAAATATATGAATGGCACAGCTGGAAGAAGTGCCATATTGTATTGCTGAAAATATTTTAGAACAGTAATATCCGGTCTTTTCTGGCTTTTAGCCTAGATCCTACACCCTTGGTGTTTTTATATCCTCCTCCAATTGTAGTTTTTGTACCCACAATCTGTTTCTAAAAGAGAAGGGATAACATAATAAATATAGTCACAAAGGAACACAGAAAAACTTCCAAAGTACATGCAGAAATGTTTTATATGCAGGTGAGACTCATTGAATCACTTAAATATGGTTTACTCATAAGTGTGCCCTGAAAATACTCATAAAATCTGGTTCCATAGAATTGTAGAATTTTTTGTATTCATAATGCCACATATATTGCCTTGATGGTTCTAAAAGTCTTTTTTAAAGTCTTTTTTTGCTTTATGTTTTAGGAGCACTATTGTCAATTGGACAGCTGATTATTATTTTAAAATAGTATTATAATTATAAGCTACCTATAATTCTTGTTTCTGCATTCTTGTTTCCTTAAGTGGAGGATTGGGTTTTATTGAGTGTGAGTTAGGTATTCATATACTTGTGCAATATGTATTTAAGGAAATAAGCTTCCCCCTTTTCACTTTTCTGGTTACTTAAGATCCTTTATCATATTGTTTACTTCTGGCATTTGGCTCTGCAAAGATTTGTTATTTTTGTTAGTTCAACTTTGTGGTTAGAAACAGGAAAGAGATCAGCAAAGTAAAACATAGCAAAATCTTTCCTGCAGGAGTTCACACATAATTACTGGCCTTTTACTAATCTCATGTTGAGATAATTATTGTTATATAACTATCAAAAGCATTTGTTTCCAGTACTGCAAAACACTCATTACTGACAAGAACTAGGAAACTGCTCAGAAAGAATTTATTGTTCCCAGCATGAAGAGTGAATAAGCATTTTCAGACATATGAACTACAGACATTCTTTATCTGAATCCTAAATTCCTTTTTTTTGTTTATATAATTTTTATTGAACATTTTAAAGAGAACATAAAATCTAACACAAATGAATACAGAATAAACAAAACAAAAGAGAAAGAAAAAAGAAAAACAAAAGAGCAGAAAGAATAAAAAGATACAGAAGGAAGCTTTCAATTTCCTTAGCAAAAAATTTAACTATAATTACAAAATTATTTCTTACTCTATGATTACAAAAAAGCTCACTTTTTTCTATTATCCATTTTTAATTATCAAAACCACAAATTATAAGTGCATTCTCATGCAAAATGTCTAAAGGGGTTTCCAGTCAGCCATATATGTAGATATTGCCTTTTCAAGGAAGTTAAGTTAGCCATCTCTGCATGTTCCACTGTCTTCACCAACCATTTCTCCATTGTGGGTAGCGTCAAATTCATCGTTTTATAAACATTCTCTTTAAGACAGGAACATAATGTACATAAATTTCAATCCTTTCAGTCACACATTTTCTCATTGATCGACTTATATATTGTAGCCCAAATTTTAGTCTATTTTATCATACATACTTTCACTTCTGTCTCATTTCAGCAAAAATTTATCCATTTTAGAAATAACATGTTCACCATTAGTACATTGTTCTACTTCAAAGTCAGTCTTTCAAATTTCAAAACTATGAAATCTTTTAACCACTTTAAACCTTTTTGATAATTGTACATAAGAAAATAATTGACAAGTATATCTTTCTATTATCAAATCTTCTCTTGATTTTATTTTACAATCCATTTGAGAAAATTCTAGTACATCATGGTAAGTTAACCATTTATGTTTACTTATCATCCCTCATCTATAAAATGCTTCTTATGCTGAAACCCACAAAGGTGTTTTCAGGAACAACCTATTCATGCCATAGTCTCAAAATGGTCTAATGATTTTTCAAATCTACATTAATCTTAATTTTGTCATGCATAAATATCTATGCCATTCAAATCTCAGATCAAATTTCAATAATTTCTATTTCTTAATAGCCACTTTTTCATCCAAGCTAAACAGCAGACAGTAAAGAACAATTTCAAACCCAATCCTCTTCTTTCCTTTGACTCTTATAATATCTTATAGTTAACTCATGATTTTCTTCTTCTGCTATACAGATTTAGATATATCTTTCTGCCATTGCTTTAAACAGTACATCAATAATCAAAACAGATATTGTATCTGATTCTAAATTTCAAATATCCAGACTTGTATAGAGAAACTCTGATTCATGCATGAGTTTCTAAGAAAGTGGATATCATTACAGTGATATCCACAATACCATGAAAAATCTATTGTAAGAAAATTCTTACAATAGATTTTTAATGGTATTGTGGATATCACTGCAATGAGGAGGAGAAGGAACAAAGCACTGCTCAGTTTAACTTCTGGTCAGAAAGCAGTTCCCTTCTTTGACAAATGCTTGCACAGAAGATTGCTGTTACCAGCAAGGAGACATTATGGATTACATAAAATGCTTCACAAATATACATGTGATGGAAAAAAGCTAGATATTAGAAAAAGAATATATAAATACATCATAACCTGCATTTAGTTATAAGCTTTCACAAGTATAATTATATAAACTCTCCAACCCTATCTATCATTCAAAGCTATTATTTGAATTCTGTTGCTCACTAATAAAGAAGACTACAATTTCTTTGATTTTTAAATAGGGGACAATCATATTTTATTATCGTGATTTTTTATTAAATACTTTTATGCTGCTTCAGTCAAATGAATCTAAACACCTTACAAACATAATACAGTAACACATAACAAAATAATTGGAAACATCATCTATAAAAATATAACATTCACTGCAATTAACCACAACATTATAAATAAATAATGCCATACATCTCTTAGGCATCTATCACAATTTTAATTCCCAAATACCTGCTTGAATAACCAGGTTTTTAACTACCTCTATGTATTAATGGGAGTGCTGTTCTCTGCAGAACTCTGACACTTTTCTCCAGGTGTTCTTCTATCACACCTCACAAAGGGAAGAGATTCTTAACAAGCTCTCTTTGTAAGCTTACTCCAGGCTGGCACATTCTACTCCAAACAAGTGGTTTTGCCTAGTAAATATCTAGGTCCTAAACCATGTAGGACTTTATAGGTTATTACCAGCCCCTTGAATTGCACCTGGCATCAAACTGGTAACCAATGCAGCTAACATAGTACAGGCATTATATGGGACTATTGAGATACTTTGGTATATGGGCTTCCATATTCTTTGCCAGTTGAATTTCCTGTTGTTTTAAGGAACAAACCCACATACAATTTTATTTAGCCTGTATTTTCCTGGTGACTATTGTGAAAAGAAAAGATGCTGACAATCATGAGGAAAGGAATAAATCAGAAATACAGATCTACTGTGGGACTACATTTACAGTAGCATTCAAGATACAATACATCAAGGGGCTATTGCAGAACAGTGGTTCTTCTACTTTTCACTAACAGTGCCAAATACTTTTTAAATGAGACATGTGGGATTGTTTCTTTAAAAATAAGAAAAAATGAAATAAAACATGTTTTAATAATGTTTAATAATGTTCCTTATTTCCCATTACATTTAACATATGAATTATAAATTATAGCATGATGCATGACTTTGCATATTATTGTGTATTTCATCACTATCAGAAGGGAGAAAGAAAATCTTGAAGTCAGAACATTAAAATCCACTTTAACAAAGATAAAGTCAAAGATAACAGGACTTCAAAGACTTTTCACTTAAAACTTTTGTGATAAGTTACCCAAAAGTCTTGTAGTATGATTTTTTTTCAGCTATCTGAGTATGACGACTGAAGAGAGCTTTGCCATCCATGAGTGGGAAGACTTTATTTCACCCTTAATATCAGGAAGATACCAGCAGCCCCTTGAATTGCACCTGGCATCAAGCTGGCAACCAAGGCAGCAAACACTGCATTGTGTTTAGCTACAGAGAATTTTTGAATCAATGCAGGAAAGCTGCCAAGCACAGGAGTTACCCTCAGTATTGTATTTCTTTATCTTTTTTCCTTGTTCCTCACTATGGGCACCCCCAGGGGTTCTATAAACTCTTGGACTTCCTCATTACAAAATTTCCCCAAGTGCAGCTTTCAAACGGTCTGCCCTCATGATGTAAGAGACTTTTCTAGATGTGACAGGTGCTTTAGAGATAAAACAGATGGTTTGGTGATGGGTTTGAAGCCAAGTATTACTCACAAGGAAAATGGCCATGAATGATATGGAACAGAGCTAACAAACATTTCTTTTTTAGCCACTGCAAATATCTGCCCTCCGTTGCATTTTCTTTCCTTGGTATATCAGCCATTCAAAAATCACATCTCTTTCTGTCCTTTCTGTCTTGCACAGAGAACAGCTTTACATAGCAACAGTTATTATGACGTCCTGGGTACTCTCTGAGCTTGGCAGTTTTCTTGCAGACACTTCATTACTCAATAGATAATATCATGAGTGCTAGAAGGAAGTGGAGTTTGCTCTCTGTTTATATACAAGTGATTTGCCCTGTCACAGTGTTGGTGGAGAAAAGTCCCAGGCAGGAGAAATTATGCTATATGAAACTGTCAAAAATGTGGTTCTAATCAAAAGATACACCTAATAGTATTATTCAAGATTTGGGAAAATAAATCCTCCTCCCCTTCACTGTCAAATGCATATTTTTCAAAGATATCTTTAAAACTGAAAAACCACACACACACATACACACAAAAAGAGAGAAAGAGAGAGAGAAAACTATATATGTTTATTTTTTTATTTATTTGTATCTCACCTTTATTATTTTTACAAATAACTCAAGGTAGCAAACAAATCCAACAAGCCTCCTATTTTCCCCACGACAACCCTGTGAGGTGGATTGGGTTGAGAGAGTGAGTGGGCCAAAGTCATCCAGCTGGCCTTTATGGCTAAAGCGGGACTTGAACTTGCTTTCTAGCAAGATATATAATATTGTGGGAATTACTTTCATTTTGCAAGTATATACCCTACCCAAAAGCTAAGGCATAGAGACTCCCATCTATCAATATCCAAACAAGTCTCTTCATAAAACACATTTAATTTAATGTAATTATTTGAGAAATATCAGATGCAATAAGAATATCAGATTAGTTAAAACATTTGGTACATTTATGAAAATAGTTACTGAGTGTATTAGTAAACAAATCTGTGTCTATTGGCATCAGTTCTGACTTAGATTAATTTACAGAATAACTCATGAAGTCAAAATGCATGTTTTGATATGTGCCTCCTTTGCCTGCCCCCCCTCCCCCAAGAAGTCATGTCTAGGACTCAGGATAAGCTATGGGTGACCCTGATGGTCTTGCATCTCTAAATCACTGCATTCTGTTATCCTCCAGCTACTTTTTCCCACAAAGGATTGCCAGATTTCAGAATTTGAGAAGAAGCCTTAAACTGTCCAGGAGGGAATTTCTATTATTAATTCTTGAGATTATATTTAATCAGTTTTGCTATCCTCAAATAAAAATATTTCTTCAGTTAAATATTAAAAATACTAAATCATATTTTGGATAAATTTCCTATTTATGTGTAGCCTCTAAAGCAGGGCTTTTCAACCTGTGGTATGCGTACCACTTGTGGTACATTAATGAGTGGCAGGTGGTACGCAGCCCTGCCTAGCCAAGTGTAGTGGGGAAGGGAAAGAGCCAGCACAGGCAAAGACTTACAGTGAGAGAGTCCTCTGGAGCTGCAGATTTTACTTACAAATGGAGCCATTTGGGGAGGCTGCCTTAGCCGGCAGCCAGTACTTACATTTTTTTTTCTTCCTTAAGTGCCAGCTGGGCTCCTTACTTTCCTTTCTAGCCAGTAGCTAATTCTTAAAGGGGAAGTGCATTTTTAAGCTAGTTCACTCAGCAGCTTATCTTTTCTGTCTCTGGAGGCCTTTCCTTGTTTGATCAATATATGGAAGAGGGAAAATATGGGTTTTTTTTTTTCAAATTCTTCCTTCAGAAGGAGGTGGGCATGAGAAAGAGGGAGGCAGGGAAGGGAGGGAGGCAGGGAAGGGAGGGAGGCAGGGAAGGGAGGGAGGCAGGGAAGGGAGGGAGAGAGGGAAGGAAGTCCCGCCTTAGCAGTTGGCCACCAGCAGCTCTGCCATTGACTTTGCTTGTCAAAAGGTTGCAGAAGGGGATCACATGATCACAATTGCAACTTTGAACAGGTTTTTTTTTTGTCACCAAGTTTTTGACACCTTGCTAGGTGGTACTCGAATATTGCCATATCCTAAAAGTGGTACAATCGGTGAAAAGGTTGAAAAGCCCTGCTCTAAAGCACCAACATCATCAACACCTCACAGAAAATCTGCAACACATTTTTCTGGGTTTTTTTAAATGAAGAACACTCCCACCACTCAGTGCGCCTGATGTGTTAATCCTTTGGCACACTTAATAAATCTGTTTTGAATAAAAAATAACCATCAGGAACTCCCTATAAAGGGAACCCAGTCTCCTTAAATGATATCTCCCATTTTACTGGGATCACTCGTGAAAACTCTAGACGCCAACTTTTGTTTAATAACAAACTAAAGTAAAATGTTGGCTTGCAGGCAATAACATTACTCATTGTATGCTAAGCCTTAATGAGATTTCTTTGTGACTTAGTGTGCTGTGGGAACAATTTTGATTTGCATGCTTTGTACCTTAGCACAATATGTGAACCATCTCTTAAGGGCCATCTCTCTCCAGGGACATCCTGTCATATATTTGTCTACTGATGGGATGGCTCTGGACATTTGTTGTACAATTAAATTGCAGCACCCTCAAATTATTCTTCTATAGATATTTTTAAAGATATTTTTTGTAGGTCATGAACTGTTCTATTTATGGCCTATGTTTTTATTGCTCATAAGCATCTCCTGTTTTATTGCTCATTTTGAAATCCTGTAACTTTTTCTGCAAGCTCTTTACAGTTAATATTCTATAGGTCATATTCAAATACTGTATGGGGCACCTTATAGTTATTGCTATGTATGGTTTTCTTCTTACAGTGTTTTATAAGAAACTTAACTTTTTTTTCTTCACTAAATGTTAGGATGTATGGTGGAAGAAGAATTGCTTTTAAATCAACCAAACATTTTAGTCAAATTATGTTTCATAATAATCTATTGAATGCTACACCTCATAATAATCTATTAAATGCTACTCCTTGAAAAAAGCATGTCAGATTCCTCCATTCCAGTGCAATTATGCTGAATTCCCTTAAATAATAGTTTTGACTGTGCCACTGTCCATGCACACATACATAAGCTTACCTGCTACTTATGGAAGCTTCTCTTTTCTTTAACACTGTTCTTTTGTTTTACTAAGTGATTTTCATCCAAGCATCTGAGCAGACATGGAGAATAGTAGCAGCTGGCCCTTTCCTTCATGCTTACCTGCCATTTTGACTGATACAGACCCCTGAAATCAGCAGTGCTCATAATCACAGAAAAACAAAACCAGCCATTTTCAGAGTTCCCTGAAATTGAGGACAGTTCTGGATCCTCTCCGAACAAAATCTGCACTACTCTGCATCTACTAGAAAATCATTTTGGGGGGGGGGGGTCTTTATATTCTTTATGCTAGGAAGTTGTTGATTGGGTGCAGTTGATGTGGAAAAAGTTTTCCTTGCATTTTAAGAAGCTTCTCATCCTTGCAAATCTAACAGTTCATGAGTGATGGGGCTTATTTGTTTTGCCCTTGCTGAAAGAAAAATCTTCATCAGGGTCCAGTCCAAGCCGGGAATAAACAACATGGAGACTGCTTTAGAAAGAAGGTTGTAATTTATTGAAGAGGAGAGCCAGACAGAAAGATGGCTTTGGAAAAACTGACCACATGTAGCAAGGAGTGGTGGGCTTTTATACCTTCTTGAGCTTTTGTTTGGAGTTGTTCCTGTGACATAAACTTTGACCTGAGTCTGAATGTGCCTTTCTGGTATTCTGGTGGTGGGTTAATCCTATTATGTCCCAAAGGTCATATCCTGCTTCCCTGGGGCTGTGGTTGATGACTGTTGGATTTTTGGTGTGAGGGATTGTTGATTCTAGAGATCTTTCTTTCTAATCCAAGCTTCCTGGCTCCAATCTTTCTGACAAGATTATCACATCTGCATTTCTGCAGACCTGGTTTCTGTTTGGGGCAGAGAGACTTGGGCGGGGGGGTTGATTTCTGCCTTTAAAATCCTTTGGGGAAATATATTCTGCCTTTTTAATGTTTCCCCAAAATTTTCTTTCTCTAGATTCTTCCCACACCCTTTTAAAAAGTTTGGGTTTGTCCTCATAATTTTTTCTTGTTGGTTGTTGTCGTAAAGCTTTGACATTATTTTCAAGTTTTAAATTGTCAACATTGCAAATTGCTTTGGGAACCTTTTCTTGCCCAAAAGATAAAGAGCAATCATGTTATAAAGACCTAAAATGAATGCTTTACACAGATGTCCTATAGATCCGGGAACATAACATGCTATATTAACAAGATTACTTTGTTCCTGAAGAGCAGAGTTATATTTATTATTGTTTTGTGCTTGGGCACTGGCTTGAAAACTGAGACAATCCCTGATTAACATTGTGTTCAAGCAGATAGGAACCATTTTTAAGCTAAGCTCACACCCACATTTCCTTTAAATCTAAAACAATGTGCAGCCCTTCCAACTCTCATCAGGAAAATCATCAGGGGGTGAGGGGAGGCAGAGTGACTGAAAATTTGATATAGTACTGCCATTTGGCAAAAAAAAAATGGTGACTGGTTTCCTTTCTATAGTTCAGATTTTCTTGAAACAAAGTATAGCTTTGGGTATCCTTAGAACAAAGAACAAAGACTGGGGCCTCAAATTGGTTGGTTTGATTTGACAGGATACTTGATGCACTGATTGCAGTATTTGCTTTCCCCATCTCCTTCCCTCTTTTTCTCTCTCGTTCTACAAATTACACAACATGATTGACACACATACCAACTCAAATGGCTAAATCACAGCTTTAGAAACATATTTTGAAATGAAAAAGCAGAGATGAAGCATTCTACTGTTTGAAAGACTCTAAACAGCTCAAAAGAGGAAACTCCACTTTAAATAACAAAATCGTCTTCAAACTAAATTAAGAGTAGCAGTTAAGGAAAGACATGTTAGCCCAGCTCTATTAAAATATTATCTACCTACTAATTATATGTGATTAGAATATGTTTTCCTGGATTATATAAATGAGTGTTTTATCCACTAAGTGGACTATATGTAATTCTATAATGACTCCATTCATTTAATGTTTTTTAGCATAATCTAGGAGTAAATGTGTATAGCCTTTTAAGGATATTAGGGGATACAAATAATTCAGAAATCCAAACAGAGCGTGGGTCACCTGACACACCATACAACCCCCAAACCCAGTTTTTGCACCCTCTGGAGTTTTCCCTAACCCAATTGTTAAGTATCCTAATGTTGCAAGCTGAAAAACAAGAGCTCCTCCTTGCAAATTCAGGAAGAGGGCAGAAAATACTGGCCTTGTTTTGGAAGGCAACCTCCACCAGAGATTTCTAACCCTTTCCTTTCCTTTCCTTTCCTTTCCTTTCCTTTCCTTTCCTTTCCTTTCCTTTCCTTTCCTTTCCTTTCCTTTCCTTTCCTTTCCTTTCCTTTCCTTTCCTTTCCTTTCTTTTCCTTTCCTTTCCTTTCCCTTCCCTTCCCTTCTTCCCTTCCCTTCCCTTCCCTTCCCTTTCCTCCCCTCCCCTCCCCCCTCCCCTCTCCCCTCTCCTTCTTTCTTTTCTTGCCATTTGGGAGCCTGTGATCATCACTATGGACTTCCCTAGGAAGAACTATAAAACTTTTGTCCCCTCCCCCCCATACCCCCTTTCACTGGTGCTCAGAAGACACACACATTCTGTCATGGATGGAGATGATAAAAGGCAATGGTATCCATCAGTTGAGGCTGTGTTAACTATCAATGAGATAGAGCACCTGCCCAGAGTGTTGGAAGGGGATAAAATCTGGAAAAGAGTTTCTGAAGGGTTTTATTTCCAGCTATGGGTGACAAGCGACTGAAGGCTGTAGTACAGAAAAGCCTGTGCCAGGTTCCTGCACACTTTGTTTCATTAGCCTGCTCAGTATGGTCATGGCCCAACTCATAAACCTAAGATATGTGATCCTTATATCCCAATAGAGCACCCCTCTCTGTTGGAGGTGGTAGGAAGAACTACTTTTTGTGTGATGTTTTTGGATAAATTTCTTTCAGTCTCAGCAGCAAAGTTGAAGAAATTAGACTGGTTGGAGTGCTCCCTAAAACAATTTTAGAATAGTGTAAGAGTAACAGAAAAATAAATATACTTGGTTGACAATAGACAAATCCATTAGAGGTTCTATTTTATGGACCCTGAGACTTCAGGATTCTACAGATTTTCTTCTCTGATGTAGTGGGGGACAAAGGGATTGACAAAATCATCATTTTCTGAGATGGTGAAGTAACAGTAGTAAAAAATTCACCTGTTAACTTCTTCCACTTGAAGAACTCTGTTAGTTAAGCAACTTCTGGCAAATAGCCCCAGTATGTGGTCAAAGATGTTGGGAAGAGCAAGACCGGCATATCACAGACAGAGCCCTCTTTGTTTGCCTTTGGGTTTTGTAAAAATTAGGCAATATTTACATGCAAATATTTATTCAACTGGCACCAGCACTTACTCACTCTTATTGCTTCAGCTCATTCTCTTCGCAGGGAACACATACCATGTTGAATTTTATTAGCTTTCTGTGAACAGTGTTTGCTAAGAGATGGGGAGCAGGGTTGGACTTGGTCCTTTTTGTGCTAAATCTATGTTTTTGAAGTTCTAAGTGTCCTAGAAAGGGTACAGTATAGAAATGGAGAGGGACTGAGATTGCTCCTTATGCCTCTCTCAGTCCTTTTGGTATCATTCTTTTGGTATCTCATTTTTATTTAAGGTATAATGTTACACATATTAATTTTTTTCAGCCACCTTTAACCAAAAGAACCTTTGTATGGCTTTGAATTAATGTGCTATCAGCACAGTACAAAAAATTGCATCTTTTTATATTGTTCTCATATCCTGATATGGTCAAAAGTAGGGAATATGGGAAACTTGAGAACTTTCTTAATACTTGCCTTATTTTGTAACATATAGTTAACAGTCAGTAGTCATGTAGTCATTCATCAGGTCAGTTATATTCCCTCCTTTCCCAGCCAGAGGGTTCATGGGAGGTTTTTTCCCCCAAAAGGTAAAAATGGCATATATAAAAAAGGGAGAAGCCTTAATCCAATTGTGGCTGATATTTTGACTTTTTTAATCTCTTCTCTGTGGACATTCCTACTTCCAGAAATAGTGATTCCTGAAGTAGAGTAATGGGTCTCAGCATTCTGTAAGTTAGCCCATTTGAGACACCTTGGTGGAAAGGGTTTGCCCTATGATTCACCATTTTGTCCAGTTATAGGTTATAGACATGAGAGTTTTAATAGTATATAGATTTTAAGCAATGTTTAAGAAAGTTGATTGGCACAGGGAATCTTGGTGATATCAAGGAAGATGTCTAGGGCATAATGGTATCTATTGTGAACTAAAGGATGCCTTCAGTTCGCTATCTTCCAAATTGCTAACTTCCTGCTTTCCTATAAATATGTAAAGGCATATATATAGATATAATTACCCATGGCTCCACATCCGCATAGATACCGTGAGAAATCTTGTCTGTTCTTTTCACTGGCTGGCAATTAATCGGTAAGAAATAGCTGATTTGCTCTCACTGCCTTGTTTCAACTTGTTAGTTATTTATGATCAAATGATCAATGAAGATCAGAATTATCAACTTTTACTGCCAACAATTGGGGGGCAGAGTGGGGCATCACAAGCAACTGCAACGAGTTGTTTGGAGGTCAGGTAGTAGGAAGAAAAGGATCAAACAGAATTGGTGGAAGTTAGTGCATGTTTGAGCAAAGGATGTATAGGCTAGTAAATATGTATATATATTTGTGATCTATTTGCAAACCCAACAACTCATGCAGCCTTGGGACAAAAACAAAAAAACAAAAAAACACCTGATGCATCCCAGCTGAGCCAGGTCTACTATAATGAGGATATAAATGAGAGACTGCCAGAAATGAGAAAGCTATAGGGTAGGTGACAAATCCCCCCCTTCCCCCAAGAAGGCAAGCCAAATCAAGTCTCCACTATTGTCAAGAGAACTTGAGTTCTACTGGTGGGACACATTTGTCTTTTCCTCTAGATACTTGAAAAATTACCTTCTCTAATTTCTGTTAAAGATCATGCCAAACTATACATCCCTGCTGAAGCAGGACAGGGTTTACTATGAAAATCGGCAGCTGGTTGCTGGATCCTGGCTGCAGAAATCTTTCCAGAAAAAGGAGAGATTGTGAAATTGCCCAGGTGCACTCCATACAGTCACTTCTTATGAGTAGATTGCAGGAATTGATTGTTTGTGATCAGCTTATGAACCAAGTGATTGGAAATTGAGAGATACCAACTAAGTTCACAGACACAACACAGCCTTTTTTATAGACAAAAAGCTTTACTGAGCCCAATTTCTTAAGGTTTGGAATTACTGTATTTTGAAATGACTTTTTATTCATTTTTAAATATTAAGATCCTTTGGAATAGCAAGTTTTTATTAGATTCACTGGATGAGTTTTATTCACCTTTGTGAAAGAAAATTTAAGTACAAGTTTAAAGACTTAGAATATATCATTTTTTAAATAACCAGAAAAAAGATGATTAGAGTGCTGATTTTGAAATGTTAAAAAAAGGTCAAGATGGATTTGAAATAAGAATTTGGGATTAATTATAAGAATCTGGAGGAGAAGGACAAGCAGAGCCTTGGGTCAGAGTCAAGAGAGGAATCAACCTGGAGTCATTGCATTCCTACAAGTGGTCTAAGTCCAACCTCTCTTGAATTCCATTAACTCTTATCTAGCACCAATTTAAGGCTGAGTGTTAGTTGCCTAGGTTCTTGTGTAGAGGCATAAGCAATAAATCATCTTAACTGGAATTTAAGTATGGTCCTGATTATTCAAACCTGACAAACTCCTTCCCATGGAAAACTGGTTGTTTGGGCTTTCGGGGAATGTATCATGATAATATGGGATTTTGAATGTTGGACACTGGAAGGTACCAGAAGAAACTAAAGATCATAATTAAAGGAGAAGGACATGCACATTTAACATGCTAGTATAAAATGGAGCAAAACACTACAGCAGTGAATCTTTTTATGAAGAATTGGGAATGCTGGATTCAGAAATTAATTTAAGACAATTTAATATCATAGATGGGGGGCGTGGTGGCTCAGTGACAATGGGCTTCTCGGATGGAAAGCTGACAGCTCAGGTTCGAAACCCAAGTGCAATGAAATGGTTGAGCTTCTGTCCTTGCCCCAGCTCCTGCCAACCTAGTTCAAAAGCATGTAAATGCAAGTAGATAAATAGGTACCATTTCAGTGGGAAGTAACATTGCTCCATGACATCATGCTGGCCACATTACCATGGAAATGGACAGTGCTGACTTAATGATCTCGAAATAGATATGAGCACCACCCCCTGTAGTCAGCAACCAGGGGTCCCCAACCTATGGTCTGTAGTCTGGAACCGGGTCACTGTCTGTTGGCCACCGGGCCCCAGGAATAGCTGGCGAGCCGCGTCTCATGGTAGCACCACCGTGCGGGCACTAGCAGCCCCAGTTGCGCATGCACGGGGATGCTAGCACCACCGCCAGCGTCAGACGGGTGCTGGTGGCCTGTTTGTGCATGCGTGCACGTACCAGCACATGTGCCATGGGTGCATGCAGCCCATTTGCACTTGCGAGCGGGCATCAGCCTATGCGCCATGGATGCATGCAGCCCACTCATGCATGCACACACACTCTAGCACCGCTGTCGTGCATGTGCCCATTTGCACATGAGCGTGCGGGGCCACGTGAGCACATTTCCCTGCTGCTCCCTTTTCTTCTGGGCCACCAAGCCGGAAAGGTTGGGGAACTCTGGGCTAGAGGAGTAAAATCTGCAGGGACTTCTTTACCCTTTAATATTATAGATGGATGTTGTGCAAAAAATGTTATAGGAGAGGAATAAATTGTACCAGAAAGAACGAAATTGATTTAAATCCGGATTTAAATATGACAAGTGACAAGAGTGAGATGGAAAAAGATAATGTACTGGATATATAAATGAAACCAATTGATGTCTTGACACTTGAAAAGTACAAATGCTAAACCAGAAGAGTGACTTGGATAATATTTTTTTATTGAACTTAAAAAGAGATTTGTTAAAGTTTTGAAGGATCGGCTGATAGGAGACAAAGAGAAGATTAAAAGAAATCAAGTGCAAGGACTTTATTTGAAGAGATTAAAAGCCAAGATAGTTAAAAGTACCAGGAAGTTTAGAATTGGCTTATTTGATCCAGATTAAAATAAATATGTAATTATTTCTGGTAGTCCTTAATGGACTTGTGCTGAGTAAGAAAGAATGACAAGGCTTTAAGATTTTGTTTATAATTAACAGATGAGTTATGGGAAAAAGAGTGCCTTTGTTATATTTTAAGAGATAATAATTAATTACTAAAACTGTTTGTTCCTCTCAGGAGGAAGTAGGAAGTTATTTTTTTATATATTTTCTCTTTCCCTTTTTCTGCACCTTCTATTTTCTGTTTTATATTCTTTTGGAAATTTGTATTAGTTTTTACTTTTTCTAATTGTAATCTTTAATATATGTTTATATATTCAAAGCACTGGAGGTGCTTGTATATTCAGAAACAAACCATCTCTAGGAACTAGCTTCTATAAAGCCATATCATATTAAGGTTCATTACTTCTTAACTAGCAGTTAAACAAATAAAGGAAATTGGGTAAAGAAAATTACATGATTAAACATACAGAAGAGATTCTTTTGAAAATCATAAATCAGCTTTCCCTATCTGTTTCCCACCCAGATGTTCCAACACTGGAAGTTTGTGTGCAAATATATGTATATATGCATCTCTCAATCCTGAAAAACTCTTGGCAGTTTGCAAGGCTGTATATTATGTACACAATACACAATATACAGTAAAATCTACAAATAAAAAAATATGCAAAGCAATTAAAACATAACATAACAATAAATAAGAAAGCCAAATTATAACCCAATCAAGATGGAATCACATCCCAAACATTTTCTGGAACATGTTTTCAAAATATAGTTGGAAGGACGCTAAGCATATGTCCATGGAGAGGCCTTTGCAAAGGACTGGCATTACCCCTGAAGAGCAGTGCTGTCTAAAGTGGGAGTGACTAGCAGTTTCTCTTGGATAGATTGAGACAGTGGGATCAATTCAAATGAGATAAAGTGGTCCTGCTGTTAATTTGGCACTAAGTCATGTAATGATTTATAGGTTAGCATCAGTCACAGGTCCTGAACTGAACTGAATTGAGGGGCTGCCACAAAGAAGAAAGAGTCAACCTATTTTCCAAAGCACCAGAAGGCAAGACAAAAAGCAATGGATGGAAATTAATCAAGGAGAGAAGCAACCTGGAATTAAGGAGAAACTTCGTAACAATGAGAACAATTAAGCAGTGGAACAGCTTGTCTTCAGAAGTTGTGGGTGCTTCATCACTGGATGTTTTAAAGAAGAGACTGGACAGCCATTTGTCTGAAATGGTATAGGGTCTCCTGCTTGAGCAGGGGGTTGGATTAGAAGACCTCTAAGGTCCCTTTCAACTCTTTATCTGTTCTGTTATTCTGAAGCAGTTTAGATTCCATTCTGAAGTCTATTAGTATGTAAGTATTGTGGTTAAAACCTGGCTTAAAACAACCAAGTTATGTTAAAGATGCAACATAAATTTATTAAGCATGCATACAGTTACGTTATACACTGGGCTCCTAGCAAAGCATTGGTAACTTGCTGAACAGCTCTGAGCAAAAGCAGAAACACAGCTTATATATCTTTGGATATTTCAAAGACAGAACAAAGGAAAAAGGAGACCGAGTGTAAATTTCAGCATTGCTTGGAATGTTTTTGGTAAGACCATCTGAATGCCCCTCTTATTATTATTATTCCTTCCAACTAGGGATAAATGTGTAGGTCAGCATACTAGTTATAGTACCTTTGAGATATGGTTAATGAATATAAATAATGTGTTTTACTGGACCACTGATCTCTGCCTGATCCCTTCCCGTATTGCCACTTGGGGTCAATTGAGCTTTCTGCTAATGTTATTTTTTACAAGGGCAATATAAGCACTTCGCATGCAGGGAGGGCATTTCATAGGTTTGGTAGTGAATGCAGCTCACACAGGATACCTTTTACCACCACATAGGATTCACAGCATTAGTATAATTTGCTCTTACTGGTAACCTCAGAACAAACTAGTCTTTGAGTGGTTTTCAAAGACAATCTCATGCAAAGTATGTTACAGTAGTCTAAATGGGTGGCAATTCTCCCATTTCAGGTACCATCCAAAGCTAGCCAAAAGGCTTCCTGCCCATGTCTTCCTCTTTTGTATTAGCAGAAACCAAGATTTCTAAGCCAGCGGCCCCCCACCTTTCCGGCTTGGTGGCTTGGTTGGGGGGGGAAAAGGGAACTGGGCCGTGCGACTGGCAGCCAGTGTGCATGCACACAGCTTGACTTGTGTGAGTGGTGGGCCAGTGTGCATGGCGCGAATGCCTGCCATCCCACCACTCATGCAAGATGAGCTGCGCTCGCATGTACTCTCTCTGACCAGCCACTTGCGCGGCCCAATTCCAAATAGGCTACAGCCCGGTAGAGGGCTATGGGCCGGGGATTGGGGACCCCTGCTCTAAGCAACCTTGCTCCTTCAGACATGTTATCTTGGAGCAGACAAACAATATTTATGTCTTTCTAGAGTTCAATTTAAGTCTGTTTTCTCCCATATAAACCTTCACAGCCAGGGACTTCCGGTTCATCACACGGCCACCATGGATGGCTGGGAGACTTGCTTTGTCTCCCCCGTTCAATTTTGCATCGCTGGGGGCCCCTGAAAAGGGCCGAAAGTCACCCCGAAGAGGCGACCAGCAAGGAGAGGCTTTCGCTGGATCGCGGGAGAGCAGCAACTCTCCCGTTAGAGCTGGCGATCCCTCCAAACCGGCGGACGAAAGGACTGGCCATAGAAATATGGCTCGTCCCTAGGTTGCTAACAGCTGAAGTCACATTACCATCTGGCAACTTCAAAGCAGCATGGACAGGACTGGGTGAGAACTACCTCTCTTACATCCTAATTACTTAATTACCTGCATAAGCTGCTAAAGTACTTTCCCCCCTGTGGTGAGGAAGGGGGATTTTAGCCCTCCCTCCAGAAACAGCGGCAATCAACCACTCAGGAGTTTAAAATGTTGGAAAAATACTGGGATCCTAATTGGAATTCTATTTCCTAAAATTGGTGGATTATAAGATTTGTAACTTTCTACTCTCTGAATTTTTTCCCCTCTGATTTTTACTATTACTAATTACTATCGAAGATTTGGGTTTTTCCCCCCTTAAAATAGAGGGGGGGAAAAACTGAAAAGATCCAACTAACTCTGAGATGACATCTGGTGGCTAAATCTGAGACGTAACCTGTTATTCTTTAAGAGAGACTTGTTGACAGCTTTGAAAATAGATAAGATATAAAGCAACCTTGAAGCACCAGCTGCAAGAAACCCAGCTCAGCTCCTCACTTGGTGGACTTTCTGACTGTAATTTTTTTTTAGTTTAATATACTACAATGGAAGAAGAACAGGAATGGATTTCTCCTACAGAGGAAGAACGGAAACAAATTCTTTGTATGCTAAAAACGATTATCCAAACTCTCCGTATAAGTCTGGATATGCAAACTCAAACTATGACTTCAGCCAAAGAATCACCTATACAGAATCCTATAGAGAAAGTGAAACAACCAAATGCTATGACAGAAGACTTAGATACTCAACAAATACAGACAATGGAAAACACAAAAAAGAAACTGATAATAGAGAACAAGGAAAGAACTTTTCTTATAAACCAGAAGGAATTTGAAGATAAAAAAGAAAAACAGACGAAAGAGAAGATAAATACTTCGGGACAACTGCATGGAACTGGAAAAACAAAGAGACGACCTGCTAAATCAGCTAGTCCTCTTAAGAAAACATCAACTGGATGCTCTTATCAACATCAAACAATAGCCACAACAGATCTTTTTGATGATCTTTTTGATGATTTAAAAGCAAAGATACGAAAGATGACTTGGCAAAGAAAAAAAGCTAGAATAAGATTGAAAAGGATTGGGGTTCCGATCTACACATGAAATCTAAAATAGAATATATCCAAATGGATAGAATATGTATTCTGAACATAATATATTGTAACGATTTGAGATAAAGAAAATTTTAGTTATATAAAATCTAGAAGTATAAATATTGAAATAAGAATATTATATTGTTTTATTAGTTTGTTAAGATGGTAGAATTTATATATGTGTGTATTTTAAA
Source organism: Azemiops feae (assembly GCA_023970755.1). Taxonomy (NCBI): domain Eukaryota; kingdom Metazoa; phylum Chordata; class Lepidosauria; order Squamata; family Viperidae; genus Azemiops; species Azemiops feae. The sequence goes on along the minus strand of JALGBA010000346.1, from coordinate 1,345,357 downwards.
TATTAGATTGTATGAGGAATTGTGATAAAGGAATTGTGCTTAATTTAAAAATTTGGAAAAAAAAATTAAATGTTAAATTAAAATATTAAGGAAAAAATAATTATCAGGTCACTGATTGGCTAAAAGTTTGAATGTTTAAAAATAACTAAGATTTGAATGATATTGTTATGAGTTGAGACAAAGGTTAAGTAAAACTTAGAAGTATAAATACTAATAATTAAATTTGTATATTGGTTTGTGGTACAAATGCTGACGGGTTTTTTTTTCTTTTCTTTTTTCTTTGGAAAGGAAGGAAGGAAGGAAATAGAAAGAAGAGAAAAAAAAATATTATTATTAGCCCCAAATACGAGATAGGAGACTTAGAAATTAGGGTCATTTAAAATTTGGAAATGATAAAGATTAAACATTAAACTTAAATATCAATGGGAAATTAAAGTTAAGAAAAATTTACCAGGTTATTGTCTAAAAGATGGAATGTCAAATCAATTAAGATATGTATAGACTGAAGATTATTGATGAATATTAGAAAGGTATTTTCTGTTTGATTGATAGAATAGGAACTGTGTTGGTTCGAATATGAGACAGTAGATATTATAGGGGAAAGAGAGGGAATTGGTTGTTGTAATACTTTGAGATTTGTACTGATGATATTCAAATGTAATGGAACTACTGTGCTCAGCCGCCACGCTACTTTTCAAATATGTAAATGTAATATTGGAAAATTAATAAAAAACTTTTAAAAAAAATAAACCTTCACAGCCAGGTCAGGATTTCTGGCCCAAATTCTGTTTTGTTTTTGGTTGAATGATCATGTAGAAAAGCTGTGGGTTTTTTTTTTAATTACACTTAGAAGTGGAGAAATGTGACGTGTTTTGTTTTTGACTTCTACTTATTTTGACATGAAGTGTTCCTCTTTGAAATAAGGAATATATATATATATTTATTTCCTATTAGATTACTAATAGTCTGGTGTTGGTAAAAGGCAAAAAAGGAATGACTTTCCAGTTTTTCACAATTTCAGTAACAGTATGAACTCATGATATTCAGTAATAGTTTCAGTAATCTTATTCAGTAATCTTTTTTCACACACCTCTTTTTAACACCCTCATTTTAGTCTGAATATGTGTGAACATTTTATTATATACATTCAGTTTTAGAACAGGGCAATAATATGAATTAGAATGTCTTACTGTTTAGATCACAGTGAAGATCACAAAGTTATTCAGCCTAGAATGATGAAGTCATTCTAAATGAGAATTCTTAGATCTCTCCCCCCCACCCCCATTTTAAATAGATGTTTCTATTATGGGGAATCAAATTTTAATGGTAAGTTTCTTGAAAAATCTGTCCTGTAATGTTTTGTAGGTCTCTCCTTTTAAAAGTGTACTTTAAAGACTGCTGAGTTTTCCTCTCTGAAGATATTTTCATGAATAATAAATTGGAATTGAAATGCAGTATCACCCGTGTTCTGAAAACAGAGGGTTCAGGGAACGCAGGAGAATATTAGTGGATTTTTGCCAGGTTCTGTGCATTGGAGAATCTTCCAAGTGAAGATGCAGTCTTAGTAAAGATGACCCACCTTAGTAAAGATGACCCACCATTATATTGTCATTGCCATTGACAATATAACTGGATGCTGTGTGCCAGCACCACTGTATCAATGTATGGGAAGTTCTCAAGGCAGCCTATGTCAGTTCAGAAAAGGCAACCTATTGGCTGAACCCATGTCTCTGCTCTCATTGGCAGGGATCGCCGTGCCTGTAGCAGCATGCTGGCATGGTTAGGAAAAGGAATCCAACTGCAGAGCATCTGTTTTTGTTGGTTGTTGGGATCTGCTTAGAATTATTATATGATATAGAGAGCCATCTGTGTTTGCAAAGAAACAAGCATGTATTTAGAAGCGAGGAATTACTAAGTTCTCATAATCACATGTTGTGTTCTCTTTATGGTGAGTAATGGCACTCCTTCTCCTATGACCTGTCCTAAACCAAGCATTTCATTGTTTCTTCTGAAAAGGAATGTCTTCCCAACTGTCTTATTCATACAATGTGAGATAAATATCTTGTCACTGAAGCTTACACAATGGAATGCAACTAGTTCACATATTTTCCCTTTTATTTGATTCAAATTTCTATTTTTTAAAATAACCATTTATTATGAGAATTATTTAGTTTGCAAAAAATAAAAAAGGATTGTTAAAGAGATTCATGTTCTGCAACATTGGTTAAGTAAGTCTCATTTTTATGACACAGGTTACATTTGCATCAGATGACAATGATCATATTAATAGTTTCTGGCTGATTATTTACACAATAAATTTCTGTAGTGTATTTCACTACAGGAAGTCTCAAGGAAAAATAAGTAACCATCCTGTTTTCCTGTATTTTTCCACTAGTTATATATGAAATTAACTGCAATTGTGTATAATGTAATAAAATTAAGCATTCTTAAATATTGTGGACATATTGACCAAAATGATAGGAGTTCAATATTTCCGGGGGACATCATTTTAGGTAAGGTGTAGATGCAGAACTGATTCTACCTTTTAGTTACCCTGATCATTATGTAATACGAAGACTATGTTAAACTGACAGAGAACTAAGGGACGTGAAATGTATCAGTAAAATCAATGCAAACAATCAACTAAACAGTTATCATCAACTTAAATCCGTTGCATCTATGACCAGATCAGGTCAGATTATGGCACTATCTGTAGGAAAAGGCCTTGAGGGTGTGAAGCCAGTGGAAATGAGATTAGGCAGATCTCCTTCTGTAAAGTGTTCCAGAGACAGTACTGGAAAAGGTGTGGCTGGGAATTATGAGTATGAAAACTCAAAACATCTAGAAATGTTGACTGAAACATAGATGTCAGATTAGAAGGAACAGCCAAAGATTTTAAAACCAAGAAAATCATATATGGAAAAGTAGTTTCAGATAATCTAATCCCATGCCATATAGCTTTTGGAGGTCATAATTAGCTGAAAGAGACAAATCACAGCCATCTTACTCCATTAGTGCCATTGGATTCACCCAGCAGGCAGAGACAGATAAATATTTCTTCATTTTTTATTTATGTTTTCCCAATTAGATACATTATAAAGTTTGATTATTGGTGTACAATTAATGTACAGCTAAGATCATACAGAAAAATACAGATTCTACTGGAACAGATGTTTTAACTGGTTACTGTCATATTTGGTTTTCTCCAAGAAGATTGAAAGTATTTCACATCTATTATTACACTGTAAATTCTACAGGGATATCAGAACTGCTTATATTCTGTTCCCATTATATAAATTTTCAGGAAAACCAGACAACTGGAAGATACAAATCATCTTCCAGAAGATTCAAAACCCTTTATCACTTGTGTGGTAACCTAATTCTGTGTTTCTGAGGTGAAAATAAGGCATAACTAGTTATAAAGATAATCACTTCTGTTTTATTCATTACGTCAGGTTTAATACATGCTATCTTGTTTCAGGTGCTCTATATATTTCCTCACAGATTGTAATATTTTATATTTAAACTGGCATGGGTAATTAACACACTATTATAGTAGGTTATGTTACACTTTAGTTCTTACTTTATCTTTGTTATGCTAGTATTTTATCTCATCAATTTGATTTTACCTTTGTGTTGTATTTTTAAAATTTTGATTGCCATTGACCAAATAAACAGTATTGCATTATATTGCTCCACATGTTTTCCTTCTAGAATCATGGTTGTCTCTGATTTCCACTTCTACCACCTTAACCATTTTTGACTGTAGTTGAACATAAGATGGGCAAATCTGATTTGCTTTGGGTGGCCTGTCATTGTTGAAGAAGTCCTGCCAAACTTGCAGAAATGTCGCCTTACATCTATCTCCTGTCTAACACAATGAGGATTACTAGTTTCCAAAGTAGATTCTGAAGAGAGTGGCCACAAGGCCCAATCTATATTTTCTCATACTTCTTAATAAGGTCTCTCTATTCCTCCTATAATTCCACTTTTATCAGAAGCTTTTTTTTTTTTTGTAAGAGTCTGTCTCAAGCAGCACTCCCATCTCTACTGCAGCATCAAGATAGTCTATCTCTCTGGCTTCCAAGCTGTTTTTGTTGTTTTGCTCTTTGTCACATTCCTTTTTCTCAAACTTCTCACAAAAATGCAATCTTTTCTAATATAGTAATTCCTATTTCTATTTGGTCCTTTCTTTTTCTTTATTTGTTCTTTCTTTCACCCTTCTATGTGGATACATAGTTAATTCTTGCTTCACCTCTGAAGCTTTGCCAGGGTTCCAATGATATACAGAACAGTGTGGTTTTTTTGTGTTCTTCAATTAGGGCATTATTTGCTAATGTCTCTGTAACTCTACTTCAACTAGTAAGGAGACCAAGGTGGATTTAAACCATTCTTTTGAACTGGACCTTGAAATGGTCTCTAGTACTTTGTTTAGTCAGTAATTGTATTACAGTATTATGAAGCAGGTGAAATTTCCACAGAGATTTCAAAGCCAGCTCATGTATTGTTCTGCAGTAGTCTTAATATGATGTCACCCTAAAAATGCATCATTGTGGCCAGATACAAAGTATTACCTTCCACTGGAAGGTTGAAAAACAAAAAAAGCTAAAGAATCTACAAAATATCATGCTATAATGCATGTGTTATTGGTTTTTAAGTTGCTAAAGGTGGATGTTTTGTAACAAATAAATATCTTGAAAAGTTGTTATTCCAGAAAAGAATAGCATTTCTATATTCCTACATATGGGTTCCTATGGGGTCCTCTGCACTGGAATATATTACTCTGCAATGCTGTCTAAATTACTTTAATCCTGTTTACGCATGGTAGAATTATAAGCTGCTCAGAATCAGATAGCAATTGGAGTGACATGGAAGCTAAATAAATAAATACATTAAAAAATCATTTGTTTCCTGCTTGAAACAAGTCGGGAGGGAGGGAGGGAGGGAGGGAGGGAGGGAGGGAGGGAGAAAGGAAGGAAGGAAGGAAGGAAGGAAGGAAGACAGGAAGGAAAGAAGGAAGGAAGGAAGGAAGGAAGGAAAGAAGGAAGGAAGGAAGGAAGGAAGGAAGGAAGGAAGGAAGGAAGGAAGGAAGGAAGGAAGGAAGGAAGGAAGGAAGGAGGACAGGAAGACAGGAAGATAGGAAGACAGGAAGGAAGGAAAGGGTTCCTTGACTTTCAACCCTTTGCTCATTTCAGTATCTATCTTGAGGCCCCCTAACAGAGAGCCATCAATAATGGATATTGCTTTTAGGATATAGTCCTAGTTGTACAGAAATTAATCTCTGACTTTTAATAGAGTGGAGCTGTTGCATAAGTAGGCAAAATTTAGTCACAGCTTCAGCAGGCATTTGTAGATGCCATTGCAATGATGGGAGTGGAAGAACATGTTCTTGCTAATAGAATTGAGTTTCAGGTAAAGGAAGAATTTAAATGATGTGGAAATTCCCAGCTGAAGCTTCTCGAACAATTCCCCTTTCTCCATTCCGGGCATGCAGTGAATTCAGTGCCAATGTGAGATTCTCCCTGAAGTAGGCTGGTGAGATAGAACAGGAGACAGGCACTATTGGGAAACAAGGAAGGACAAACACTGTTGGGTCACTGCTTCTGCTAACCCTGCAGAGTCCAGCTCTCTATAAAAAGGCAAGCCAGCTGAGTCAACAGCCTTCACAGACTCTGTGGGAGCAGTCTGTGACTGACATCTCTGCAGCACCTTGCCTGAAAGCAACCAGAGGGGGAGAAAATGAAATTTGCCCTCCAAGCCACTCTGTCCTTTGGGCTGCTGGGTAAGTGAATGCAGACTAACAGAGTTGCATGAGGTGATTAAAGGGGCAAATTCTGCACTAGTTTTCAAAATGAAACCTTTAACTACTGTGGAGTATTTCTTTCTCTTTCTATTGCATTTATTTTCCGCCTTTTCTTCTAAGAACTCAGGTTGGCATATATGGGGTCTTCTTTTACTGTTATGTTTTCACTAACCCTAAAGATTGGTTTGGCTGAGGAAAATTTAGTATAAAGTCACTCAGCATACTCCACGATCATATGAGGACCTGAAAATAGATTTCCATCATGTAAGTTTAGCACCTTACGCGCTGTGCTACACCAACTACCTTATTTCAAATATTTTTTTAAGAACTAGAAAATTGCAAAATAAAAAAAAAACTCCCAGAAATTTCATTTTTAACTGAGGATCTGGTCCAAGAATTCTGCCAAATATACTTTTTTTTAATATGAAGATTTAAGTTTTAGTTTAAGCACACGCTGAACTTGGAGTTATGCTTTCATACAGATTGAAAGGGGGAATAATACATAAATTATTTAATTAGATGTGAATTCAAAGGCAAAAGAAGAAAGAATACTATTTTTATTATGATGATGAAGATGTGCTTTGAACAAGGAATATTAGGGTGTGATGATACTTTAAGAAATATTTCTAAGTTAAGGTGATTGCATACTAAAAGAAACTGTAGGAGAGAAATGGTGAATAAGAGATAGGTTGGTTAATTATTCCTCTGTCATCTAAATTATCCCTGCAAATACTTTTTTACTTCTTTCCTGGTGAGATTAGAACAAAATATAGGTAGAAGGGGCAGGTATGGAATTGAATAGACACATGTAACAATTTGTCCTTGCTATTGTTATCTCTGTCTTCTATACAGGTTACAAAGTAAAACTGAGTCTGAGAAACCCATTATATTTATTTTATAATATGATTTTGTGGACTGAAAAGAATAGGATATGTTGTGCAAGACATCTGGAAGGCAGAAATTTTGGAAAGTTATTTGGCAGTGGCTTTCCTAAATTTCAGAATGGGGAGTTTTTCAGCTCTATCAGTAACTTAATGTTGTTCCTTGAAGTAGGGATCAACAAAACATTGCCTTAATTCTGTTATTTTAAATAATATGCCAACATTTTTTTTAAAAAAAATCTGTGCAAATTTGGGAGCTGAAATGAAAATCACGACCTTGGGGTATTAGCAAAGGGAGATTAATGCAATCTTCCTGTAATCTGTGATCTTATCAAAATCTCGATAAAAGTTCTTTTGCAGAACAGATGATCATAGGTCTCCAGATTCAATTCAAATGACAATATTCATAACCATCAGAATTAATAGCAAGAGATAGTGCAGGGATCAGTAATGTCTATTTCAAAGGCTGTAAATCTTTTCATATGTTACTGTCATGCATTGGTACAAGCTCCAATAATGAACATTTGTAATATAATGGAAAATATGAAAATTACCTCATGTCATGAGTTTACACGTGATGTCTGGTACACTGCTAAAATGAATTACTGCAACACAGCTGTAATTCAACAGAGACTGAATAACAACAAATATGCAATGGATTAATATGTATATGTAATGCAAAATGACCCTACATTTGTAAAAAAATATAATAAATAGTGAAATATGTTAATGAAGGTTCTCAGTCACCCAGGTAGAGTTGTCTGTAAGTTGAATCATGGCAACTGGACTTCTTTTCTTTCTTTGTTTGAAAGGTTTCACAGCTCATCCACATAGCTTTTTCAGTCTGAAGAAGTCTTTACTTGGATAAGCAGTGAAATGTTTCAAACAAAGAAAGAAAAAAAAATCCAGTTGCCATAACTCAACTTCCAAACAGATAGAGAAATTGCTCTAAATAATGTTAGCTTTCCATTATCCTAGGAAACAATACAACACAGTACATAACTTGGAATAAGATTTTTGAAAGTTGGTTGAAGAACTTGATGGGCAAGTTATTGAACAGTGCACAACATAAAGAAAATCTTAATTACTGGGCAAGATTATATGCATCTAGCTATAGCTTGGAAACCTTTTGAATGTATTATGATAGTCTAAATCAGAAATATGCCACCAGGCATCATTAAAATGTTTTAGACTACACCCTTATAATCCTTTAGGTAGGTGTGTGCTTTCAGGTCAATTTTTGACTCCTGGTGACTGTATGGACTAGTTGCTGCAGTTTTCTTAGCAATTTTTTCAGCATGTTCTTAAACTTTTACAAGTTGAACTGCATGTGTGTGTGCACACCGGCCCAGCACTTGTGCAGCCCAGTCGCAAATATGCCGTGGCCAGGGGTTGGGGACCCCGAATTAGAGAATTTAGATGAAAATGTGTGACATGGCCTTTTCTGTAGCAGTATGAGGATTAAGTACTTCTTCCCTAAGGAGTATAGATTATCTTCACTGATTAACTCCTGTACGATAATAAGAACGTTCCTGTTCTGCCCAATATTTGTTGCTTTCTAATGTTTGGTTACCAGTTTGACTCTTTGCAAAGTTTTTGGTCTGTCTTCAATCTTAATCGCATTTAAATTGCTTTAATGACTGTTTCATATCCTTTCTTGAAGCCCAAAGACATTTTCTAAATTTTGCAAACTATAAAATTTTTCTCAGTAATTAATCTATAATATACTGCTAAAAAGTGCAATTATTTTTTCTATCGCTTACCATTCTAAACACCTTAACAAATTATCATTTTTATAATAATGATGTAATTGTAATTATTTAGGTACTCAGTATCCACAATTTTATTTCTAGTTAATTTCATTTATTAACTTTCTTTCTCTGAGTCTGCTCTTCCTGTGTGATCTTAAACTGAAATTGGATTTACTTGGATTTTAGGAATGTCTGCTGACAGATCTTCAAACTGAGGAATTCCTTTTAGAAAATAGAAAAGATACATTTTCTATATACAAAATCTGTGCTGTTTCTCATTCTATGAAATTAGTAATATAAATAACCTTGCATATAAAAATGGATTATAAATAACAGGTGACGTTGTTCAATAAGTGGCAACCGAAATACAAGTCCAGATATTCTTGTCTAAGACGTACAAAACATCACCCTTACAGTCAATAAAAATGAATTCAGTCTACTGCAGTTCAGTCACCCTTTTAATCTGATTTCATGTGTATTTAATTGTAGAAAAAGCTTCAATAAGGCAGAACTATCAATTCTTGTTTAAGCACATTAACATTATCTGCACCCTTTTCATTCTTTTCCTAGCTCTGTGTCTTGCATCTTCTTCCGTAAGATGGTGCACAGTATCCAATGAAGAGCAGGAAAAATGCCTAAGACTGAAGAGGGAATGCTTTTCCCAGCAACAATCCAAGGATTTTCCAGAGCTGGTTTGTGTGAGGAAGACTGATCACCAGGAGTGCATAGCTGCTATTAAAGTAAGTGACCACTGACGGCTGGATAGGGAAGTGGGAAACTTCCTGAGTTCATTGTTCAAACAACCTAATTTTTTTTTATTCCCCTGCAAAAAATGATTTGGAAGATTCCAGATAGAAATAAAATAGGAGCAAGTACTATAGAAAGTAGAATCTCATACATGGAAATAGAATTTGGAAAATTGTGCTTGGATGATGGGAAAACTAACGTATAAAATAGTTTTTGTCCACTTATTGAATTTTCAGATTTCAGGACAGCCATTCATTGCTTGCATGTTTTATTTATTAGATCAATAAAATGCTGACCACAGGAAGTGTGCAGAGGGTTGTCTAAATCAGTGTTCCCCAACCTTTGCGGATTGGCAGCCCAGCTGGGGGGGGGAGAGGGGAACTGGGCTGAGCGAGTAGCAGGTCGGCATGCATGCACAAAGCTCAACTTGTGTGAGCAGCAGGCTGGTGCATTCGTGCGAGTGCCACTTGCCAAGTTGAGCTGGGCATCTACACACACTCCAATCAGCCATTCACCCAGCCCAATTCCGAATAGGCCATGGCCCGGTAGTGGGTTGGGGACCCCTAGTCTAAATAGTCAAAAGGCCATCACGATCATGTGATTAAATCCTCCCTTCTCCTTCCCTTCCCTTCCCTTCCCTTCCCTTTCCCTTCTCTTCTCCTTTCCTTTCCTTTCCTTTCCTTTCCTTTCCTTTCCTTTCCTTTCCTTTCCTTTCCTTTCCTTTCCTTTCCCTTCCCTTCCCCTCCCTCCCCCCCTCCCCTCCCCTTCCCTTCAACATAAAGGGGCCTAGCTTCAATCATACAGTTTTAGCCATCATCCTGACTTTCTTGATCTTCTCTGTGAATGCCCCTGACTTTGGCCAGAAGTCAATTTCAGAAACCCATGAAATTATCAACTGACCTAGAGGCTCAGTGCTCTGTTCAAGATAGCATTATCATTATTCATGGCAAACATGTTGTGAATGAAAAGGAAGTCATGTTAATTTCCAGATCTAGTAAGAAACAAGGAGATATAACTGTCATACATTCATAACATATTTTATGCCAAAGAAATATCCTCTCATTATCCTACTTTTATGTTTTTTAGAACTCAGAAGCAGATGCCATCACTTTAGATGCTGGTCTTATTTTAGAAGCAAGCTTGAACCCTTATTATCTAAAGCCTGTTGTAGCTGAACTTCATACAAAAGGCTCAGGAGGTAAATTTTAATAGGATTGATCTGAAAATGCAAAGAGGCTCCATAATTCATCCAATGGTTGCTCATTGGGAGGGGGGGTGATGTGGGCCCTTCTCTGTCATGGAACCTGCTCAGGGTATGGATAACTCCAACCATACTACCTGGATACCATGAAAACCTGGCTCTTCCCCCAGGCATTTGAGCCAGGCTGTTAATTTGGGAGTTCTGGGGTAGACATACAGCATAGATATTTTGTGTTTTTAATAAGAGGACTTTATCTTGGATTTTTATTGTTATAATATTGTTGATATTTGCCAGCCAGTTTTGTAGGATAGATAAGTGCCCTTCCAAATTCGATAACGAAATAAAGATAAAGTTGCTAATATGAATTAAACTGGATATGTGGGTTGCTATAACTCACCATGCAGAATCCACTTGGAAATTCACTCAGATAAAGCCACCAGGGACTGGATTTAGGGATTTGCAGCATGCCAGGTTTATGTTCTAGTCCAGTCAAACTTGACAACATGAAGATGTGTGGACTTAACTCCTAGAATTCTCCAGAAAGGCCTGGGAATTCTGGGAGTTGAAGTCCATATATTTTCAAGTTGTCAAGTTTGAGAAATACCACAATGCCCTTTCTTGGTACTGACTTCTGAGACTCCAGATGTATTTAAGATGAATTTTGGATCTGTGATTCAAGGATGCAGTACTAGGATAATTTCACATGCTCAGGATTTTTCTGCTCTGCCTTAGGCTGCCAGACTTCTGCACACAAACTTCTGGAAACTAAGTCAGTTTAAGAAATCCCCTTTCAGAATTTCAACTCGTTCTTCTCTTTTAGTTATGATGGTGGCCTGATGTTTTCTTTGGACCACATTTACCAGAGCCCCCAACTGGTGAAGTCCTCTGGACTGATCAAAAGAGAATGTCTTTCCTCTTTTTCAAGATACAGTCTCCATGTTTTACATTTGCTGTAATGAATTTCACCTTAACACAGTCATGGTGTTTTAGTCTTTAATTTATTTAATTCATTTATACAAATAGTTTCAGCCCGTTAACATTACAAGCAATTATCATAGAAGTACACTGGCAAGCCCGCTCCTAAATATATATTTTGCTTAATATAACCAGCTGTTTCCTCTGTAGTATAGGATATTACATGATAATGAAATGTGTTTCTTAAACAGTGTTTAATTTTTTTGGAAATAGACAGAGACTATAGCTATTACCTATATTTGATTTTTCCTTCTCTCCTCATCAGTAACTACTACTAGTTATTATGCCATTGCTGTTGTGAAGAAAGGAACTGTTACTTCATTTGAAGATCTCAGAAATAAGAAATCTTGCCACACTGGTTTTAAAAGATCTGCAGGTTGGAACATCCCAATAGGAACTCTTGTGGGAATGAATTTGCTAGAGTGGGATGGAACAGAAACGGAACCTGTAGCAAAAGGTAAGAAAAATCTCTATATCTCTATTTGTCTATCTGTCTACTTATCATCTACCTCCATTCATATTTATTTTATTTATTTATTTGTATCCCGTCTTTATTATTTTTACAAATAACTCAAGGTAGAGAGTATATCCTACACACATTCCTTCTCCTATTCTCTCCCACTCCCTCTGAGTGGGTTGGGCTGAAAGTGATTGGCCCAAAGGCACCCAGCCAGTTTTCATGCCTAAGGTGGGACTAGAATTCACAGTCTCCTGCTTTTTTAACCCGGTGCCTTAATATCCATCCCTCCCTCCCATGCATATCTCTCTGGGACCTCAAGACAATGTACATTTTATCTCTATAATAGCAACTTTATGATTTAGTTGAGCTCAAAGAGAGTCAACTATAGCTCAAGTCCTATAATGACCTATATTGTTCAGTGGCTACTGGGAGATCTAGTCATGTTAATCAGATATACTTAAAACTTTTGAACAGTAACCAACTTGTAACAAAATCAACACACTTCACTATAAATACATATTATATGTATTATATAGTTATATTAAAATCTTGTTGGAGTTTTACTTTGAGTTTTTGGAGCAAATTTAGTAACTAAAGTTTATTCTAGTAACCACAGATTATAATACAGGCATAATACCTAATACACAAAATAAAGCAGAAAGAAAAAAAACAAATTGATTGGTTAAATGATCTCTGCTAAATCTGCTTGCTCTGTGTAGTAGAATTTGCCTGTTTTCTAACATTTTTAGAAGTTATGGAGAATATGCTGGAGGATATTTCTAATTGTAAGAAGAGATAAGATGGGCGAGTTAAATTTTATAAATAAATAAACAAACAATAGATTAATTGTAATAATTGTCTCTTGCCTTGGGTATATAATACTTTGTTTACAGCTTATAGAGCTAGGACAGATACGATAAATTTCTGAAAGAAACTAGAAAAAAAAGGGAGATGAACAGTGGATATTCACTTCACAACCGCAGGAGGTTTCCCTAACGTCATGGCTTCAATCAGCTTTTTCAGGCTGAGGGCACAGGCCACCCTGGACATAAAATTTAGGTCGTGGATAATTTTGGATTAATTCATGTGGGGAACTACTGTAGATAGACAGTGTGGAATATGGGGAATTATGGTGGGATTGCATGCATGTATATCAAATGACACCAAAACCTTCTGTAATGTTTTTTTTGTACAATGTAGAAATACATCTCTCTCTATTAGTTCTTGTAATAACAGTTTTTTGGCTTTTAGCAAGTGCTCATATTGAGAATAGAGTTATATCAAAAATTGAACCAAAGTTTCAGTTCTATTCCCTTTAGTTTGAAGTTTTTGCAAGCTTATATCATAAGCCTCTATTCCTGGTCCAACTTTTTTGAACAATTCCTCAGAGATTTACCAGCTGTATTCATAATGGAAATAATTTTAGGGAAAGCATAGTGCTTAAATTCATGAAATTCAAAAAAGCCTCTCAGTAAGGGCAATACTTCCTTTAAGACATTATTTATCCTGGACAGAATTGTCTGAAATAAATTATACTACAGGAGGAACTAAGAAGATATCAGAGAATAATCAATGAGTCTGGCGCCATTAAAGTTTATAAAAGTGCATGTTCCATGTGAATTGTCATAATCATGAAGCTGGTATCATGAAGTTTACAGGTTTTGTATAATCTGTTGAAATCCCTAAAACAAAGAACAAAACATGAAGTAGTTATGAGTGTGATAAAGAAAGGAGAGTTTGCAAGCAAAGAAATATATGGTTATATGGAAAGGCTGAATGAATGGTATGGATATAAACCAGTTTTACATAAACTTCTTTTTCTTTTTCTTATCTTATATACTTAATTTCTTTGGTATATTATTTATTACCCTCTTTTTTGTATTCTGCACAAGTTGTTTATTCCAAAAGAAAACCGTAATAATAATAGGAATGTTTCTTCATCTTTTCTTTTTTCTTTGCTTCTCCATATATTCTTTTCATATGAACACAGCTACAGTAAAATGTTCCATATATAAAACAATATTATTTATTGCCTTACATTTTTATTGCCTTATGTAGTTACGGAACAGGATCTAAAAAGTGTGTCTACTTATACAACCTTGTAGGGACCATACTTTCTCAAATAGTATGCTGCTAATAAAGAACTGTCACTGACTTACCTATCTGATTTCTTTTTATAGCTGTAGACAAATTTTTTAAAGCTGGTTGTGTCCCAGGTATCAAAAATGTACTAAAACTGTGCACTATTTGCGCTGGAAACTGTGACCGGAATGACCCCTTTGCTGGATATGCAGGAGCTTATCAGTAAGTGACACGTGCTTTCCCCCATAAGCCATGGTAAACTTTTATCATGCTTCTATAATTATTTCCAAAATATATTTTATAAGGGTATATGCCCTCATATTCAGCTCACCTTTTTAAAATTTACATTTATTAAGATTTTTTTTCATAGAATAAAAAACTTGAAAGAAAAAGAAAGAAAAAGAGAAAAAATAAGAAAGTATAGGAAATGAAAAAGAAAGAAAAAAACTAAAGTTAAAAATGTGAAAGACTTCCAACCTTTATTTAAGAGATAATTACAATCTTATTGTTCCATTTCCCTCTTAGGTGATATGCAGATCCCTTTAGCCTTCATATACAGGTAGTCCTCAATGTACAACCACAACTGAGCCAAAAATTTCTGTTCTTCTTTTTTCCCATCAGCTATTTCTTTCAGATGGGGGAAGAAGCTGGCAAAGCAGCTCTGATAACACCTCCCCCCATCCCAAGAAATCTCCAGTTGCTCTTAGGTCCCATGGGAACTGAATTCTGGGAGATTTGTGTATAGACAAAAAAAGACTTGCTGCATTCACTTTGCTATTATGCATAGTGAACAGAGAAATGGCACTTCACGGAGGGAGAATCAAAGCACTGTGAAGGACTATTTAATTAAGAAATTAAAAAAACTATGATAGAAATGAAGGCGAAACAAGAGATCATCAAATAAGGTGGGGACAAGAGCAATATCACTCAGAGACTATAAAATGCAGAATCTCATTTTAAAGTTCCCAAAGCCACATATACATGAGCTTTATTATAGACATTGCAGTGGTGGGTAATTCCAAATTATATTGCAATGTTGTCCTCAGAGTGTGGTCAGGCACATGGTCATGCAAGTCAAGCCTCTTTTAGATGCATTTTGCATGTGTAGTAGAGAACTAGTGCTGCATGGAGCTCTTTAAAATCTCAAATTGTTAGTAGCCCTCCTGCTCCTGGAAAGTAGCTCAGATTTGTTGTAGATCACACCCCTGGCCATCCTCCACTGCATGCAGCAAAGCACTGCTGGTGTGCTCTACAATGCTCCCAGCCTGTTGGATAGTGCCCATTATTCCTTCTCCATTCTGAGTGCTATAATTGTTTTTCAGCTGATCATTTCCCCCCAAAGTGCAGTATTATCATCGGGAATACCCAATAAGCTCTTGTTTATTGCTTCTATTTGTTAATATATTAGCTGCCTACAGTTAGATGGCTGACTAGGACAATACACAGCCAGTTCAACAATCAGTCCTGTTACTGTCTGCACCAAGAAATAGGCTAAGTGTCTATGGAGATTCTCAGTCATCCAGGTCATAGTGGTAGTCAAGGAAGAATTACGGTAGCTAAAGAACGCACCACAAGGAAACAGATGCATTGTTCCTAGTGTTGTTTCACTCCACACACTGAGCTAGTCACTCCCTGGTGCATCCCATCAAGAGGAGTGAGGCTGCGACTTTGCAAATAGTCTGGCTGACCTTCGTTGCTCCCGCCTCCTCTCAGCCTTATGCGCTCTCAGATTGGGAGGAGGAGGCAGTTCTTCCTCATCTCCACTGGCCAGCTTCAGCTATGCACCCTCTTTGCCCAAAGCCTCTGGGCTTTCCAGCTGCAGCTGCTTCTCCTGTCCCTAACTCAGCTGGCTGCTTATCTTGTCGCTCCTCCTGTGATTGCTCTGCAATGCTTGGCCTCAATGCTTCTGGCTCGGAGCCTCTGGCAATCTCTGGACATTCCTCCATGTCCCCCCTCATGTCCCTAGACCCAGTTCTTTCTTGTCCGAAGTGCTGTCTGGAGAATTGTCCAGGGAAGTGACTAGGAAAGCCATCACAGCGATCTTCTGATGAGCAAAGTCAATGGGGAACTCAGATTCACTTAACAACTGTGTTACTAATTTAACAATTGCAGTAATTCACTTATCTACCGTGGCAAGAAAGATCATAAAATGAGCCAAACTCACTTAACAACTGTCTCACGTAGCAACAGAAATTTTCAGCTCAATTGTGGTCGCAAGTTGAGGACTACTTGTAACAAGATGTAAGTCGGTAATTCATTACTTATGTTATTTACCAAAGATTTCAGGGTCTTCAACTAGGCACGGTTCTGGTTTTCAGTCTTCACTGATGGCAAAGTGTTTTGCCTAAGATCCTAAAGAACTGCTGCCAGTCTGTTTGAACAATATTGGGCTAGAATTCAGGGGTAGGCAACCTTGGCTCTTTTATGACTCGTGGACTTCAACTCCCAGCTATGCTGACTCCCAGCTATGCTGACTCAGGAATTCTGGGAGTTGAAGTCCACGAGTCATAAAAGAGCCAAGGTTGCCTACCCCTGGGCTAGATGAACAAATTGCCTAACCAGAGAGAAATCAGTTGTCTTCCTCCTGCCTTAATTATTCTTCCATATTCTTACTATCCATTTCCTGTAAAAGTTCTTTATTCAGTTCATATTTATTCATTTTCTTGGTAAGAAACAATAATTAAACTATGGTGTCTACAGTGTTTGTTTGAGAATATATGATGCCCTTAGGTCATTTTGACTGATGATGCTACCTTCCATCAATGTAAAGATTTGTATTTTTAGAATCGCCTTTGTTTTGGGAATAGGGGCAGTATTGGTGCATCCTAAATTTTGGTGCCCTAAGCCAGTGCCTCATTGGCTTTAGATATCCATATTTGGGCAGTTTGGGTAGGTTGTTTATGTTCTGTTGAAAAAGCAGAAATGTTGGTGACAGCATCATACAATATGCAAGAAATGTAATACTTAACCACCACCTACTTCCTAATATTTTATCCTTTTTTCATAAGGTGTCTGAAGTCTGGAAAAGGAGATGTGGCTTTTGTGAATGAGGCAATCGTATTAGGTATGAATTTGGGAAAATGCTAACCTGTACGTTCAAATACTAATAAGTGCTTAAACCTATGATTATTTGCAGGTAGATTTCATTTGATCAAGTACTCATCTATTGGGTCCTCAACTCTATCTTTGTAGAGGGGTCCAGAGAAAGCTTGTGATGTACTTATACTTAGCATTTTTTTTATAGATCTGTGAAATCTATATATATAATAGCACTGTACATGTGTTAATAATAACTTTATTACGGTCATAGACCAGCAATAGATATCACTTTTTACAATATATTAAGAAAAATATAAAATAAAAATAGTACTGACATTAATAATAAATAATAACATCCCTGTTAAAAAAAATACATGTTCTCAAACTGTTAGGATCACTCCCTAGTTTACATGAGTGGAAAGTCGATAAGTGTGTGAGTAAATGTAATGTTCCAAAAATTATTAGAGATATCTCCAAAAAATTGGCACAAGTTTATGGCTATAAATCTGTAACCAATTTTTTTGTTGTGAACATGGCTGCAACACAGTATTTTGCCACTGCATGCGTGATGGAAGGGTTTGAGTCCTGGAGGAGAAAGCCTACATAAAAATTGTCTGCCCTCCCTGGCAATCTCTCTAATAAGGGAAGAATATATGCTGACCTATAAACTCGGTATAACTCACAGTATAATAACACATGTGAGATGTCTTCGACTTCTCCTTTACCACATATACATACCCGTTCTGCTATTGGTGTTCTCTTATACCTGCCCTGGAGGAGTGCTGAGGGAAGAATGTTAAATCTGGCTCTGAAGAAAGCTATTCTTTGTTTTGGGAAGGTCAGATCATTCAGATATCTTGCCGGTTCCCACACACCCTGTTTGATTCTATCCCTACTGTGGTGGGGCAACCTATTTAGTTCTTCTTGGAACTCCATGTCCTTTATTCTATTGAATACTACTTGCTTTGCTTGATCAAAGCCTAGGGACATTAGGAATACTGAAGAGAGCCCATAAGAGCCCAGTTTATGATCTATCGCCTGCTTCCAGGGGGAGGGGAAGTTGTCAGTCAGCACTAAAGGGGATAGTCCCTTTGGAAAGAAATACATTTTAAGCCAGTGAATGATCATCATCTTCCAGGCTCTTACCTGAATTTGGGGCATGCCTGTCTCAATTCTTAATTGGGCATTTGGGGTTCCTTTGGGTGCAGTTAAGATGGCTCGCACACCCGCGCATGGCCCCGCGCACCTGCGCATGCGCACCCGCGCACCCGCGCATGCGCCGTTCACGCATGCGCACCTGCGTGCGTGCACCCCCCGCACCCGCCCGCGCATGCGCGCATGCGCTCGCCAAAATGGCGGAGGAGGCTCCGGAGCCGCAGGTAAGGCCTCAAAGAGCCGCATGCGGCTCCGGAGCCGCGGGTTGCCGACCCGTGCCCTAATTGCTCTCTTCAGTTCTACAGGAGTTTGAGAAATAATGACCGCATCGTCGGCATATAGAAGGATCGGGATTTTACGATGTGCTAAGTTGGGCGGATGCAGATCAGGGTTCTGTAAGAGATCGATCAGGGGGTTGATATAGAAGTTAAAAAGGGAGGGGGACAGGATGCAACCCTGCCGTACCCCTTTTTGTACCCTTACTGAGCCGGTTAAGGTCCCTTGAGGATTACACCTCACTTTCAAGGTGGAATTGGTATACAATTTTTGTATGAGGAAAAGGAGGCGTTTATCGATAGTAGTGCCTTCTAATTTCTCCCATAGGGAGTTCCTAGATATTGAGTCGAAGGCCTGCTTAAAATCAAGGAAGGCCACAAAAAGAGAGGATTTTTTTTTATGTGTGTATTTTTGTACTAGATGGTGAAGTACCAAGATATGATCCACTGTTTACTTACCTGGCAGGGGAGACACCTTGATCACTGTACATGTGTTTAAGCAAAGTGTACCAAGCACATTAAATGTAGAAATTTCTCAAACAACAGTTTTACAAGAATATGTGACAAACTGGTTTTGAAACAGGAATGTCAAAACCAGTTTATGATATTGTATGATGGTCTACAATTGAAAGAGAAAAAATGGTATTGCATTGAATATGGAAGGGAGACAGGTCCTGTTCGATTCACCTGCCCTAGGGGATTAATTAACCGGGTGGAGTTCCAGAGAGAGCTTGGAGTTTTCCTGGTGGGCAATTCAGCTGTGGCCCTAGTTGCTGCCTGAAATAGACAGGTGCCAGGGCTTGTACTGTATCACTCCTTTTGAGTCAGTGACTCCTGAGGAAGTGGACAGGGCTGTTTGTGCTATCACTTCAGTTACCTGTTTACTACATCTGGATCCCTTTTGGGTTTTGAAGCCAACAGATGGCTCCATGCTGTAGTGTCAACCTCTTTGATGGATGGAGTGGTGCCCCAACCTTAATAGAGGTGGTAATGCACCCCCCTCCCCATAGGCCATCCTTGGACCCAACAGTCTTCAAAAATTATCAAACAGCCTCTAACTTTCAATTTCTATGTAAGATTGTTGAGAAGATTCTTGATTTGCAGCTATTGAGAATCCTGGAGAAAACTGATTATCTAGTTCTATTTCAGTCAGATTTCAGCCATGATTTAGTATTGAGACTGTTGTAGTCACACTTATAGATTATCTGTAGCAGAGGTGGGATGGTGGTGATACATCATCCTTGTGTTCCTTGATCTTTCAGTATGTCAATCATGGTATCCTACTGAGACAATTCTGTTGGTTAGGGATTGGGGCACCACTTTTTGGTGGTTCTGTTTCTTTCTCCAGAACCAATTCCAATTGAATTTAATGAGGGGAGGGAGGAAGATTACTCCCTAAACCTCTCCTGTGTATGATTCTGTAGGGTTCTATTCTCTCTCCCCTCCTTTTCAACATCAACGTGAAGCCACTCGGTGAGATCATCCACTAGTTTTGGTTTGATACAACCAGTAATGCCAATAAGATTCAATGATATATTTCAATCCTGGTCAGCCAAAGAAAGCTGTTGAGTTTCTGTCCTGATGCCTGAGGAGTGTGAAGGTTTGGATAGGGAGGAATTGACTCAGTCCTATTAATACTGAGTGGTTTTGGCTGTTTGGCCACCCAGATCTGCAGATATTTAATCTCTGACCTTGTATGGGACTACATTTTCCTATTCAAGGATGGTGTACAACATGGGGGGTCATAGCTATTGATAAATGAGCAGGTGTCAGCTGTGACCTTCAGAAAGGCCTTTGCACAGCTTTATCTAGTGATATATTTTTTCTCTAATCAAAGAGGTTAATTTAGCCATGTCTGTAGGTTCCATCATCTTCACCAATTATTCTTCCACTGAGGGTAGTGTCAAACCTTTCCACTTTTGATCATATAATAGTCTCATTGCAGTGGGGATTCCTTGAAGACCACCTGGAAGCTTCAATTGGTAGAATGCAGCAGCAAGAGCACTGAAGTAACACCTTCACTTCACAAGCTGCACTGGTTTCCAGTTTGTTTCCAGGTGTCATTGAAGAAATTAGTTGTTACCTATAAAGCCCTATATGGCATAGGGAGTTATCTGAGAGACTCCCTGTCTCCCATAATTACTTGAGAGACCGCCTGTCTCCCAATTCAATTTGGCAGGTTTGGTGCACTCTTCGTTCCTTCAATTAAGCAATTCCATCTATCAGCGCCCCAGAAATGCACTTTCTCCATTACAGTGCCTGCCCTTTGGAATGAGGTGCCCCCTTCCCTCCATGTCTTCAGACTCCTTTAAAACATGACCCAGACCTTTCATGAGGATTTCTAAAATGTTGTTATACTGGCATCCCTACCCTTCTTTCTGCTTCTTGTCTTTTCTATTGTCTTTATTTTTCATATTTGAAATAATTGGGCATTAAATAAGACAAGCAACATAATAAACAACAACAACATGATGGAGCCTACTTTGTTCTTTTAGATACACTCACTGTTCCCTTTCATTTTTCATAGCTGACAGTCCAGAAGAAAGAAGCAAGTATGAGTTACTTTGTCTTGATGGCTCCAGAAAGCCTGTTGAACAATATGAATCCTGTCACTTGGCTAGAGTGTCATCTCATGCTGTGGTGGCACGACCTGTGGATGGCCGGGCAGACAAAATCTGGGCACTCCTCTCTTATGCGCTGGTATTTATCAAGTTTTTCTTTTTTATAAAACAGAGGTCAAAAATAAATATCACAAATGTCTCAATTCAAATTTTATGAAGGACTAAAAGAAGAATAATGTATTAAAGTTACTAGTAGGAAAATGATAACATGAAAAGGGAATGCCACAAATAAAGCTGTTTTCACTGATATGTGTACTACGAAGTTCATTTTAAAAAGAACAAAGAAATATTCTTTTAAATTGTTCCTGACCTCATATTGTGAGCCATTTCTACCACAGCCAGATAGAGAATATAAGTTCTTTTGGCGGACAGCACTGAGTCTCTTGGGCAATGGTTAATAAATTTTATATAATTGAAAATTTGCCTGACCCATTAGTAAAAATAGTAATGAGATCATTGTGAGAATTTCATGGAGGATTTGATATTTAACATTGCTACACACAAAGAAATCAGCCAAATAAACAATGAGTATAAATTTTCACTATACTAAAGACTAAAAATAATAATTTTGCCACTATCTTTAAAGGGAAAGGTAATAAACTGCTACCAAGTCAAAATTATGCTCAAATTCCCAAGCAGATTTATCCAAAGAAGTCTGGATGTCTTCAGATGGGTGGTTCCTACAGGTTTCAGTTAAAGGACAGTGTATTGATTCCATTTCCTTTTGTAAATGAACTAAATTGTGAGAAAATATGGAAGAATTACAGGTGAAAGTTTTCATCATCTGAACCCCTCTCTTTCATAACATTTCATGAATAAGACAGAATAATATTTGAACAATAATAGCATTGTGTGGAAGATTGTTCAGATAAATTGAGGATAGCAAATAATTGAAACATTAAAGCTACTAATTGCAAAATAAAAAGAAAGAAGAAATAATTAGAAAATAAAATGGAGAAAGAAAAAGAGAATTGACATGTTTGATTCCTGATAGTGTTCCCTGGTTTAAAAAGGTTTATTCTATAAATCATTTGAATGAAGAGAATTGGAACAGAATTAGATGCAAGGAAGGAGAGGTGGTGGGTCAGAGAACGTTTTGGTTAACATAAAGCCAAAATGCTACCATTCTCTTTCCTGTTTCAACTGCAGACTCTGGTTTAGAAAAAGTTCTGAATTTAATTCTGAGTTTGTTCACACTGCAGTAGTCTTCTCCAAAACTTCCTATCTGAAATGTAGCTCCTGAGTTTTTCATTATTTTCAGTTGCATTATTCAAAATGCTTTGTTCTTCCTAATTTCTCTCTGGTGTCTCAAAGGGAGGGGGCCCTGCTCACAGTCAGTCACGTCCTTGTGATCTCCAGATTGGACTACTGTAGTGCATTTTATGTGGGGCTAATCTTGAAGACTATTTGAAAGCTTTAACTGGTACAAAATATGGCGATGAAAGCAGTTACTGGTGCCAGTTACTTGGCACATGTAACACCACTGCTCCGTAAACTGTATTGGCTTCTGATATATTTCCAGTGAAATTCAAAGTGCTGGATATCAATTTAAAACCCTTTGTGGCTTTAGACTGAGCTATATAGAGGATTATCTTTCCCCAATTGTCTCTACTGGTCCTATCTGATTTGGCAGAAGGGGTACACTTTGAGTGCTATCAAACAGGCAGAAACCCAGAAGGAAAACCTTTTTTACTATGGCATCTGCCCTTTGGAGCACCATCCCCTCTGAGATTAGATTGACCCCACCCAATTGACCTTTTTTGAGGTCCTGAAAGCTTGGTTTTGTGCTTGAGCCTGGGACCCTGAGTGTGGATTAAAGCCCATCTCCTGGTTATATGGATGGTGTTAGATCATGCCCAGCTGCTATGGGTTTTTATTTTTGTTTTATATTATATATAACCTTAATATACATAATAATATACATAATATAAAACATGTTTCATTACAAGCCATTTAGAGTCATGTAAAAATGAGATGGACAGCTATACCAAATTGAATAGATAAAATAAATATTCCATTCATTTTCATATTCCATCTCATCTCATTCTTCTTTGATTCATTTTTCTCTTATTTTAGGAACAGAACAAGCAAGACCAATCAAGGTGCCAACTTTTTGGCTCCCCTCGTGACTCTGGCAAAGATCTCATGTTTAAGGACAGCGCAGTCAGTCTTGTTCAAGTGCCTGAACGGGCAGATGCTGAACTTTACCTGGGTCCTAAGTACTGTGCTGCAATACAGAATCTCAAAAGAGGTAAACAGGGCAGGACTTGTTATGCATTATGAAATCACAGTGATGAACACCAGCTATCGGAAACGAGGCATTAGAAAACTGTTAAAAAAATAATTAGTTCACTTGCTATCAGCAATACTAGCTTAATTGCAATTCAGTCTGTTGACTGCTTCTAAAATCTCTGTGACGAGGAAAACGGTAAACTTTTGTCAAAGTAGAAACCTTTATGCTTTGGCTCATCAGTGTTATAATAGGATTAGGTCCAACTTGTTTGTGGCTAAGACCCATAATTTGCTCTGTTTGGCTAGCTGAGGATAGCACTGAAGTAATAAAAAGGGTAATAATAGCAAACCATAAGCAAAAGGATGGGAGAGCAAAAGTCAGTGTGTGGACCCAGATTTTTCCTTCTTGAAAATCATGACAAAAAACTATTACAGCAACAAGTCACAGTCCCCATTTTATGTCATAATGTGGAATGAGCTCCAGGCAGATGGGGAAAAGGTTTTGTAGACATTAAATGCTAGTTTGATCACGAGACACACTAGTGAAATTTACCATTTAATTTTCCTGTGCTCATGCTGACTTGACTCTAAACTAACTAAGAAAATTCTGTCCAGATTGAGACACTGTGGCAACAGCTTCCAAAATATCCAGTCTGAAACACAGGCCACCATGTCCTCCCATTCCCCTGCTCTATGTATGTGTGTGTGAGAGAGACAGGGTGCATGTGTAGTACCTATAGTATGTATATGTGCAGGTATTATACATATATACGCAAACACACATAAACTGAAGTGAAATTTATAAATGTATAAATACAAGGTTAAAGATCAAAATGCACATACAGTATATAAGCTCTCCCTTTTTTCTTTTGCCAAGTACCTATTTCAGTTTCTGGGCTTTTTTTTTTTTTTTTTAAAGTACAGGGGTATACCATTTAATCATTTTTTCAAGCTGCCATATGCTAAATAAATAAATAAATTTCAAGTGACCTGAGGTAGAAAAGTTGCACCCCCAGGAGCCAGGCAGCCTGTTTTAGGTTATCTGGGAGCTAGAGCAGAAACCTTTTCATGCTAAATAAAATAGCTAACTATGTAAACCTCGAGCATACAATAAAGAGGTCTAAAAAATTTCTTAGTACAGATATGTTTTAATTGGATATGTAAATGTTGTAATTTCTACTATTTTTCTGCTATTGCCATTATTAAAATGGCCAAATGACCCTTTAAGTATCTTGTATACTAGTGTTCTAGAACAAAAGCAATCCAACTGCTATGAAGTGTAAAGGACATTTTTTTGTGTTCTTTTCCCCATCAATTTTGTTTTGCTGATTTTCCTTACAACAATCAAGACAGTTGAATATCATTATTTATATAATAATAATATAACACTAATAATCCAGGCCAGAATTGAAAAACCATCAATACATTATAACAACCTTGGTTCTTGGGAAGAAATCAACAGCTAAAGAACTGGGAACTGTGATTTCACATTGTAGTGAATAGTAATAACCCTATCTATAGTAATAATAGTAATAACCCTATTTGAGTCTAGAGTATAAAGATTGTACACTGACGTTTACAGTGATTCTTACATCGGTGGTCTCTGTTTACCAGCAATTAGTTTGCCACATTCTGAGGAATCTAAATACTTGGTTAACTGAGGTATTTTCTTGTCCTTTAGAGAGATCTGATCCAGATCCTGGTACCACAGAAAAAATTGTGTGGTGTGCAGTGGGCAAGGCTGAACAGAAAAAATGTGATGTGTGGAGTGGACAGAGCAATGGTGCCATTGAATGTGCTGTTGCAGAAACTACAGAAGACTGCCTTGTCAAAATCATAGTAAGTGTTTGAAGTTTCCACATAACTTTTCACTTGAAAATAGTAACTGAGTCCAGATTTGCACGTTAGTTAAATAAATATTTTTTTAAAATAGGGTACTGGGTGCAATCTATGAAAAAGACTCTAGTAAAATAAACAAGCAAGTTTGTGATTTTGCTGAAACATGTTAATTGAATATACCCATTGAATCCCATGGTATGAGTCTTTCATATGGGGCAAGAGGCCTTTGCAACAATGCACTGAGTGCATAGTGCAGCGTTTTCCCCCCTGAGGTCCTACAGATATGTTGAATTATAACCCCTATTTTTCTAAGCTGGGAATGATTGAAATAGTTAGAAAAGTACCAGTATAAGGACAGCTGATGCTTCTGTTCATCTGCACACACTGTGCTGTCTCTGTCCTCAATACCAGTGCCATTTTGTTCCCAGGGAACATGCTCAGTGGTCTGTTTACATTTTATCTCCTCCATTTGGAGCTCTCTTTCCATTATTTTTCTCCCTTTGTTTTACTTTGACTGGAATTGTAACCTGTCCTCTTTGTATTTTATTTCTTCTGGGACATCAGTTGGTCCCTGAGATATTTAAATCCCAAGGTGAACCAGAAAATGTCCATCCATAGAATGAGATCGTACACCCCTCTATTGCTCTGTTCAGTTAGGTCAATATTGTCAATATTATTCCTTCCACTATGTTGTGTTTGGAATTTCTATAGAAATTTTTGGAAATTTAGGAATTCTTGTAGCTTGATTTCTATGGACTTCCTGAAAATGTTGGATTTACCTTGACTCTTCTGTGATAACCTCTACCCACTCTTTTGGAAAAAAATATATGGAAACCAGAAGACCCAACAGCAGAAAGAAGATAACAATTCATTTTTTCTTTTCCTCGTTTAAAAATATAGAAATTACAATAGGCAGACTTGAGTGCACTCTCGCATAATACTAGCCTGTCAGATAGGCCCTTTTATAAGACACTTGTTTCCCTGCCCAATTTTCAGTTTTGTTCTCTCAGTGGTCAATCATCTCTCTATCCCACAGAGTGTGCTCAGACAAGATTGGTTATTCAAAATGTTGGTGGGATTTCCCCCCCTACTCAATGTATTTTTTCTTCTTTAAAACTGGGGATCCCTGCTAAACATGAATGATTCATTTTAACCATGTAAAGACATGTATTAGGAAATGAGTTTGCTGATAGAAAATACATTGGTCTTTGCAGAAAAGAGAAGCTGATGCCATTACCTTGGATGGAGGGCATGTCTACACTGCAGGAAAATGTGGCCTTGTCCCAGTATTGACAGAAATCCCTCGTAAGTATGAACTCAGTAGATCAATAGCTGTTTTAAGTACATAAGAAGTGACCTGGCCCATTTATTCCAGTAGTTTGTCTCATAGTGGCCATCCAATTGCATAACAAAGTCTGCTAGTCTCTCAATAGATGGCCTTCAGAGGCAATCTCACTGCCATCAAGAGTAATAGCCACAACTGTGTGCATGAAAATGACTTCTGATGGCATGCCATTTTAGCTCTGTGCTTTAGACTAAGAAAAACTTAGGTGTCACATAGCAATGTTTCACTAAAGCTAGGCCTTCAGGCATCTGATCTAAGGGAGGAAAATCTGTTCCAAGTCACCTCATTCCTGCCCAGTGTTCTTGGATCATAGCTGAGGCATGGTCTTTCTTCCTTTTCATTGTCATATCCACCAATTGATTTAATACTTTTACTTCATCACTGAAGAGCAGTATGCATGGCCTATTGCAAAATTGTAAGGAGATGGATAGAAATTGAGTCCATCTTTTTGCTTTATCAATCCTGGATTATAGATATTATGTCTTGAGTTCAGATAACTTGCATTCCATAATGGAGTCCTTGATCTGGCAAATACACTTGGCATTATCTGCTTTTAGGTTTATGTGTACAAGACACCTTTCCTGTAGTCCAGACAAAAGTAGATGAAAATTGCTTGAGCATGAAGTGACTTCTCCAAATCCTGTTTACTTTTATTTCTTCCAGTTGAAGATTCTGCTGCATGCATAGATCCCACGAAAGGTGTAACAGGTAGGTAATTATGGTAAATATATTGCCACTTAAGAGACTTGCAAGTATCTAAACTTTTATCTGGCAATTTAAAACTTAGTCAAATCTTTCTGTACCTATCTTCCTAATCTGTTGAAGAACATTCCTCGTTTTGTCAAAATACAGATAGTCCTCAACTTACGACCACAACTAAGCCCAAAATTTATTTTGTTCAGACAGTTGTTAAGTAAATTTTGCCCCATTTTGTGACCTTTCCTCCTGCGGTTGTTAAGTGAATCACTGCAGTTATTAAGTTAGTAACATGGTTGTTAAATGAATTTGGCTTCCCCAGATTGACTTTGCTTGTCAGAAGGTTGCAAAAGTTAATCACATGACCCTGGAACACTGCAACCATAAAACTGAACGAGTTGCCAACCGTCTGAATGTTGATCACGTGACATAAGGGTCTGCAACGGTCGTATGAAAAATGATCATGTCACTTTTTTCAGTGCCATTGTAACTTCAAATAGTCACTAAATGAACTGTTGTAAGTTGAGGACTACATGTACTACCATGTTTCCCCAAAAATAAGACCCGGTCTTATATTTTTTTTTCATCCAAAAGAGCCATTAAGTCTTATTTTCAGGGGATTTCTTTTCTCCCCCCACTGTCTCGCCTCGCGGCAGTGGCACCACAGCCCCATCCAGCAGGAGCCCATTTCTTTTGTGGCTGCTCGTGCCGCTGATGCGCGTCACCCCCGGCCTTTGTTTTGCTGGCAGAGGCCTTCAGGAAAAGCCTCTGCAGCCCAGAACAGAGTTCTGGGTTGATGCCCGCATCACACACACCCCGGCCTCTGTTTCACCAGCAGAGGCCTTCAGGAAAGGCCTCAGGAAAAGGCCTCTGCTGGCGAAACGGAGGCCAGGGGGAAGCACACGTGTCAATTCAGAGTTCCGTTCTGGGCTGCAGAGGCCTTTCCTGAAGGCCTCTGCTGAAGAAACAGAGACCGGAGGCGACGTGCATGAGCAGAGGCGAGTGGCCACAGAAGAAATGGGCCGGTGGCGGCCACGGGCTCCTGCTGGACAGGGTTGTTGGTGCCACCACTACTAGGTGAGGCAGATGTTGGGGCGTGGGAGCCCTGGCTGCGACAGTCCTGAGGTAAGTAGGTGCGAGGCACGTGGGACAGCTCCACCCCCACCCCTGCCCTAGCTTGATTTTTGCACGTGTGCCTTGCCCCACCTCATGCAACCAGATGGTGGGATGGACGGGGTCTTAGCCAGGGCTTATTTTGGGGGTAGGGCTTATATTAGGTGCAACCGTAAAAATCAAGCTGGGGCTTATTTTCGGGATAGGTCTTATTTTCAGGAAAACACGGTATCTTCTCATTTTAAGATGGCAACCATGGCTTTAAATTCAATAGCAAATGCTATTAGGATTCCTATATACATGTGAACTTTTTTCTCTTTAAAAGTTCACAAAAGGTGTGAAGGAGTCACTGGATCATGCCTGCCTTCTGTTAGGTTATTTGAATTCGCAGTCGAGGAATGCTGAGTCTGCTTCTTGTTTTCCAGTTAAAGGCTACACTGTTGTAGCTGTTGCTAAGAAAAGAGACACTGAAATCAACTGGACCACTCTGAGAGGAAAAAAGTCCTGTCATACTGGTATTGGTAGAACTGCTGGCTGGAATGTACCCATGGGCCTTATTAACGAGCAATATAATCTTAGTTGTAACTTTGGTGAGTGGCTTTATGTCCATTTGGTTGCTTTTGTTTTTATACTACTATTTGACCCATTCTCTAAAGCAGTGTTTCTGAACCATGCTGGCTACGGACGTCCACACATTTTAAAGTTGCTGAAGTCCTGTCCTGTCCTGTCCCATCTTCATTTGTGCATTTGATTTGTGCATTTATGATTAATATAGTACTTTTATCCTCTGATAAGCACTAAGGTTAAAACGAAAACATTTTTTTGACCCAGCATGGATTTGAATTCACAGCCCTTCTTGTGTTAGAAATGAAAATGCTTTGCTCTTTTTAAAATGGGGGCATCAGTACATCCAATATTTTTTTTGTTAGCGGAAATAGCAACATTAGCAATATTAATAATGATAGTAAGGAAGAATAGTGCATGGAGATTTTCATAGTTTCCTTTTCTCTAAGAATCAAAGTTCTGCTATGTCATTATACATGAAGCAGATTCTCACTTTGGCACATCTTTTTGGTAACGTTTCAGAGACTATCCTAGAGTTCTTTTCTTCTATTACTTTTTTAAAAAATAAAATAAAATAACATAACATAAATATTAGGGGTGAGCAAAATGTTTGATCTAAATGTCTTGAGCACATTTTTGGTGAAATGTGTTAAGAGTTTCAGACTCTTCCCCAAAGTACTCAAAACAGGACATTTTGCATTAGAGATTTAGTGAACCTTTAGTAAAATTATCACATTCAAAATGTTTTTAAATAAGACATTTTACATGCCCTGCCCCTAATTAAAATGCTTCTTAAGATATGTGTATATCAGTCCTTAAAATAGTATTCTGTTAAGATAATAAAGGAGTGTAAAAGGAATTTTGCAATCTTAGACTACTGCCTTGAAATTTATGAGATAAACTGAACACCAGAAAGCAATGAACATTATGAAAGCTATTCCTAATTCAAGTTTTCAATTTTTATCTAAAATGGAATTCCTGATGAAAATTAATTGAAAAACATTTTTATTGTTTTTTTCCTTTAATGATTTATTGTTTTTTTCCTTCAATTAACTGCTATATTTCTGAAAATTCTGACACATTACCTATATTATTTAAAAGATGGGTAAAGTGAACTCTAATTAATAATTTATTTTTCTGACTAAAAGCATGAGCAGTCAGTTATAAACAGTTTCATTGTTCACATTTTGAGGAATGCAGCTGAGTTTCTGGAGAGTTATAGATTATTTTGGGGTGCTGTTAGACATATCTCAAAGTATCCATTGTAGCTAGGAGAGACATATATGTCTATGATAGGTTTTTATTAGTCAGAAAATTTATTAGTCAGAAAAGGCGATCCCAGAGTCTTTCTGATTTGTGAAGGTATGTTTTGTGTATCCTCACAAAATGACTATCAATGGGAAGACTTGCCTTTCATAAAATGGCTACCTTTTTGAACACAGCCAATCACAAAATGCACTTTTTTACAGAAGGTAAACTGGTGACCACCTTATTACCTCTGCAATTGATCCTCTTTATTGAAGCTGGTCATTCTTTGAAAATGATTTGTATGAAGTACAAGCATAGTCTCTTCTGTTTAATCTATTATGGCTGAGAGCAAATTATGTGTGTTCATGTCAGTTCCTCTTGATGAACTACGCTGTTGATATTTTCTTAATTTGTAATGGATAAAATCAGTTACATATTGTGGGAAGTCAGCCCCCCCTTGAGGAAATATATTTTTCTGCCCGTTTAATATTTCCTTCTCTGGGGGGGTGGTCTTCATCAATATGATGAAAAGACAGAATTTTGAAGCTTACATTTTTAAGCTGGCCATGCTTTCCAATAATAATATTTTTGGTTTGGGTCCAGATTTTGAAGATTTAGTGTGCCAATATTTAGTTTTATTACAACTACAGGATCGCTAGACCCCCTAATCTGATGCATTTACCATGCTTTCTGGGGATTATGCAAACTGAAATCCAACACATCAAGTAAACAACCAGTTGAGGTATGTTACTTTATAAGAATATAAACACAAGTATTAAAAGGTTTGTTCTCTGATCCCATGCTAGATCAATTCTTCGCAGAAAGCTGTGCGCCAGGAGCACCTCCTGAGTCTCCATTGTGCAAACTGTGCAAAGGCAGCGGTGGTGAAGGTGGCCTCTCTCAGAAACACAAGTGTAAACCTAACAGCAATGAAATATACTATGGTTATAAAGGTGCTCTTCGGTAGGTTGCTGTTCCTTGGAATACAATCAGGGGTGGGGAACTATGGCCCCTTTAGGTCTTGGGGATTCCTCCTAGAATTCCTGAGCTAGGAATTCTGGGAGTTGAAGTCCACAAGCCGTAAAAGGGCCATAGTTTCCCACCCCTGTGATAGATGAATGAGAAGACACTTGTTGATCATTCTTCATTTTCCACTTGTAGTTCAGGATTCCTTCCTGTAGATGTTAGCCTCTAATAACAGATCTATGTGTTATATATTTGTGGGAATTAAAAAGTCTAATCAACTGAGATAGTAAATGCAAATGAGTAAACTGTCAGAACAAATAGTTTCAGATGGCTCATAGAAGTCAGCATACTGGAGGAGAAGAAAATGTAACCCTTCACCCTCATGTGAAGTAAAACTGATCTAGGAAAAGCTTATCTTGAGATTTTAAAATTACCAAAGCATTTCCTGAATCCTTCCACAGGAAATCTTATAGGGCATCAATTCCAAATCATTGTGTGTTTTGCCTTAATTTGTCACTCTACCACCCAATTTTTAAAAATATTCCTTTTTTATATTTTATTTTATTATTTTGGAGAAATGAAACTACTAAAACAATAATATTTTAAATAATGCCTAGGACTGAGAATCCTAGGCAGATACAAGATTCTGTAGTGTACTTTCCAAACATGATTCTGTCTACTAGAATCTTCCTTGAAATCTGATTGTGATAAGTTAGTGGAGGTTCTGCACAGAATCATATGAATAGTCTTATTATAGCCTTTTATTGTTATTATAAGTATTGTAACACACACTGCCGGACAAAGTCTTGATACTGAAAATAGATTGGAAGTCCTCTTTGGATGCAGCTACTACCCCACCTAGTGGTATACTGATAACTACTATCCCACAATATAAGCATATTATACCGTCTTTATATCTAGCCGTTAAATGTTTTATATTAACATGTAGAAAGCAATCCCAAGCATATTACTGTAATATCATAAAAAACAGGGCATAACCTTTGCAGTTCACAACTATTTATAATTCTTCTTAATTCCAAATTAAAATTCTATGAAAACAGTGCAGAAATGCTTAAATGGCTATTGGTTTTGAATTATTTTTGAATCATTTTTCAGATGAGGAACCTATGGAAGGCAAGAAATGAAATGTGCCACTTACCCTTTTCTTTGGTTGTATTTTCCAGATGCTTGATTGAAGCAGGAGATGTAGGTTTTGTTAAACATACCACTATCACTGAGGTCACAGAAGGTATGGAATCATAAAAATAAATATGAAGTGTTGATCATCTTATTTATGATAGTTGAGAAACAGTAGACTGATGAAGATTGTCGGGTGTAATCAAAAGAATAGTAATAATACAACCAATATAGAAATATAATAATATAATATATAATAATTAATTAATTATAATCAAAAATGGTTATAATATAATAATAATGTTTAAAAGATAAATTAACTGTGGTCCAGAATCACATTGCATTAGAAAGCATCATCCAGTAAAATAAGAAGTACTGGAATGCTGGAGTGGTACCAAACAAAGTTGAATGCACTTACTCAAGTCAAGATGCAGAATGCTAAGGCTGGCCAAGTAATTCTGGGATATCAGGCAGAAAATTCAAGCATCTGTGTTCTTGGAAACCTTAGAGCAGCACAGAAAAAAGAAAAACCTCCCATTGCTACATGCCTCAAATACTTTGTCTCCTCTCAAATGTTCAGTTTGAAGGATCAGATTAATTTTGATAAGTTCATGGAAAAGAAAGTAGTACAGATAGTCTTTGCTTAGTAACCACTAAGTTCAGCAATTGTTTGGTGACGAGGGAGATACAAACATCAGCCTCAAAGTCCTCATAGTCATGTTATCATGATTCAGCTGCTTGGCAAACTGCTCACACTTATGACAGTTACAGTTTCCCATAACCACATGATCACTATTTGCAACTTTCCCTGCTGACTTCCCACAAAGCAAAGTCAATGGGGAAGCTGGGAGAAGGTTGCAAGTCGTTCCTGCATGTTGCTCCCACCCTGCCATTTTTTCTTCTAAGGAACTCTTGGGCGGCATGGGGATCTATTCCATAATATCTGCTTACCCATCTGTTCTCTGTAGTGTACATCTGCTCATACCACCCACCTGCACCCCATGGTGCCTGCTCACCCACCAGCATCCTGCCCAGACTCCATTGTGTATTTCCATAGAACTTGTCATTTCCCCATCTGCATTCTGCAGCATGCATCCACCCACCCCCCCGATACTCTGTAGTGCCTACCTATTTATCTGTCTGCATAGTACAGCTCTCACCTGCATGTAGCTCTTGCCCATCAACCTGCTTGTGAGTGACATAGAAAAAGAAAGGCTTGTTGTGACCATGACTTGCAATTTTCTGCCAGTTCCCCATTGACTTTGTTTGTTGGAGGTCAACAGGAAATTGACTTCACGTGAGGTCCTTGCTTAACAACCAATGGTCCTGGAGGATTATCAGTGTTGTGTTAGGAAGCAGCACAATCATTAAGCATTATGACTGTATCACTTAACGATGGAAATTCAAATCCCAAATAATCTTGTTAAATGAGGACTACCTGTATAATGGGTATGTTAGTTAATGATGGCTTACTGTTGATCTGTGGATAAGATGTGGACAATTTTATCTAACAAGTTCTAACAAATTAATTTATACCTGGAAATATTCAATGTCTGCGAAATATTAGTTTTGAAAGGTTTCAGCACAGGCAGGAGAGACAAGTAGAAATAAATTTCACCCTCAAGCAGTTTTCATCATTGCTTCATAGATACACATGTAGTGTAAAATTTACTAATATAAACATATTCTACTTCTACATCTAACTTAACTGACATCCAGATATTTTTATTGGCCCAGTAGAAGCCAATTTACAGCATTTCCCAATTTCTTAGTTTTGTAGACCTGCTGGATTTTGCTTTTATTTCTGCTTTTGCTCCTTTAAGATAGTTTCCCCTTCTCTCCAAACAGCTTTGGCTTTACAGTCTCTTTTGGCAATCTCCTTTGCATAGTATTTTCTTAGCCTACCAGCTCATGTTGTAGATGTTCTGTCTCATGGAGATTTTAGATGGCTGAATTATTTGGAAGTAAAGTGTCTTTTATCTCAGAGTGTAGTCTGTTTCTCCTTAGCTTACACACTGCTCTCAGTGGACTCTGGTTTTTATTGTCAGCCACATAATTCAACTCTGAAACAGTTGTGATTCTATTGTACAGAGAAGAACTTTGGACTGCCAGAAGTTTGGTTGCTCTCTTCAAAACACCCAGCAGGGAGAAGAAAAACCCTGCACATTTCCACTCTATTACACCTGTGCTCTTATTTATTTCTAAATGTGAAGGAAGAGTTTGTAATTTTTTAGTCTATTCTATATGGGCTTCATTCCATCATATTTTGTATTTATTTATTTATTTGTATTAAAATTTTTACATATAATAAAAGAGAAACAGAAAGAAAAACAGAAAAGAAAAAGAAAACTGAAGTTAAGAAACATATAAAAACTTCTGACCTTCTTTTCAACAAATAATTGTCCCTCCTCCCTCTTAAATAGACTTGTGCTGAATCATTTTATAAAAATCTTCTTTTAAATTATGACAGCTTAATTAATTAACTAACATTTATTAACTGCTACTAACAATGAATACAGATACCTACATTCTCTCCCAAGTATCCATCTCAATATTATATCCAAAATTAGTAGCCCATTTTGTCATGCAATCTATAAGCATATCATACCATCTTGGACTTTTTATATCACAGGTAAATGTATGAATTTTACTGTTACATTTTTAGATTATTTTTCTTACTACTAACAGCTTTGTTAAAGAGATGTCTTTGCTAGAGTGGTCACTGAGACCAAAGAGTTTAATTATCCAGAACAATATAACAGATCTCATTCACATCTTTAAATCCAAATCTGTATCCACCATTCTTTTTGGTTATTCTCTTATAGGCTAGAATTAACATGTGGCAGGGACAGTCTGCTAGTTCACAGTTGATACTGCAAGCTGTATTGACAATATTGCCTTATCATATTCTGTTGCAAATATCTCCCAACAAAAAATTGTATATCTGCTTTTAAGTTTTCAGCATGCTTCCTACTGGTATAGGATGAATGGACAATACTCTTGGTTCTTGTCCGGCAACATGTGCCACATATTTTTCTTAGTTAGATTTTTTAAATTAAAGTCATAGACATAGAGATGTAGACCTAAACATATGAAAGTCAGATTTATGTAGTGGTTAAACTATCAGGTTTGAAACCGGGAGACCATGAATTCTTTTTTTCTTTTTCTCTCCCTTTCTACACAGACACAGACACAGACACACACACACAAACACACATACATAGAGGGAGCTCTTAAGCTACAAAGTAAAACATCGCATTTATGTCCAAGAATGCCTCTGGATTCTGTGTCCTTAAAAGATGAAAAAGAGCTTCAGCCCATGCCTTTGTTCACTAGAATGTGCACAGTTGTCCAGAACAAAATACAAAAGCTGGTTATTGTAGCGAGCATTTGGTGAAAGGAACAGCTGGGGAGTATTTCTGCTTAGGTGTTTTCTGACTGTCTATGATTCCATGGTAGCCATTTTTATGAACATGCTGATCTAGATGAAATGTTAATATATATTGCTGGTCCATGTATATGCCATATGTTAAATAAATAAATATGAACATGCTGACAAAATGTCATGTATACCCACCACTCCAAAGAAGTTTGGAACTATTATATTGTTGTATGGACTGTATCGCCAGTGGGATGCAAAATGGCATTGGGGGGGGGCAGCTGGCAAAGTCCCATCTCCCCTTTCCATGGAGTTGGGCTAATAAGGAAAATATATGCATAGTGATGCAGGGAGTCCTTATTCTTGTTAATGATTTTAATCTTTTTTATAGGTGAGAACAGACCTGCTTGGGCAAGTGGCGTAACGTCTTCTGATTTTGTTCTTCTGAACCTAAATGGTCAACGTTGTCGTCATGATGAATTTGCTAGATGTAAATTGGCCCAAGTTTGCAATCATGCAGTAGTATCAAGACCTGAACGAGCAGAAGCGGTTAGAAAGTTGGTATTTGAGCAACAGGTAATCTCTGAATTAAGACTATTATGTTTAATAGTAAAGTTATGTAGCATATATACATAGGGAAGATGTGGATCAGCTTTCATAGATGGAACATTGTGCTCAACTCATTATGGCCAACTCAGTGCAGAACAACTCGCCATTGGACAATTCAACGATTCAATTTAGTTATTTAAAATAATTAAAAATGATTTTGATTTTTGTCATTCACATTTCATTTTGTCCCTCCTTTGAATTCTTTACTTAATAATTCTATTCCACCATTTCTTTCATTAGTATGACTCTTGTCCTATGGCAAGTTGGCTGTGGTGATTTGGCCATGGCTGTGGCGAGTTGGTCGCGAGAAGCATCCATAATATTCCAATAATAAAATTCCTCCAGAAATGACAGGCACAAATAAAAAGGAGAAATAGTACCAAGTACAATAAATTTAATACATTCACTGGAAACTTATTTATTAATATTATGATAACTACTGAAATCCTGCTTTTGTTAATTTTTACAGAAACTATTTGGAAGCCATGGAACTCAGAAAGATGTCTTCCAGATGTTCCAATCTGAAGCCAAAGATAGTTTGTTCAAAGATGGCACAGAATGCTTAGCTGTTCCAAGTGAAGATACCTTTGAAAAATATCTTGGGGAGGAATATCTGCAGTCTCTTGAAGGACTTGCCAAATGTTCATCTTCAGGTAACAATCTTAGATTAAGATGAATGACATTCATCCATTTCAGTGGTAGAAATTTCGTTTCAAGCTGATTATAAATGTAACTCTGACAGAATGTAAAACAGGATGTAGGAGGGCATTTCCAGACATTGCTAGATTGTAACTAACCCCGTACCTTGTTTTGGCAATGTTTCCCATCACAAACAATATAAAGTTATACTACTTAGTCTGTTAGAACTAGTTTGGTCTAGTGGTTACGGCACCAGGCTAGAAACCAGGAAACCATGAGTTTTAGTTACACTTTAGGCATGAAGCCAGCTGAGTGACCTTGGACCAATTCTCTCTCAGCTCCAGGAAGAAGGTCACTTGCCAAGAAAATTGTAGGGACTAGTCCAGGCAGTTGCCAGGAGTCAAGAGTGACTTCAAGGCACGTGCACGTGCGCGCACGCACACACACACACACACACACACACACACACACGAGCTTATTATTGTAATTTAACTTAAAAGCTAAAAATGTAAATGAATAATACAGAGCAACATTAATAATAATTTACATGCAATCTACCAGATAGCTCTGACTAGATTTGGAACTTATGACTATTCGATCCTTCATAAACATCTAGGCTTGTAAAAATATTATAATATACTATATTTCCAAACAGTGCAACTTTTTGCAGTTGATTTGATAATTTGTCCATCTTATTGTGTCCAAATGTTTTTCCAGTTCTTTTTGTAGGGCACCAAATACACCAAATATTGTTGTTGTTACTCTATAGGTCCAGAGCTTCTATAAATGGATTTTTAGGCTTGGCCATTCATCTTGCAAATTGATTAACTCAAGAGGTTATATTGGGATTTGTGACTTCTAATTCTGCCTTAGGCATGATAGCTAGCTGGGTGACTTTGGGTCAGTTGCTCTCTTTCTCAGCCCAACTCACTTCACAGGGTTATTGTTGTTGGAAAAATAGGAGAAGTGGGGAGTATTACTTATGTTCACTGCCTTTAGTGAATTATAAAGTACTGTAATAAAGGCAGGATGAAAATCCAATAAATAAATATCTGAATATCTTTTCTCTATTTTTAAAAATTATTTAAAAAGAAAGCTTATAACACCATTGTACTAGATGTGTTATAAAGCACATTCAAAGGATGAGATAACTTGTGACAAAGAGAAAATTAAATATTAGTTGTAATAAGTTACATTGGAAAGATATTTTAAATTTATGGCAAATGGTTCTGTAAAAATATATCAGAGCTCTGGGCATGTTGTTTTCTTCATTGCGGTATATATCACAACTGTTTTTGGTGTAAAGATGACATAAAAATTTCTTTCTTTTGTTCACTTTTTAACACTTATGTCAAGTTCCTCAGAGATAAAGGAGAAGAAGCCAATTGGGATAGGGCTGTTGTTTCTTTTTTTAAAAAAATTAATAGAACTTAACACTACTAAGGAATATTTTAAAAGCACTTATAGTGATGATATTTTAATGTTGCAGAGTAGAATATGCACCTTTCGAAGATCTTTTTTCAGTCTCATTATCTATAGAATATGTCTTTTTTGTTTCCATGCTCCCAACAATTTGTAGACTAATGTGGAATTAAACACATAGCTATCAAGTGGTTAGATAAATATTTTCATGGTTTCTCTCCCCCCACCACCATTATTTCACACGAGTTGTCTTTTAAAAGATGCCATACTTCAGCCTCCCCAATCTGACATGCTCTAGTTATCTTGGGATGGCAGGGATTCAAACTGGGGCTGGAATAGTCAGTACAGCAAAAGATTCTATAATGATTAAACAGTTTGTGGGCCACTCTGTGCTATTGTAGAACAATTTATTTAGTTCTATCTCTTAATTCTTACTTTTTTTCTGTTTTCTTATGAAGAACTCCTTAAGGTCTGCAACTTCCACAGTCATGACTGGTGAATATCAAGTTCTTGCAGTGAAATAAAATGGATGCTTCACACTTACTTGCCCCAAGTCGACAAAAGTCTACTTACTTTATTCTTCTTTAATACCAACAATCTGTTAAACTTTCCATTATGGCTTTGTAACTCTGTAGAGTCACTAGTGCAAAAAATAAATAGAATTAACATCTACAGTTTAATTTCTGTTTATTATGATTGTTTATTTTAGTAGCTTGTCTTCATATATTAGCATTTTGTCTCACCTTCTACCAAGGTTGCAAATAATTCCTTGGACACAAATAATAATAACAAATAATAAGGCAGCTTTATTTGGACCAGCTTTCATCATGCAACAATACCTTTAACACTATCAAACAACAGCAATTGCTTATCCTAAGTCCTTCGAAAGCGGTCAGTAGGTGGATAATGCCAAATCTGATCTAAACATCTTGCTGACTATGCAACCAACCATAATAATAGCTTATGATTATTAATTGTTATGGTTCGTTGCAGTCAGCCAGATGTTTAGATTGAATTTGGTATTTTTATCCACTTAGTGTTTCCCAAGGACCTGGCATAGACAGCTGTAGTTTGATAGTGCTAGAAGTACCATTGCAACATGTAAGCTGTTCCAAATATAGCTGTCTTTTGCAATGGACTGATGGTGATTTTATCAATGTCAGTGGTGTTCAAGTGATACTCCAGATGTTTTGGGATTGCACTCAAGCCACCTATTATTATTGATACTATGTTCATGACTCTTCTAAACAACAGCAGAGTGGGGGGCCATCCAGATATTGGGGTAATCTAATTCCAGAGGGCAGGCGCTGCTGCAGAGAAGTTATATTTTTAGGATCACAATAGATCACATTATTTAAACAGTGTGCTGGTCCTGCACAATTGAATTTGCAGGAAAGGTGCTGTGAGAGACTAGTAATCCCTCAAGTAACCAGGCTGTATGCCATGTAGAGTTTTATAAGTAACAAGCACCTCAAATGGCACCTGGAAGCAAACTGGCAACTAGTGCAGCTCACAAAGCACACTTGTTACATGGACATACCAGGTCATGCCCATCACTATTCATGCCACAGCATTCAGGACCAGTTGAAGCTTCTGGGTAGTCTTCAAGAGCAGCTCTATGTACAGCACATTTCAGTAGTCAAGCTGCAAAGCAACTAGGGCATGGGTCGGCCATCCGAAACGTCGGATGAGCCGCACGGACCCATTTAGCTTAAAAAAAAAAAACGCTGGGAGCCGCGCGTTCGCGCATGCGCGCGCACCCGCGCATGCGCGCGGCCCCGTTCGCGCATGCGCGCGGCCCCGTTCGCGCATGCGCGCGGCCCCGTTCGCGCATGCGCGCGGCCCCGTTCGCGCATGCGCACCTGCGTGCGCGCACCCCCCGCACCCGCCCGCGCATGCGCGTATGCGCGTGCGCACCCCCCCCGCACCCGCCCGCGCATGCGCTCGCCAAAATGGCGGAGGAGGCTCCGGAGCCGCAGGTAAGGCCTCAAAGAGCCGCATGCGGCTCCGGAGCCGCGGGTTGCCGACCCGTGAACTAGGGCATAAATTATTGTGTAAAGGTCTGTTTGGTTTCAGAAAAGGTGCAACTGGGGCACTAAATGGAGTTGTGCAAAGGCCTTTCTGGCCATAGCCGAACACCTGTTCTACAAGCAGGAAATCCAAGTTCAGAACGACCTCATTCCAACTGCATACCAACTTTGAATGAAAAATATAATTGAGTATCGTAAGCATACTAATTACATTGAATCCCACACTGGCTGATGACCTCACCCAGAAGCTTCACGTAGATGTTGACAAGGAGGCGGGAGAGAGAAAAACTCTTTGGTACCCACAGGAGAGGCCTAAGGAGTGATCTCTCTTTCTCAACCAACACTGACTAGACTGGTTCTGGGGAAAAAGAGAGAATTGTAAAACAGCACCCCAATATGCAACCTATGGAGCTGGCTCAGATGGATACTGTGGTCAATGGTATCGAAAGTCACTGTGCAATCAAGGAGCACAAGGATGGATGTGCCATTACCATCCTAGCTCTACCACAGGTCATTGACAAATGTGACCAAGGCTGTCTCAGTACTAAATCCCAGGTTAAAACCTGACTGAAATGGGTCTAGATAATCCATTTCCTCCAGGGTTCTCATTAGCTGCAGACTGACTATCGGCTCAACAAACTTTCCCAAAAAGGGATAATTGGAAACTGGTTGGTAATTGTTGAAAACTGTTGGATTTAAGGACAGCTTTTTGAGGAGGGGGTGCACCGAACGTTACCAGATATCTGAACAGGCAAAAGAGAATAAGGACAATTGGAAAGGAGGGAAAATGGGGGGGGGGGGACACTCACACAATATTTACTTTCATTAGAGAGGAACAGATTATGGGTAAACAGGTACACATTGGTAGTCCTGGCTGTTTGCCTAGCCTGCTCTGCAAGGCAGTTAGAAGGCAAAAGCCTTCAGTATGTAGCTAATTTAGGTCTTGTCAATTTCAAGCATCAGTGAAAGTCAGCCCAAGGTACTATTCAAATAATTAAGGTCAAAGAGCAGAGCTTGTTTAACTTGCCTTAGCACTTGTTCAAAAAGCTGCTGAGGAAGAAATAACTTGGAGATGCTTAAAAAACTGACATTTGATTTCAAGGCTATGCCCGGCCAACGGTACCACCCCCTCCTTTAGTGAGGTCAACACTATTGCTGGCCCCAACAGCAGATTGCCTCCCTGGCCACTTTTACAATCCAGGAGAAGCCCTGATCCCATAAACAGGTTGACAAGCTGACAGCACAGAGAACCCTATCCACTTCCTTGGAAGTCAAACTCAGATTAGAATCTAAATTTGTTTGCATGTTAAACAGGAACTGCTTTCACCCAAGAAAATCCAGAAATGGGAAATATTTTATTAAGAGTTTAGATGTCATAAAATCCTGAATAAGCTTTGGGGTTTCCTCAGATTTCTACATCAAACTGTATATAAAAAGAAATTAAAGAACATTTAGGATTAGTGCTCTACCTTTAATATTTGCATATTACATAGGATATGGCATATTGGAAAAACATTGTAGTCAATACATTTTAGATAAATATTGTCATGTTTTCCCCCACTTCTCACCATTTTAAAAAAAAGTATCAAACTAGATAAAGAGCTCTGAAGAACCCCAAAGTCACCACTTCAGAGCACTTTGATTATTTAAATAAAATTATTACTCAATTCAGGTTCAATAGACATGCTGCCATTACAGAAGTAGCAATATAATATGGGATTTACACCACACAGTTTGTTCTGAATTTATTAAAAACACTCGCCCATTATTGCGGTTGAAACAAAATTTAATAACCAATTCTGTCAGCTTCTGTCAGTGGAGCACGAGATGACTGACGGAGCAGAAATATTATTCTCATCCCGGTTTTTCAAGAGTCACGATCAAGATCATAATCGCGTGGACATTGATCAATTGCAGTAACACAGCCTTTTTAAATGCTCCCTATTTCATCTTCTATAGCTTTTATAAATCTGCCAATACTCTCTATGTCAAATGAAATGGATTAATAAAGTCATCTTCGAATGTTTAAATCTGGATCATCCCCCAAACTCTGGTTTTGGGTATAATGTTACAAAATTCTGATGATTTTTTTTCCCTACAAGAAATTGATGCTTCAGATTTAGAACAACCTTCGTCATGTCAGTATCACTAAGTTTCTTCGCTAGGAATTCTGGGAGCTGTAGTCCAATGTAATTATATCTGTTTTTTTTCCTTACTTGAAGACGAGTGAACTACAATTCCCATAAATCTCTTGGAACATGATCCTCTGCTCCAGCAGCCAGCCACCTGCTGTAGAAACCGGAAGATGACGATTGCAGAGCAGGAAACATCGCTACATTATACGTGTTAAGCTGTCACGCGTGGTGAGCGGCTCAGCATGAACGGTGTGAAAGTGACGCCCCAGCGCGAGGGGTTTCCCCCTCCCCAAGATGCGCCTCTGTCGGCCCAGGACGTGGCGCAGGTCCGGTTTTTGATCTCGGTGGCGGTGGCCGTGTTCGTCGTCTTAGTTCTGGGTGAGTTTCAGCGCGCCCTGTGCAGCCTCTGGCCCTGCTCGGCAGTTGCTTTCGGGCGGCGCAGAAAGCGGGGAATGGAAAGTGAGCCGGACCCTCCTAGTGACGCGGAGCGTTTCATCGCTCTGTCCCTTTATATCACAATTGCAAGACTGGCGTACACAGCATGATTATTTGAAGGTAGGTGGTAGTGGGGCTTTTGTGAA
Source organism: Azemiops feae (assembly GCA_023970755.1). Classification (NCBI taxonomy): domain Eukaryota; kingdom Metazoa; phylum Chordata; class Lepidosauria; order Squamata; family Viperidae; genus Azemiops; species Azemiops feae. The sequence continues at coordinate 1,302,432 of JALGBA010000346.1, read as the reverse complement.
GTTCATCAGTGGGTCTTGCCGTAGAGATGAAGAGGAAAAACTGGGTCGGTTATTAAGAAATATCCTCTTGTAGAGAAACATATTGCCATGTTTGGGGAATGTCTGGAAGGAATAGTATATTAAATTTGAACTTCTGTATTTTCTTTCTTCTTTTAATTGAAGACTGCAATTAATGGTCTGATTTGGGGGATTTTTTTTGCAAAAGCTGTATTCCTTGTCAATTTTATTTTTTCTGTTGTTTTTCTGTTCTGGCAATTGACTCCAAACAGTCTTCTACTGTCAAGATAAAGTGGCTGGGAAAATAAGTATTGTGATACAACACATCTAGCAACAGGCTGGTGAAAATTGCTTTGGACTTTGTTGTGAGGATTTTATAGTATTTAATGAAAGTGCAGGAGAAAGAGAGCTTGTAGGCAAATTTAGAAAGTGAGAAGTAGGCAAATTTAATTGACAAAAGGCTTGTGATTTCTGACAAGATAATTGTAATTTGTAATTCTGGCAAAGTAGTATATTTATCATTGAGTTTAATATTTTGAATTAACTGCTATCCTACTACAGTGGTACTTAAAACTTTGTAATCCTTTTGAATGTTCACTATTTCTACATAGGTATGATCTAAACTGTGATCTGTTCTCCACTAGAAACTAGATAAAGAAAATCCAGTTAAATGAGTCAAAAACATATTTGTATATTTATTTATTGAGGAAAATGATCCAAAGCTACATATCTTTGTGTGGCAAAAGTATGCCATATCTCATATATGAACCTTAACATTCCTTTGGGTGTCAATAACTGCAACAAAATGTTGAGCAGTCCTGCACACTGATTTGGAGGAATTTTAGCTCATTCCTTCTTAACAGAACAGCTTCAACACAGGGATGCTGATGGGCCTTCTTGCATGAACTGCCCACTTCCACAATATTTCTATAGGATGAAAATCAGGACTTTGACTTGGTCATTCCAGAATATTTAATTTTCTTTGCTTTAACCATTCTTTGGTAATTTGAGTTGTGTTTTGGGTCGGTGTCTTCCCGCTTTCCTAACCTTAACCCTAACTCTGCACGAGCATTTTCTCTTCAACTTCAGTTCAAGAACAAGATACCCTGACATTTTGCTGTAGAACATATTTTCAATATCTTTCCAACTGACCCATCTGGTCTTTTGCAAATTGTGGATGGGCAGTAGTGTTCTTTTTTGAGAGTAGGTCTCCTTGCAGCCCTGTCATACACATCACTGCTGTTCAATATTCTCATAAAAAGTGACATTCATCAATGCAAGAAAGGCTTTAGTTCTTTAGATGTTATCCTGGAGTTCTTTTAAGACCTCCCAGAGCATTACACATATTGCTTTTTATGTGATCCTGGTTGGTTGACCATTCCAGGGGAGGGCAATAATAGTGTTCAGTTGCTTTCACTTGTACACTATCTGCCTGACAGTGAACTGGTGGGATCAGAATTCTTTGGTTATAGTTTTGTAATGTTTTGAAGACCAGTGAGCAGCAACAACTGTTTTTCGGAGGATCTTAGAAAAATCTTTTATTCAAGCTACAACACACCTCCACGTACCTATGTTGAGAAGATCAGACATTGATAGTGAATACCCAGAATTCTGTTTGTTTAAATAAAGCAGGACATCCCATACTTGCACTTCACATTGATTGAGACACCTGGCTCTAATTTTCCCTTCAAATGAATTAATAATTCTAGAAGTTTACATATTTTTGCCACATTTTAGCTTTGGGTCATTTTCCTCAAATAAATGAACGAGTATAATGTTTTCTATTAATTTGGTTAATTGTGTTCACTTTATCTAGTTTTAGGATGTATGGAGAACACATAACATTTTAGATCACATTTATGCAGAAACTTTGAATATTCAAAAGAACTCAAAAACTTTTAAGCATTACTGTATATCTGCAGTAATATATATCTTAAAAATATTCTTAACTTTGTTTTGAATGAAATGATTGTTCAGTATAGACTTTTGTAAACCTCCTTGAGGCTTATATTTATAAAAGATAAATGACTAAGACTTGTTTCTAAATAAATATACTTGTTTGATGTGCATGTATTTCTGATTTGGTGTTCTTGTGTTTCTGATCTGGCTAGTATGAGAAAGTCATTGCTTATACAGAAAGTGGAAAAAAGTGAATTTTAAAGGAAATAAATATTGTGAATTGCCTGGTTATTCTGTCAAATCAACTGTTTATAACACAGAGAAAACTTATAGGTTTGGAAAAAAATCGCACATTACTTAAAAATGACAACTTATACTCCGTGTATATAATGTGAAGTAGCTTTAGTTTTAGACATTGCATGAATTAAAATATTTTCATGGATAGCAATATTATTTATTTATATAGCTTAGTTAATCAGTGAATTGTTTGTCTTTTTCAGTAATTTGGAAAATTTTCCAAGCAAGAAAGAGCAGTCGGACAGCAGTGCTTCTGGCTGGTCTGTGTGACTCAGGAAAAACTCTTCTATTTGTTAGGGTATGGAAGTTTCTTTCATAATTCTTTTAGACTATCTTTTAGACTAATATTTTGCTGTGATTTTTTTTCATGTTATTGGAAGATTAAAGTTAAAACACTTTTAACTTCTTCTTGCTTTTGAAGCTTTTGAAAGCATTAGATCGGTAATTTTACTGAGAATATTTAATTTTGTCTGCTTTCTTTTGATTTCCATAGCTCTTAACAGAAAATTTCCGAAATACTCAGACTTCCATAACTGATAGTTCTGCCTTGTACAGAATAAAAAATGACAAGGTAAGGATGGAAATATTACATATTGTGGTATATATGTATACATATATGAAAGGATTGTTATTCATTTGAAATAAACTCAAATAATGGTAGAAAGCAATAAAAATATATAAGCCTAAGCAAAATACTGCCTAAAATTGCTCCATGATAAATTATTTATTGCTTCTCTTGTAGAATAGGAATGTGACTTTAATTGACCTTCCTGGCCATGAGAGCTTGAGGCTTCAGTTCCTGGATAGGTTCAAGACTGCAGCTAGGTAAGTTTCAAAAGAATGGTTCTATTAGTATCGATGTATAGACTTATAGGATTGCTGCAAATAAATAGAAGGATCTGATGAAATATGTGCATCTCATTTGTTGGATTTTGTTTATATATATCTCTTTTCCTAAACTTTTTTATTTTGCTAATTAGAGAAGAGGAGAATTTCAAAACAAAACAATTCACATTAAGATATCAAATTTTGACAGTATCAAAAACTTATTCTTAGAAGGAAAAAGTGCTGATTACAAGCAGTCTTGTATTGTGTGTGTGTGTGGGGGGGAAGGGTTTGTCTGTTTTGCTGATATACCACTTGAAGGATAACATAAGTTAATATCACGCACTGCATTTTTTTTTGTACAGGGCAGTTGTGTTTGTTGTGGATAGTGTAGCTTTCCAACGGGAGATGAAAGATGTGGCAGAATTTCTGTACCAGCTCCTGACTGACAACACAATTCTGAAAAATGCACCTCCCCTCTTAATAGCCTGCAACAAACAAGGTAATGCCTGTCATCTTTGAAATAAGCTGGCCTTCATTTACATATAATTTTAAATGTTTCTACTAATTAGTATTTTTCCATGCCTTTCATAAGTGCGCATTTGGAAACTGATTTCTGTCAGTCCTGGTAAACTAATTTACAGCTGTTATCTATTTCTGAAATTTGGATTATGATGGGAAATCATGGTTTATTTTAATGGCGGTTTATGAACTCATCCAATTGGCCAGATACAAATATAACTATTATTTATACATCTGGATGGATATCAATAACCTGGTACTAAACCACTGGGTTGCAGTGGTGAATTCAGGGTTTAGTAACTGCCCTTTTTAGGAACTGAGTGATGACTGTGGCCGGATGTAATTATTGTGTGACTTTCCCCATTTCATGCAATTAGATTTGCCTTCATGAGTTTGTCTGATGACAACTCAGATTAAGCCTTCTCTAAATACCCTCCAGTTTCTTTGGAATGTATCCCCTAGAGTTCAGAGGCGTAGCAGTGTCACTAGCTTTTAGAAAGTTCCTTCAAATGTATCAAGCCATTGTTATCTATAGCACAGTATTAATATGTTTTTTTTCCTATTCCCTTCCATAGATGTTACAATGGCAAAATCGTCTAAGCTCATACAGCAGCAACTGGAAAGAGAGCTGTAAGTTCAAAGGATCAGCTTATCAGGGGTCACCTTCATGCATTTTTCTTTATGTGCAAGGTTACTGCCCAGTAGTGATGAATTTTTAAAATTGTTTTCATGTTGTTGTGAAGGCACAGTGGAAAGTAACATTGAGCAATGAAAAATAAAACCAATTTTGCCTGTAGAATTTCCACACTGTTCTGATGCATGAGATCAGCTAGAGTTTTAAATAGCAACATACATATTAATTTAATCAAGTCTATAAATGGAGCATATTTTTTAAACATTGCTTTCAAAAATTATTCAAATGATTCTTGATTTAGTATCTCAGTTGGTGTCCTCCCTCCCTACTGATTTTTTGTTGACTCCTGGAGACCTCCTGAACGAGTCCCCGCAGTTTTCTTGACAAGATTTTGGAAGTGGTTTGTCATTGTCTCCTTCCTGAGAGAGTGTGACTGAGTTCCTACATTTAGTCCCTAAAATATCCAATTTTACAAAATTGTATTTCTTTTATAACCTGAATGGGAAATTATATTTTTATGCATACTATATAGTTCACATTGACAAATAGCAATGATTACTTTGTTTTCTCACACATATACCTGAGTCTCTTCCATCCATTAAAATAAGGAACATTTAAAGTAATGCCATAATTTGTTTTGTGTTTTCAAATTAAATTTCTGAGCAGAGGTAGCATAAAAAAGTGTTTTCCTTTGTTGAACTTTAAGTTAACCATTAAAGCTATCCCTTGAATAATTATAATTTATTTGTGACTATCACCTGAATTGACAACATTGCAAAGATGCTGCTGAGAGGAAAATATAATTTTATTCTCCTTTTTTCCACTTTTCCTTTCCTAAAGTACAATTAAAGAATTAAAACTCTTGACCAATTATTGAAACTTACATTTAATTTAATTATGATTGGTTGTTGCCAGATTTCTGTGTGTTTTGGCTACAAATATCTATGATCTAATAATTAGGCCATTTTTCCAAACTTGGATCATTCATCTGTTTTATTTATTTCTGTGCCATGCTTTCTCTTGGGCAGCTCAGAATGACTTACAAGGAAGCAGTCTTAAAAACAGTATAGCCAACAAAACATGAAAATAATAAATACAAAAATTAAAGGAAAAGTTGTTTTAAAGGGAAAAAAACAATAAAAGACAATAGTTTGGTCCTGGAGAAGTTGCAATCCTACCCATATTAGCTAGTTTCATACATATTTCTCTCTAAAGATTGTGCAGCCTGCCCACAATGCCAATTTTTTATTTCATACAGATCCATTCTCTTTGTCTAAACTTTTTCTCCTTTTTTTACAGCAATACCTTACGAGTGACTCTCTCTGCTGCCCCAAGTACCATGGATAGTTCAAGCATGGGATCTGTCATTCAGCTTGGGAAGAAGGGAAAGGAGTTTGACTTCTCTCAGCTGCCCATGAAAGTCGAATTTATTGAGTGTAGTGCCAGAGGAAACAAGGGAGAGGAGGGTAGTCCTGACATTAATGACTTAGAAAAATGGCTAGCAAAAATTGCCTGAGCTTGAGTTTTTAAAAGGAGAGGTAGAGAGGAAGGTGGCAAAGAACATCCCCTGGAAAGAATAGGTATCGTAATGAGGCATGCAATTTAGTAGAGCAGGAACTTGAGTTTTAAATAGCAGTTTGGCTAGGAAAAAGATGCACATTTGGAACTGTAGCAGTGGTGAGGACATTCAGTTTCTTGCTCAGGGAAGTTTTTGCTTTCTATTCATTGTTCACAGAAAGGCTCTGCTTGAAGTATCCTTGTTCTTTAAATATAGCCTAGCAAAGTGTAGCTTCCCATTCTCATTGTTGCAGATAGTTTTCCTACTCTTATTTTAGGAAAAGACCCTTTAAAAAGGAGAATCCTTGTTACACAAAAGTCACAAGATGAAAAGGAGCATTTCTAGATATTCCTAGATTCAAATTCCTTTGCTTCTGATTTCTTTCCAATACTCACCTCATCTGAAATGTTTGTGATCCATGTCAACTTGTTATTTTATTCCTTCATTTTCTAGAAAATTTTATAAGCACTCTGGAATGAGTAGAATTTACTATTGTAACTATAGTAATGTGACATAAAAAGGAATAGATAACTACTTCCAATATTCTGTGCAATGCCTAGCAGTGTGGCCATCCTATCACTTGATATGTGTTGTTTTGCTTCTAAAAATTGACTGAATAATTGGTACACAAGATTAGAAATTCCTTCCTTCCTTCCTTCCTTCCCTGTGATGTGATGTTTTTATTACAGTATTTAAAGTGCTTCTGATAGACAGTCCCCTATTCTTTGTCTGATACACATTTGGTTGAATTACTAACTTCTTAGCAAATGTTAAATTATATAGCATCTTCATGGAAAGAGAGTGCCAAGATTGTAAATCTACTGAAATGTAACATGCTACCTTCTGAGCATGTTACATTTTAGTAGATTAAAAACTTCCATTAGTGCTTTAAGATGTGTCATTCCATTAGCTCTTGGAAGATGTTTCTCCTGTAGAATGTTCAATGTTTAAGAGAAGGAGTAACCATTAGAACTGCGTATCAAACAAGATGTAGCTGTTCTCAGTGATATTCTTGTTTAATAGTGTATTTTATATGCCATACTTTTTACAGCAGAAATAAGTAACTTAGAATTTTTTTAGTCTGTCACAAGCTGGACTTGATATTTTTTCTAGATTAGTTGCATTTCCCAAAAGTGTTGTCTTAAAAAAAAAAGTGATACATACACAGAAAACTCATTTAATGGTTGTTTTGAATGCTTATTATACCTCTCCTCTGACCTGTACCTCTTACTAAAGACCAAGTTCTATTAAAATAGTTTTCTTAAATTGTATGAATTGAGCCCTAAGATTTATGTATATCCTACAAAAATCTGTTCAGTATTAATAGCTTCATGATTTGCTCCAAAGTATAGACTTAGAAATAGCTTTTTGTGCATTGGGTGGCTTGCAAGTAGAACATCAGGGTCATGCCTCTAAACTATGTTTGAGCTTAGGAATGGAGTTGTGTTCTCTTGCTTTAAACTTTACTTTTATTTCAGAAGCTTTTTGCCAAATCCAAAATAAAAGTGGTAAAGAAATCACGAGTACTTTGCTTGCCATGAGGCCCATGTCCCACATTGTCCTTGAACAAGCTGCAAAGTTGTAGAAACCCAGTTTTATATTATTATTTATGTCTATCAGTAAAGATATTTGCCTAACATACCTCTGATTTTCCCAGGCACATTTTCTTTAAATAGAATATGTGAATGTATTGTTTCAGAGTTGCGTTTTAAACATGGTTATTTTTGCTTGTGAAAGCTTACGACTCTTGCTACAAAATTCTATATGGTTAAAAGATGTGTTATTTTAACAGGAGTTACTGTACATTCTTTTGTATTTCATTTCTAAATTGCAATTGGGAGGGAGGCTGTAAGGAAGCAACAGGGATGCTGTAGAATTTAATTTGTTATAGGATTTAAACCTTAATTCCTGGAGCGGTGTCAAATAGCAGTATGTAAAGAATTATATCACAGTTACAACCAACATTAAAAATCTGTCTACTGCAGGATGTTTAATGAAAGCCCTTCAGGCTAGAGAAATGCTGGATTACATGTGTGAATACAAATGCTTTATATGTAGCAATCAAAATACCTTATATATTTTTAATGGGGATTTACAAAGACAGAATTACAAGACACAGGTATGTGGCAACAGCATCTTATGAGAGATATATATGTTGTCTGTTTCTGTATTTAAATAATTGCTAGAATAAAAGTAAATAAAAATCTTTTTCTATTGCAATAGGAAACTACTCCCATAGTTTTATTTGCCCAATATGTATCTGCCAATTGAAGGCAGCATTTTAATTTTTTTAAGGATTTGTTAATGGTGCGAAGAACATTTGCATTTATGGAGAGTGCACTGCTTTTATTAAAAATAAGCTCTGATATGATATTTATACATTTAAGAGAAATTACCTTTAATGTGATTTATAACCAAGAGCTTAAAGCCTTTGCTCTGCTTCATGCTGGGGGTGGTTGGTAGATGAATATCAGATCCCATCTCCCATTCCCACTCCCTCCCTTCCCATCTTTTAGCTATTGTATTTTGTATTTTTTATATTTTTGGAGTACTTTATTCATATAATTTTATCTTTTTAATATTGTAAGCTGCCCAGAGTTATCCTGTGCTAAAATGAGGAACCAATAAAATAAATAAATAAATAAATAAAACTAAGTTCTATTATACTACCAATTCCAATGAAAGGTGGTCCCAGTGAGACTGTTTCTTCTTTTTTGTCTATAGTCTGTTTTTCTTCTCAATTATCAATTCAGTGGGAAACTCCCTTGCGCGATTTCTGTAAATTGCTCTGGGGAGTGCTATAGAAACTCTTCTTTGAAAGCTCTTCAGCTCAGCTATGTCGATCTGGGAAATTTTACTGCTGTTTTCACAAAAAGGATGTTAAGAGATGGAATAGTGGTATAATCAGGCCTGTGATGGTGTCTGAGAGTACTCTTTGCTAAGAATTTTGAGTAAGCAAATATTCTGCTTGGTGAAAGAGTTTTCTCTTATTCTTTTTCTGCCTAATCTTTTGAGAATTTATTTACATGGATTTACTATTGCTAATCTTTGTGCGTATTTATCAGAACTACATTTCTGCAACTTCTGCAGCCAAATGTGTTGGAATAACAGCTCCCAGAATTTTAGCTAGATGGCATAATATCATTGCCCATGTTTTCTGCTTTCTCTTCCACAGATAATCAAATATTTCTGGTATAGGAAGCTATAACTGGCAAAATAGAGCAGGGCTTTTCAACCTTCTCACAGATTGTACCACTTTTAGGACATGACAATATTTGAGTACCACCACTGCTTAGCAAGGTGTCAAAAACTTGATGACTAAAGAAAAGGGGGTGGGGATTTTGGGTTTTACTGATTAGATTCATTTGTTGTTATAGAAATGGCTAGTTTATAATATGGAAAAGTAAAAAGTTGAGGTTCAATGTTAATGCTTCCTTCTACTGCAACGGAGGAAGTATGTTCTTTTTGCCTTCTCCCCCTCACTTTTCCCCCCTTTTTCCTCCCCACTGTGTCCTAATATTTTCTTTTGTATTTTTGTATTTTATTCTATAATAAAATATTACAAACTGTAGAAAAAAAGAAGAAAAGTACCAGTTTTAATTTCTTCAGTGGCTGTTCCTTTGCTGAATCACTTTCCCTTTGCACTGACAAATGTATGATGAATTTATCCATGTTTATTAATATGCACCACTACCAGCTAATTCAGGGGTCTTCAAACCTGGCACTTTTAAGACTTGTGGACTTCAACTCCCAGAATTCCTCAGCCCTCATGGCTGGTTGAGGAATTCTGGGAGTTGAAGTCTACAGGTTTTAAAGTTGCTAAGTTTGTAGACTCCTGAGCTAGCTGGTTTGCCCTTCTGAGCTCTTTCACAGTGTAGTAAGAATGCACCCCCCATCCCTTCCCTGTATCCTTAAAGAATCAAGTGCAAAGCAAGAAAATAAAGAAACACAAACTGTTTTTTTTTCTCTTTAAGCTGCCTCAGGCGTGTCATGTGTCACAATGTTGCAGTTCTAGACTGAAAGGCTCCAGCAATTGCGAAAAGCTTTAGCTTTAAATTAAGCCTGTTTACCTTCAAAGAAAACTTTCTAAAAGCCACTGACAGACTCAATTAAAGGGGGTAAAACTAATTACATTTGTTTAAAGGGATTAAACCTTTCCTGTTTTTTCCCCCTTCCCCACCCAAACCACATTTTTGTATAGCCTCTCCTCTCTCCCCCCTTTTTTTCTTCAGTTCACCTCCAGCTCCGAGCTGCTGCTGAAGCGCCAATCAGCTGGAGCCCTGCTGGCTCCTGGGGCTTCTGCTGAGCCCAGACAGTCCTGCAGCTGCAGCTGCCTCTCCCTCAGGCTTGGCTCGCTTCGGCTCATTCCCCTCCCCTGCTACACTTGGCTAGCAATCACGTACCACCTGCCATGTGGCAATGTACCACAAGTGGTACGCGTACCACCGGTTGAAAAGCCCTGAAATAGAGGGCCATACTAGAGGGCCAACCAGCATGTTTAAACCCCTATGAAGAAGGCTCCACTGAAGCATTCTTTTCCATTGTGGAGCAGCTGCTTAGGACATTCATCCTAAGGCCATTAAAATTTGCCTCTTCATAATTTAAATCTTTTTTTTTTTTACCTGTCTTCTGGAACAACTCTGAACCACTCAATTCGATCCTCTACATCAGGTGTGTCCAACCTGTGGCCCACAGGCACATGCGGCCTCAAACAGCTATCGTAGTAATATGCCCCCACAAGGTTGTAAACTTTTAACATTATGTAATTTACATAGATTAAGTATATTATATATTTTATATGCAGCCCAAGACGATTCCTGTTCACTCAATGTGGCCCAGGCAAGCCAAAAGATTGGACACTGATGTTTTACATCATGGCCTTTTGGGTACTTAGAGCTGTCATGTCTCCCCACTGTCTTACATCTTCAGGCTAAACACATCCATTGCCTCCAGTTCTGTAAAAGTTTTGCCTTCCAGGCTCATCATCTTGATAATAAAGGTTTATCTATGAGCACTTTCATGTGAGTAAATTGGCCTTTTGCTCACTAAATACATTATTAACTAGAGAATCAATACACCTGTCTTTTGTGGATCTGTCTTAAGAAACATGAGTAGACAGCTAAGTTTAGAGGAGCTTCATTAATAGTGAAGTTTTAAAATAATACACAATTTTGCCTTTGCAAAAATCTACTATTAAAAGAATTATACTAAAGTGTTCAAGATAAGCCATTAGATTAACACGTTAAGATTTTAAAAAATGTTTCAAGAAGAGTTGGTATTTCACTATAATCTTTTATCAAACTAGGGATAAATTCAAGACTTATCCTGAGCATCTGCTCAAGGACAGAAGTGATTTAAGATGACGTACAGGGGAAAAAAGATGGGATTCTCATGAATTAATACAATAATACATAATCATTGCCCCAGGAATGTTGCAAAGCAGAATTATCCCATCTCAGTGTCCTCCAAATATGTTGACCTAAATCCTTACATCTTGCTAGTATGGACAATGCCAGGGATTATGAAAGTTGCAGTCTTGGCTACCTGGAAGAGATTTGTGTGGTGAACACTTTTTTAAACTTGAGCAAAAGTCTCATGAACAAGGCCAAATGGTTGATATGCTGGTATGTGGAGAATTTTTCTTCTGAGTATAAACTCTTGCATCAAGCTAAAACAAAATCTGAAGCCTATTTCTTTAACAGGCAATGTCGGTAGTATGTTTAAAGATGCACATAGCAAACATCCCATGTTCGGTCCTGTGATGAATGGCCTGGGAGAAAAAAAAATATTTTCATGCAGAAAAGAGATGAAGGATACACCATATGTTCAGCATGAATTTTTTTTTTCATCCAGTACATTCAAAATGATAAATGTTCAAAACTTTTTTCAGACATTCCTCTGTTATGATTAATACTGTATTGCAAATTGACTTTTGCTAAGGCAATCTTCTTTGGGGGAAGATTCTAAATGTATAAAAATATTTCTCTATGCTTTTCTATGAAAGTAAATAATTATTGCCAGCCCCTTTTTTGTCCTCTTAAAGTCATGTGGCATGTTGAGAACTAGTGCTAATTCCATTCAGAAGACATTTGAAATGCATATTGAACCACTTTTGTGCTTCATGAATCATTGTGTGAAACCAGAACTAGTGGCGAACGCCTCACATCGAAACAAAACTAACGGACAATTGGAGTATTGCTTTGAGGGTGAAACAATACAACGGCACTTGAGTTTGTCTGCAATAATTGTTTTAAGTATTAGATGTATAGTTGAGAGATAAACCTTTAAGACATGTTTGCCTTCAAACTATAAAGACCGATAATATGATCTAGCCATTGAGGTGAGGAAGCAGTCTGGAATTTCTCCTGTATGGTAAATTATAAATTATGAATAGACTTAGATACATCTGAAATTTCAGCAAGATGCAGTATTCTTTATATGTATTGGAGGCCCCTCTACACACAAAATCCTGCATTTTATAAACAATTGCAGTAGAATAAAATCCAGACCAAGTCTCCTCATCTCTTCTAAACAAAACAAACCCTCCCTCATCAACATCCATTAATCCATTTTTTATATTTTTATTGTTTTTTATGTATCTGATCTTCTAGAGAAGGAAAAGAAACATTTCTACTTCAAAGATGGAAGTGTATACTTATGTATAATTGTTGCTAGAGATTATAGTTGAAGCAAATGAACTATAAGGGGGACTGTGGTTTCTGATGAGTTTGTATCCTTGTCTTGCAGAGTCCAACTTTTTTAAAAAATTGTCAGTTCATGTACTTCAGACATACATTGTGTGTTTGGGAGGCCAACAAGATGTCTTCAAAATACCTTATGCCATGGTGTCAAAATTGTCATGTACGCTCATCTCTTATTCTGTTCGCTGAATTTTCAGAAGAAAAATAAATTACACCATGGTTGTATAATTTGTCACTTAACAAAAAAACTTTGGATTTTTCCAGTTGTTCCTTAGAGATGTGTAATACTGATACATTCTACATTGGTTCTTTCACATCTTTGTATGGCAAAGGTTTAATAGATATTAAAAAGAAATACTGTACCTGGACTTTCTTCATAATTTAAAATATGTTCAGTTTCTTTTGATACAATATTAAATTGTATCACCTCCAATTTTTCCTATGGATTAATTATGTTTGTGCTTCTGGTAAGGTATCTAAAAACATAAAATTTATTTGCTTAGTTTTGGGAGACGCTTTTCAATGTCTTAGTGAGATTTATTTAATATGAACGAGACTTTCATGCTTTACAGAGATACTTTTGCCAAGGCATCAAAATCTCAGACCTTTAGAAAATATCCAATTCATCTCAGCTATGCCATTTTTTATTTACATGCATGTCAATTCATGTTTACAATTTGGATTTAGTCTAGTATGCCTACAGCTACAATGACTGCCAGATTTTACATGGCCTTAACTCCAGCGCCTGCCCGAGGAAGGGCTTTCTTTTTTTTTTAAAGTAAATCTCCCATGAAAGGGAATAACATAATGTAGCATTTACATTTCTCTGCTCTGACAGTGCAAAGGGAGGTACCATTCCGATAAATCCTTGCATTTACCTATTTCTTTGGAATAGGTAATAAGAGACTGATTATGTAAATATTCTCCGATGCTACTGTTTCTTAGATTATGGGGTCTTTTGAAAGCTAAAATTAAATATACTTTGAAGGCTCTATTTTGGTTAAAAGTGCCTTTCTTAATAGTAGTTCATTGCTGGGGAAAAAGTGCTACCTTTAATTTATTCATTAAATAAATGGTCTATATGCTTGCCCCAATTATCTCTTCTCATTGTTTTTGGTGTAGATGCTTATCTCCATGTAGAAAGCCCATCTACATTGTTTCCCATTGTTTTCCTTTGTTAACAGTAATAAGCTATATTTCATTTAATTTTCTCTAGAATCGTAATAATTGGGAATTAAATATCTGACTATAGGCCTCTATAACATTCAGCTCACTGTAAATTGTGTTATCCTTTTCTGTTACCAAATTCATGTATTATCAATTTATCACCCTGCCTTGCTTTAATTTTTTAATCATTTTTTGCAATGGTATGAGGGAATGGTAGGGGGAAGAGTTGCAGCCAGGGGAACGTTCAGCTAAGCTGCCCACAGCAGGAATATGGGCATTGCAAACACTCAGAAGGAACCTGCCCTAGTTTCTTGGGCTGTAAAGGCAACAGTGGAGAAATGTATTTTCAGATTTGCAAGATTCTGATAATGTAACCTTTACAATAATTTGTTCATCTAGGTGTGCTTCTTGTCAACTACCTCACAAAGCTTGCAGGTTTTCGGTAATTTGGTTTTATCTTTAAAAATGTTCTCTTTTCATGAAATACCCCGGAGAAAGAAAATGGGATGGGATAATCTGCTTCTGGGATTACATGTGTGTAACTAGGACCACTTCAAATAGTCTGTTTACTTTAAAACATTTTGTGTTTTCAATAGTGAAATGCAAAAAGAGCATTGTCGGATCCAGTACATCCACAGCAAGAATGCACCTCAAAACAATTAGGCAATACCACTTAATCCCGTCTTGCCATTACTGTCCCTTTTTTTTTTTCCAATGGTGAGCAGCACTGCAGAAACAGCTGTTTCATTTTGGTAGTTTGCATAAGTGGTGTCTACATGGTTATTGGATGGGAAGCCTGATTGATTTTGCTTCTCAGCATCTGGTCACCCAGAATAATAAAAAAGCAGTAGGGTAAAATGGGTAAAAGGAGGAGGATATCATGTCTCTTTTACTGGAAAGGAATGAATTTTTCACCACAAATGGAGTGTGGTGATACTAAGTTATGGCCATTGTTTTGCTGTGGTGTATTTGATTGCTTACTTGCTAGTAAAAGTGTGATCTGATTGGTTGCCCTTTTTCAGCATGTACTGCAGACTTGTAGTGTAGAAGTCTCTGTTACGTCCACTCACTAAAATAGTTAAGTGGCCATTCACACCTTTCATCTCATAAAATTGGAACCTGGAATGGCTGATCAAATATGGTAGCTCTCAAAAGTTCTTGTCAAAAACCTGAACGTTATTTTTATAACTAATTCTGGAGACAAAGCAGAAAACAAGTGTGACAACCATAAAGTGAAAATAGCAGTGGAGATAAATAAGCTGCCTCTCTGCTAATGGTAAATGAATGAAGCAATATATGAGGCAGGGAAGTCACAGAAGTGCTTGCAAAAATGACAATATCCAGGACAAATCAGCAAGGAAATTAATAGGTCAACAGATTTCAGAAGGGAAGAAAACTCCAGACAGATGATCAATAGGTTTCGCTACAATTAGACAAACTACATTGTGCATGGATAAATGCAGGACTACAAGTAAGCAGAAGTAATTTCCAAAGCATATAACTGAAATGTTTTGGCTGTACAGAACTGAGATAGAAAAATACTATTCCATAATGAAAAAACCCACATTGGTCATAACATTGTAGTTAATCTCTGTGACACTTTTTGTAATTTTAGCTGAAGTAACAGCTAAAATGAGACCTCAGAAACTCACTTTCTCTGTAGTGCATCCAGAATGTGACTACATGGACTATCACACATTGATTGACAACATCTGGAGATATGTCTTTGTGTAGTTTTTTTTCTACTTTCACATGTATCTGAGTTTCGTTTATTGAAGACATTGACAAATCACACTTTTCCCCAACAATTAACAAAGACTTTCTAGACCCACACACTGCAGCAACTATAATTTTTTACAATGATTGTTGGCTGCATTCTCAACCGTAATAGTGGGTGAAACCAAGCATCTATATTGTGCCTGGGTGTGTATACATACACCTCTACACAGCTCTGTGTGTTAATGTATGTTTTATGTCACTATGAGACATGCATACACATGTATACCAAAATTACATACATTATCGCTTCGTCATTGCCAAGGTAAATTTATGGAGACAGACCATTTATTCTCTCTCAACCTTTGTTCGTTCATGCAGAAATTACTATCACTCATAATAATAAACCACCTTGAATAGTCCTGTTGGTTAAGAATCAGGTGATCTTATAGGGTATTTTTTTTTGAAGTTATAGTAATTAACAATCCTGTTTGAAATTTGGCAACTGGTTTGAATGTTTTCATTACAAGAATCTACGTTAACAATTGAAAGCATTGCATAAAGATGTTTAGGGAGTGGGAAGGAGAAATACATGTTTTTCAACCTAAATTTAATGGCGCTCTTACCGATTATAGTGATTTATGCAGGGAATAAAGACTAACCCAGAGTTCCCTGATACAAATCATGCTTGTAAGTAGACAGCGGTGTCCCTGGTTTCCCATATTCACTCAATTATACATTTGTTCTAGGGCTTCCATTAAAGTTTTAAAAAGTCACACATCTGGACTATGTGACATAAGTGAAGACTTTAAACCATTTCTGATATTAAAATATGATGCAGGAAGCTGTACATGCACCACAGAGTGTGCCAAGATGTTCTCTCTGAAAATGGGGTATACTGTGCAGAAAGACTGCCACTGTCATGAATTAGAATTCACTTATAGCTTGCTCTTCCTCCTCTTTATAGCTATAGAATCAGAGACCTGTATTATGTTACAACAGTTGCAAAGGGATTGACTATGCTGTCTCTGGTGCATAAATGGTAATGCTCAGTGAACTGATCAGTATTAGGTGACTACAAGATGCAGCTACAGCTAATATGTTAAACTTTGAAATTAGGCAGCCTGTATAATCTTGGGGTTTTCTTTGTAAATTTTAGCTCAAGTTGATGGAGACTTGATTTTTATTTTTTACAAATATACAATTTAAAAAAAAAAAGTACCCCAAAAAGGATAAAAGTCCCCATGGCTGAAAGTTGTATACACACGATTAAAGTGTCTTGTGGAAAATTCTGAATTGTTTTGGCATTTTTAATAAAGTACATTATATTACAACTAAATAAAACAAAAAAGAAAAGGCTAGAGCCAGCTGTTGATTTGTGTTGAGCCTCCCCACCCTAGAGAGGTATTGAGAGAAAAGAAATCCTCCCCAACCAATAACTCAATTTGTATTTTGAGGAAGCTAACCAATAGGAAGCAACACAACAAGCGTGGTGTCAAATGAAGCTGACAAATCCTGCATTTTGCATTAACAAGAACATCCTCCTTCACTCGCCGGTGGTTCCTGTGGTTTGTCCAATTTAATGTCTATCACTGAAAAAAGGGTTAAGGGAGATAAGCAAAAAAAAAGCCATTCCTTTGGTCATTATGAAATAAGAAGTGTACTCTTTGAGAGAACAAGATTTTGTTACATATTTCAATAAGCGAATGCAGGTAGTCTTTGACTTATGACCACAATTGAACCCAACATTTATGTTGCTAAGCGAGAAATTTGTTAAGTGAGTTTTGCCCCATTTTACAACTTTTCTTGCCACATTTGTTAAGTGAATCACTGCAGTTGTTAAATTAGTAACATGGTTGTTAAGTGAATCTGGTTTCCCCATTAACTTTGCTCGTCAGAAGGTTGCAAAAGGGGATCACATGATCCTGGGACCCTGCAACTGTCATAAATGTGAGACATTTGTCAAGTATCTAAATATAAATCACATTATCATGGACATGCTGCAACGGTCTTAAGTGTGAATAATGGTCATAAATCACTATTTTCAGTGCCATTTTAACTTCGAACAGTCACTAAGTAAACTGTTGTAAGTCGAGGGCTGTACCTGTACTGTATTAACCAGCAGCATCAACTCTGAAGGGGAAGAATAAGCATTGTCTGACCTTTAAATCTGCTTAAGTACACTATAGAGATAATTCTGATTAACAAACACAAATATGTACACTGCTAAGAATGCTTATAGCAAAGTTCAGATGGACTAATCAGTTATCTTCTTTATCCTGAAAATGTTAAGAGTTCCATTTCCATTTATCCTGTTCCCTCTTTAGAATCTGTCCATCACTAATCATTTGGCAATCTATGATAGAGTTAGGAAATAGATTATATAATCAACTATTACATCTGATACTCAGTTAACCAGTGATAGTAGTGTAAATGCAGAACCAGGACATAAAAGGAGATCTAAATCGTCCCACTATCCCTCCAAGGAATAAATCACTGGAATTCAAAGTGAACATACTGTATACTCAGTGTACCTCCTCTAAATGTAAATAGTCCCATAAAATAACGGGTGGAATTTCTGCCTGAACCACCCTGGAGGACAGATACTCACTTTAAAAAGCAACGCAAGCAAGGTATTTTGTTAGCAGTTTCCAGGTCATGCTTTCTGTATGTGCTGCTAACATAACTAACATATATTACACTCAGTCTACGCCACCTAAATGAGCTACCCTTTCCCAAAAGAAAAAGGTAAGGATTAGACTAGAAGGCAGACATCTCTCTCTTTTGCTACAGGGACTTAAAGCATGTCTCTTTTTTTCTGTCCAAAGAAACATTTGCTTGTCTGGGTTGTTTTTAGGCCTTTTGGATAAATGAAAATTAGGCCCAGTGTACCTCCTTCTGTGACTACAAAGTACCATAGATTGTACTGAAACTGCAACTTTCAAAACCTTGACTGTGGCCTCTGTTGTTACTGAAAACCACAAAGGTAAGTGGAACAATTTATGTGTGCGGTGGAGACTGTAACAAACCAAGGTCTTCCAGGTATGATGGAGTGGGGAGTTGGCTTGGGTCTTCAGGATCGCAGCAGCTTTGAGCATGCTGTTGGGCCAATTGAGATGGGGGGGAGATATAGGCAGGTGAAGGCAGTTGCAGCGTCCCTGCAGTCGATCATAAGACTGGGCAGACTGCCAAACACTTGAATTTTCATTACATGACCACAGGGGCGCTATGGTGGCTGTAACTGGGTATAGGCTGTAAGTCCCTTTGTTTTGCACTGTTATAATTTAAAAGGTTGCTGAATGATGTGCTTGTTAAGGGAGGACTACCTTATTAAGGAAGACTGAATGGCAAGACATATTTCATCTGAGTATTGGCATGCAAAGCCCAGGTGGAAAAAAGAATAAGCCAAGCACATCATTCACATTGATAAAAGGCACTTGAATGAGCTGATCAGAAAACTTTCGATTTTTGATATCTCATTTGTGCAAGATTTAGATTTTCAATAATTAAAAGAACTTGAAGTATGCATTAATGCCTCAGGAAAATAACTGAGCAGCAGATGCTGTGGAAAGTTCAAATTATGTGTGTGATTGCTGTGAAAGCAAATAAAATGGAAATGGAAAAAAGGAAAGCAATTCCTAAATTGAACACTGAAATTTAGCAAAGACACATGCTTTTGATTTGGAAGCCATTGAAGTGACTAACTACAGTACTTTTACAAAGTGAAAGCATACATAAGGCTAACGAAGGAAATATAATTCACATTTGTTATCACTAAATAAACTAAAATTCAGATGGGAATGCTGAAATAAGATATTTTTAAAGCTCTTTTAAAGTAGTGTTCACATAGTCAACACTGTTAATTCCACTGATTGTTAATTAATTGTTCTAACTGTCATAAAAATTTCTCCTGGCAGGATGAAATGTGGATAAGCGATGGCTTTGAAGATTAGCAGGAGGACCAGATAAAATTAGCATTGAAAGCCAAATGTTTGCTCTTGGCCTGAACAGGCAGATAATGTGCTCATATATGGGGGCAGTTTGAAATGGGATACAGTTCACATAGTCACTCAGCATGTTAGAGAGTCTGCTTGAGTTAATTTCTAAATCACACTTATTTGTTAAGATCAGCAATTCAGGGAGAAGGAGGGCTTACACAGTCCTCTTGCATAACTTACACAAAGAATGTTAACATGGTATAAATTGCCATTAGTTGGCAACTATCCATGTATATTCTCTATTTCCTGCCAGCCTCAGGGACAGAAGGAAGTCATTATTGCTGGGTTTCATTTATTTAAAATAAATAACAGTTAATTGAACAATATTCATTAGTACTGCTCTGTGCTAATGCTTTCATTTGGTGTATTCATCCCCTAATGGGAGAAATGAGATTCTGAGTTCAATTTAACAAGGTCATTTTGTGCGTCTGAGGAATTCACAATAGGAAGGAAGTGATTAGCTGATTCCTCATCAGCCTTCTGATACCTTACAGCAGGGCTTTTCAACCTTTTTACCGATTGTACCACTTTTAGGATATGGCAATATTCGAGTACCACCTAGCAAGGTGTCAAAAACTTGGTGACAAAAAAAAAACCTGTTCAAAGTTGCAATTGCACTGAAATGACTTATGACCATTTTTCACACTTATGACCATTGCAGCAACAGGATCATGTGATTTATATTTGGATGCTTGGAAACTGATTCATATTTATGATGGTCACAGTGTCCCAGGGTCATGTGATCCCCTTCTGCAACCTTTTGACAAGCAAAGTCAATGGCAGAGCTGCTGGTGGCCAAGTCCTTCCCTCCCTCCCTTCCCTGCCTCCCTTTTTCTCATTCCCATCTCCTTCTGAAGGAACAATTTGAACCCCCCCCCATATTTTCCCTCTTCCATATATTGATCAAACAAGGAAAGGCCTCCAGAGACAGAAAAGACAAGCTGCTGAGTGAACTAGCTTAAAAAGGCACTTCCCCTTTAAGAATTAGCTACTGGCTAGAAAGGAAAGTAAGGAGCCCAGCCCGCACTTAAGGAAGAAAAAAAAATGTAAGTACTGGCTGCCGGCTAAGGCAGCCTCCCCAAATGGCTCCATTCATAAGTAAAATCTGCAGCTCCAGAGGACTCTCTCACTGTAAGTCTTTGCCTGTGCTGGCTCTTTCTCTTCCCCACTACACTTGGCTAGGCAGGGCTGCGTACCACCTGCCACTCATTAATGTACCACAAGTGGTACGCGTACCACAGGTTGAAAAGCCCTGCCTTACAGTACAAAGCTGAATGTTACCAAGACACAAAGTTGTCGGCTTGTACATTCAGTCTTTCCCAGTAGGAAAATACAGCCAAAACAATATGAAACATTTTTTACCCATCTGTGATTTAAAATTCTAGAGATATACAATTCTTGAAAGACTTGAAACAAATGCAGAATCAGCACGTGGATTTCTGGCACTTTTCAAAACAGTTGCCTTTTGAAATCCACATAGGTGGAACACTATATAGTGATCTTGAGATCAGCTGAAAACCTTTGAACTTTTCTTGATATACGCTTACATCAAAATATATGGAAAGCTATATTTCCCTAAGATAATAAGCACCAAAAGTTCTTCACCAAGAAATGCTGAATTCTAAATGAGTGCATTCTTATGTGTTTGCTCATTGTCCCTTCTGTATTCTATGTTGAGTGAACATAAAGGGAGAGACAAAGGAAAGTACAAAACTTAATTTTGTGGGCACTGATCATTATAATCAGGCTGATATATTGCTCACTTTCAAGTCCTTCACCCCAACCACTAAGAACTATTTTTTATTTAAAAACCTCAATATCATCCCAACTTTAATTTTAATGTAAACTAAAAAAAGTTCTGGGAGTGCTGAGTTTGTATTGAGGCAATACAGGTAGTCCTCAACTTACAACCATTTGTTTAGTGATGTTCGAAGTTACAATGGCACTGCAAAAAGTGACTTATGACTGTTTTTCACACTTATAAGCATTGCAGCATCCCCATGGTCACGTGATCAAAATTCGGGCTCTTGGCAACTGGCATTTATTTATCACAATTACACTGTCCTGGGATTAGGGGATCACCATTTGTAACCTTCCCAGCTGGCTTCCAACAAGTAAAATCAATGGGGGAAGTCAGATTCACTTAACGACCACATAATTCACTTAATGACTGCAGTGATTCACTTAACTATGGCAAAAACGGTTGTAAAATGGGACACAACCCACTTAAAAACTGCCTTGCTTAGCAACAGAAATGTTAGGCTCAATTGTGGTCATAAATCGAGATTACCTGTATTACAAATGGCCTAAATTAGTTTTCTAGGCTAAAAACATGGTTTAATTGTATTATACTTAATGCATTAACCAAATTATTCCTCAGGCTTGATATAACAATTTGTATTTCTTTTAACTTCTGCATTCTATCAGTCCAAAGCGTACCGTATATTGCCCATAGCGAGAGAGACCTTAGATTAGAATTAATATTCTTCATTTTTGGAGCTTTTTAGAGAACTTGGACATTTGTATTATTTTGGGTGGTCCTATTAATTATTTCACTATTTAGATAGTGGATTGTATTGACTGAATAGTTAAAATATTTCTTGCTATTCCAACAGATCCAACAAGATAGTCATGGCTCCAGATGGGCTCAGATTGTTGCATACTATATGATCCAGGTGACATGCTCTCTGTGGTAGCACCTGCCCAGCCTTCCTCCAAGGTCTGCTTTGCCCAAATTTTGCCAGCCTTACGAAAGGGTGTGAAGACCTGGCTGTTGCCTCACGTGTTAAAGCAAAGCTGCTAGAGGAGCTCAACATGTGATTTTAGGGAGTGTGACTTCTTTTAAAATGCCCCAGACTTTGTATTGTTACAACTACTTTTAGAGAAATTGTACTTTTCTGTTCTGCTTTTATATTAGTTACCGAATTGTGATTGGCCTCTCTGAATTATTTGCTTAAGTTGCAAAGCCATATACATTTTTCTAAATAAAGAAACAAATATTTCCCCTATTTCAACCATTGATGGGCGGGGGGTGTCAATGGAACAGTAGAGGAAATCTCTTCAAGCTTGAATTAATTTGGAAGAAGATATATAACATATATACAGTACATGTTACATATAAGACTGCAACATACAGCCTTATCACCACAATCACAATCTAACTTACTTGCTACTTTAAACATCCCATTTCTTATTTATCTGAAATGCTTCTGAGTTCCTAAATGGGAAATTCTCTTTGTGAAACTGTTGTTCTTAATTAACAAAGGATACTCCCTTCTTTACTCTTCTCTTGAACGCTCTCCATTCCTGGTAGGGCTGATGCAACACGTCGGAAGAGCTAGAGATACCAAGGCCAATGGGAGTTGGGATTAAACAACAAGAAACAATCATGACCTTTGCATCCAAAATGAAATTGAAACTAGCAACAATACTGTGCATGTGACTTTTATAAAAGAAGAGTCCCAAACTGTCTCCCACTAGTGCATTAGCTGAAAGCTACAAGAACGAATGCTCTTCAGATTAGTATCATAGGGATAAGCCCTTCCACTGAACAATGAAAGCCACATGTTTCCAGGAGGTATCATTTCAATTTCTAGCATATGAAGTAATATGCCTGGAGAGCCAACTGACTGCAAATCAGGGATGAATTAAATAAAAATGATTTTTGTATAAAGTGATGGCATCCTGAAAATAATCAGGTCATGAAGGCCTATTTGCTATATAACACTTTTTTACCAACAGAATAATAATCTCCCTATATATTCTCCCCCCTCATCTTGTTATGTATCCTTTCTCATGTATGAAAAATGCAATTTCTTATGTGTACCCAAGAATAAATATTGCATTACCTGTTTTACATTGTATCCCGTTTTTGCGCTTGTTTCAATAAACATGACATTCAGTTCTTTAGCTCTTTGTTCCCCTTCTTCAATGGTGATTTGCCTAGAGTCAACAGAGGAAAAACGGTAGCTGATTCAATGCAAGTGGAGAAGTGAGGAAAACAGGATATCTTGGAATTGGGATCCACCTACTTCCATAACAAATGCAAGAAGAAATACTACTCTAGGGAATCACTTCCTTTGACAAAGAAATCTTAGAGCACGGGTGTCAAACTCGCCGCGTCATGTGACGTGTCACGATGTATCGTAACTTTTTTTGCATTGCCAGAGCTCGGGTGGGTGCAGCCTCTGCATGATGCAACCGGCCCACGGGCCAGCAGTTTGACACCCCTGCCTTAGAGGTCTTCCACAGTATGAGACTTACTGCCTTTCTTCAACTTTTCTGTATACAGTATAAACAAATTAAGAGACACCTTCTGTAACTGCAATACTTCCTTTTCATTCTGAAGGTGTCTATTTACCTTTTATCTGCAAGGTCAGTTTTGTTGCCCACTAACATAATGATGACATCACTTCCTCTTTCTGTTCTGACATCATCAATCCATTTGGAAGTTTGTTGGAATGAATTGAGATCTGTGAAGAAAAACCAGAAATTAGGTACGGGGCAAATGCCAGTCTTTCCAACAGATGATGGAAATGGCTTAGCCAATGGATTTGGAGAATTTTTTATGATTTCTGACAATAGTCGCAGTGCTGAATGAATTTGAGAAAATTCATTCAGACTCAGGAATGGATAAACTCTGGTTCCCAAATGTTTTTGAACCACAACTCATATACGTTTTAGCCAGTAAGGTTAAGGATCCCTGGAAATTTTACTCCACCAATATCTGGGTTCCTCCCCCTGGATCAGTCAATTCAGAGTGACTGAATATTGAGCTTAAAATTATTATATGTGAAAATTTAAAGGGGATTTTGCACCAATTACTTAAGCTATCTCATAGGATTATTTGAACATTAAAGAGAAGTTGGACAGCTGACTGGATTTTCTTATAGAGAATCTCATTTCCTTAGAAAAAGGGAGAAACAGATAAGTGTACAAAGAAATTGTACAATAAAGAAGTGATATCAACTTTTCTGCCTATTTTATGAGGCTAGAGGAAGGAAGAAATAAAAGCGATTCAAAGAAATCAAAACCAAGGTTTTGGATACAAACGTCAGGATAGTGAAAGCCAAAAGAGAGAATATTTGAATACAAAAAATTTGCATAAGATAAGGTATTTTTACAAGGATGGGAATGGACAGGAAGTGAACAGAAGGTTGAAGATTTGTTGCTTTATTATAATTGTAATCCAAACAATGATTGGGCATGACATCAAATGTGCCTTTTACCACAATGTCCATTAGAATGTTCTCAGCAGCACCTCATCTTTGCCTATAGAAGAAATAGAACTAAGGCCAACTGAGAAATTTCTCTCAGCTGAATTTTTTTTATCAAAACAGATTACTACTCCCCCTCCCCCTAGCCAATTAATTTTAAAACATGCATATCACATGTAACATTTATAAAATTTACAACTAATCAATTTTTCAACCACAAGCTGCAAACAGAGCTAATACTAATATTTTAAGCATTTCTGTATTAGTAACTTGCAGCTGCATCCAGACATTGTTCTGATAAAGTATCCCTTGGAAAAGACATTTTGTGTAGCACAGCTGTAAATTCCAAGTACAGTAATGCTCTTTCCCCCACTATTCTTGTTTTGTAGACTATTTGATCGCATTTGTCTTTTGTTCACACAGCTAATTTTCTGTGTATACCTTCACTGGCAACAGCTTCAACCACAAGTTCTTCTAAGACAAACAAACTGTGACAGGAGGCCCAAGCTTTCTTATTCAACAAATCACTGATGCCTACATTTTTTTCTAAGAGCGTCAGTTGCCAGTTAGAGACAGAGGTAATGCAACTATAGCAACCAAAGCAGTACTCTCAGTCCTTCCAAAGCAATCCATTAGAAAAGGAGCATTTATACTGAGCCACTTTTGTCTGTTCACTCAACTGCATTGGTCAGCTGGAGCCATCAGAGGGAGGCACATCCTCCTTTCTGTCACTTTCCGCTCCTCTTATGTTCATTTCAATAGGAACAATACAATGGCGAGAGATGGCTTCAGAAAAAGTTAGTGTTTTCATGGCAGAACCTGGATTCAGGATTTCAGGATCAGAATTATTTTATCTTGGTAGCTCCTTCAGCATGGAGACAGGTTTTCTGGAAGGAAGGAAGCGAGTGCTATCTGAAAGTCATTGATCACTGAGGGAACTAAACTATGGAATTTGCCCCTAGAAGGTTTGTGGATGGCCACCAGTTCAAATGGCTTACAAATGGGAGAAGACAAATTCATGAAGGATAACCGGTAGTGCAGGTTAAGTAAGTTTATGAATAATTTATTGAGATGGTTGTGGTTCATTTCAGATAATTCTTTTTCCACACTACTATTCCCTGTTTTACAACCACTTTTTACAGACAAGGAAAAGATGCCATTGCTGATAAAAAAAATTATGTGCTTATGCAATAACACCAGTATAGTTACAGACACCAAATATAACTGCTTCTGCTACCCTGATGTTAAATACTGTTTCTTGAGAATAGGTACTATGCATCTATGTAGGAAAAAATAGTTTATTTTTTAAATCAAAGGAATAACAAACACCTGTAAACACAAATATTTATCTGTCTTGATTGTAGTATATTTTTTAAACCACAGGAGAGATGCATGGGAAAAAGTCTAGTGTGTCCCTCTAGGAGTAGGTCAGCCAACGTTATCATGCCTGTCATCTCTGCCTCTCTGAGTGATCATTTGGAAATATTCTGGCACTGGGCACTGGCCCTTCGCCCTGTGGTCTAGCTGAAGCTGGAGATAAGACTGCTGCACTTCTACCTTTCCCATAATGTAGGTCTGATCCGGGAGACTTTTCTTATGAACTGGACTTGCCAATGTGGTTGTAATGGGTAGATCATGCCTAGGGAGCTATGGATTAAAACTGACCATCAGCTAAAAGGTGTTATGTAGTCAATCACTCCCTTTCAGCCTATTTGAGGATAATAATAATAAAGTTGGAAGGGACCTTGGAGGTCATCTAGTCCAACCCCCTGCTCAGACAGGAAACCCTATACCATTTCAGACAAATGGCTGTCCAGTCTCTTCTTAAAAACTTCCAGTGTTGGAGCATTCACCGCTTCTGGAGGCAGGTTGTTCCACTGGTTAATTGTTCTAACTGTCAGGAAGTTTCTCCTTAGTTCTAGGTTGCTTCTCTCCTTGATTAGTTTCCATCCGTTGCTTCTTGTCCTGCCTTCCGGCGCTTTGGAGAATAGCTTGACTCCCTCTTCTTTGTGGCAGCCCCTGAGATATTGGAACACTGCTATCATATCCCCCCCTCGTCCTTCTCTTCATTAAACTAGACATACCAATTCCAGCAACCGTTCCTTATATGTTTTAGCCTCCAGACCTCTAATCATCTTTGTTGCTCTTCTCTGTACTCTTTCTAGAGTCTCAACATCTTTTTTACATCGTGGTGACCAAAACTGGATGCAGTATTCCAAGTGTGGCCTTACCAAGGCATTGTAAAGTGGTATTAATACTTCATGTGATCTTGATTCTATCCCTCTGTTAATGCAGCCTAACACTGTGTTGGCTTTTTTGGCAGCTGCAGCACACTGCCGGCTCATATCTAAGTGATTGTCCACTACGACTCCGAGATCCCTCTCACAGTTGCTACTATTGAGCAAGGTACCACCTATACTATACCTGTACATTTGGTTTTTCTTGCCTAAATGTAGAACTTTACTTTTTTCACCGTTGAATTTCATTTTGTTAGATAGCGCCCAGTGTTCCAGTTTGTTCAGATCCTCCTGTATCTTAAGCCTATCTTCTGGAGTGTTGGCTATTCCTGCCAGCTTGGTGTCATCTGCAAATTTGATGAGTTCCCCATCTATCCCCTCGTCCAAATCGTTGATGAAGATGTTGAAGAACACTGGGCCCAGAACAGAGCCCTGGATAAAATGGATGGATGTGAATATTACAAATTAAGTGTAATTTGATGAAAGTGTGGGATATAAATATAATAAATCAAAGAAATACAAGTACTGCTTTAAAGCAAAAGTGCCACAGATTGTTCTGGTGATGGCAGCTGGAGCCATCCTGAGAAATATTACAGTGATAGATACTGCAAAGGAAAACAAGAGTGCAATCAAAAGTACCATCGCTTTAGATGCAAACATGTTAAAAGAAATAAACTAATGTGTCATTTTTTTAAAAAAAAGACCCATAAAAATTTACATAGCCTATTTATAAAAATACCAATCAGAAGATATTTCAGTGCTTTGCCTGTTTACTAATTTCACTCGGCCCATAAATCAATTCATCTTTACTATATGGACAATCAATATTATATACACAAAAGGAAACAATGTACTCTTAACAAGATTTAAAAAGCATTGATTTAATTTTTCAGGAAGGAACCAGAGTATAGTTAAAGGATTCCTGCTTTACTTGGCATGAGACTTCCCACTGGTATCAAGTCTAATAATAGTGGAAGCAGAATGTGGGATTATTTGGACTATCAAGCTACTCCTTAAGGCAGTGTTTCTTAACCCTGGCAATGTTAAGATGTGTGGACTTCAAATCCCAGAATTCCCTAGCCACCACCTGGCTAGGAATTTAAGGTATGCCTCTAATATTCATTGAACCTCTTAAGAACTAGCCTTCTTCAGTGTAGATATACAGAGCCAGTTTGGTGTAATGGTTAAGGCATTGGGCTAGAAGCTCAGAGACTGTGAGTTCTAGTCCCACCTTTGGCCAGTCACTTTCTCTTTCACCCTAGGAAAGAGGCAATAGCAAACCACTTCTGAAAAACCTTGCTAAAAAAAACCACAGGGGTTTGTCCAGGCAATCACCCAAAATTGATAAGATTAAACAGAAGAAAAATAATACCTTGGATTACAGTTGTCCACATGAGGGAAGCTTTACTTCAACAAGATTGAAGAGTACTGGATGGGGGAAGCTGCTAACAAGGAGATTTAGAGTTCCTGCATTCTACTGCAGTTTAAAATATTGGGGTAGCATAAAGGAGAACAGAGCCAAGCTCTCCAGTGTTACATCTCACATCTTTTCAGTACAATCCGTCTAATATAATCATTTGTTTCACTTTATATTGAGTAATGTGATATACTATGTTATAGAGCAGAGGTCCCCAACCTTTTGGGCACCAGGGACCGGTTCTGTGCAGAAAAGCTTTCCCGCCGACTGGAGGGTGTGTGGTTTTGTGTGCTGCCTGCATTCCACGGATGAGGCTTTGCTTGTTTGTGCGGACCGGTTGCTGGCATGCCGTGGACCAGTACTGGTCTATGGACCGGGGGTTGGGGGCCCCAGTTATAGAGAGG
Organism: Azemiops feae; assembly: GCA_023970755.1. Classification (NCBI taxonomy): domain Eukaryota; kingdom Metazoa; phylum Chordata; class Lepidosauria; order Squamata; family Viperidae; genus Azemiops; species Azemiops feae. The sequence goes on along the minus strand of JALGBA010000346.1, from coordinate 1,273,844 downwards.
ACTAATATTGAACTAAAACTGCCTTTACAGTGTATTTCCATTTAGACAACCACATCCAAACTTAACTCACTTGTGATGTCATAAACCACCACAGCTACTGTAGAGTCACGAATGTAACTGGGAATCAAACTTCGGAATCTCTCTTGGCCTGCTGTGTCCCAGAGCTGCAACCGTACCTGCCAGGGCCAAGGGAGGAGAGCAGCAAAGAGAAAGGCATATACACATACACACACACAATTAGGAAGAGAAACAGATATAAACAACAGGAAGAAGAGAAAACAAAAGTGATAAAGAATTAAACAGAAGAGGCTTCTAGCCATGTGTTTTGTTTTTAAATTGATCATGTAATGTTTTATTCATGTCTTTTAGTTATTCAAAGCATTATTTGTAATCTTATGTAATGCCCACAAAAGATTACAAGCAAATAATTTTATGTATTTATAATCTATAGAACATGCATGGGAAGAAATGTATCTTGTACATTGGTTTCCCCCAACCTGTTTGTTTTGATTAGAAAAAAAGTAGTTGTTCCCTGTGGATAGAGCAGAAAGTACATCAAAATTAAACTTTGCAGTTTTGGCACAAAATTTGAAATAGGGAATATTTGAAGAGGAGAGGGGGAAGAATTAATTTATGTATGGAATTTGAGAAGAAAACTTTAAAATTTTGGACATGCCTATTATCTGCTTTGATAGATTTGTACTCCATCTTCACAGAATCTTTGATCCAGAAAAGGTTGTATGTTTTAAAGTATGAGGTTGAAATATCTAAAAATTCTTATTTTAAAAACTTGGCATCTTAAAAACATATTAAAAATGTTATAACTATGAAAGTTTGATATAATGAACAAAAAGAAAGAGGCCACTGAGATAGAAATTTGAAGGAAAGATGCTGTAATAGTTGGTTTTAAAAAGCAATTGGGATCAGACTACAATAGTATCACAAAAGACACAGCCAGGTTTCACTGAAAGGAAGGCCTGGGCAATGCATATTTGCATTGATTCATGAGATTTGCAACATGGTCTGTAGCTATCTGCGTTATTAGAGGGATCAGGAGGATCAATACTCCAGGAATACTCAAGCATTGTGTCATCATAAAGTATAATTGGGCACAAGAGTTTTACACATATACAAAATACAAACTGACTCAGGAATATTTGTCAAAGGAATGCTTCATTAAACATAGTCTGAATGCAGGTAACCTATGGTACATTTGACTTTGTTTTCCCTAGGGAAACAACTAGCTTGCATCTTCTGATGAAAGGACAGCAGAAATAAGAAAGCTACAGTATTCATCTTCTAGCTCTTAGATCATACAAACTGTGGGGCAGCCTAGAGAAATTTACCAGTACTTTCCCCCTTGCATTTGTATTATACTCAGCCTGTCATTTTCATAAAAGCAATTGGAAAGCCTTGGAAACAATCCATTAGCACTAAGATGGATGTTTGAGACTGCATTAACACTGTACCAGATGCTACTGATTAATGCAGTGCCGCTGCTGCTTCTCTCTCATTATTGCTAATGTCCATCTGTGTTGACATTGGATTATCCTTAAAAAAAAGGTTCTCCCCAAATTATAAATTGGTTTTAAGTAGGGGCAGTGACAGTTCTAAGAAAAAGTAGAAACCTCAAAACATAGGCACTTAAGAAAACCTTGCTAGTTAAGAGGCCATGTGTCCCTCTTTGAAGAAATTGTATGCTCCATCTCATCCCAGAGATGGCAGGCAATCATGCTAGCGGCAAGTAAGAAAATGGAGCCTTGGATGGGAGACTACCATGAAATATTATAGCAATGTTCCAGACTAGAAAATCAAAAATACATCTGGAAGAGAGTAATGACAAACCATTCTGGTACTTTTGCCAAGCAAACAATGTGATTCACCCATGAAGCTATCTGCAATCAAGCTCAATTCACAGGTGACTATATTTATTGCCATGGAAGGAATGCAATGAAGTTGCTAATCCCTAAATTAAGATTCAGCCAAAATCCTAGATAAATGTTTTTTGACTTTTACAGTAATCCATGGGGTTTGTGGTCATTATGTATGGAAGGTGATAATTGCTAGCCTGAATTCTGTTCATTTGTCCTACTTCTGCATCGCAAGGAACAACAGCAGAATCTTGTGAAAAGCAAGAAGAGGCTAGGTGGAAAAAGTGTGATTCCAATTTTTTTTTTTTGGACACTACATTCCTAGGAAGATCCAGGGCAATATATCAAAAACAACCCTCTACTAGGTATGATACACTGTCAATGGATAAGTTAATTATCAGTTTGATCAAAGGGGGGGGAGGGGTTAGCATGGAAACCACTTGATGTTTGCCCACTATTTCTTTCTGAACACAGAGCTTGATAATCTCAGCAGTTCAGCACTTCCTGCTACTTACTGTCCGATCTTCCAAATACATGGTTTTAGATAGGAAGTCAATTCCAATTGTAGCCTGTAAGAAAGAGGGAAAATGGAAGAAAAGTCAGCAACTATTTTGATTCAAAATTATTTTTACGTTATACTGCTTCAACAGGAACAAGTGAATTCAAATATTGCAGCATATATATTTGTTTGTTTGTTAAATTTATATGCTACCTATCTCACCATGGGGCTACTCTAGGCGGCTTACAACAGTAAAAAGGAAGCAATAAAAAGAGTATAAACAGAACAGAAATAAGTTAATAAACAATGAAAAAGAACGCAATGAGAATACATGAATATGATAACCAAAAAAGATGGATGTGTGGAAAGCAGAGAACAAGGGTGGGGGGAGAGTCAGTAAGATAGTAAGATAAATACTAAGATAGTCCTCCCCCCCCCCGAATATCAAGCTCCAATAGACTTTATAATCAAGACTTCAGAAAATCTCAATTTGAAAAGAAAAATGGAAGGCTATTATTGTTAAAATAAGCCCCAAGCCTCCTTGAACATAGAAAGTAGATGCAGATTTGTTGTTCATTATGCAACTTACATAATGAAGTTCTGTCCTACATACACTGTTCACAATCAAGCAGCCTTCCACATCTAGCATCATTTACATCACATCATCACTATACCTGCTGTGCTCCTTGGAGGTTTTTCATTTTTAAACATGGCCCTAGCTGCAAAATAATAGCATTTACTTGATATAATATACACAAATACTAGTTATTTTCTATTACTTGATTTCACATTGATTTCCCAGCCAAATATGCACATTGTAGCTAAGTACATGACAAAGGAGCTCTACAATCTTGGGACTACAAAGCTGACCAGTGTAATTAAAAGGGGCTGTGTCAGGTGGAGCTCAGGTGGAGAAGTTCAGATTTCAAGTCACATCTGCTTCTGAGTTTAGCTGGTTAATCAAACAGCGGGTGCTGCAGTCCACAAAGGCATTCTCTCCAGAGGCAGCTGGCCGATATTTACCAAGCCAACACAGCACTGATTCCATATGGTTAGTAGTACCCACAATGAGTTGTGTTTATTCAAGGTTTTTTTAGAAACGCAAAAATAGAATTTGAAAATAAGATGACAAAAATCCATCTTCTATTGTTGAACTCAGATGGCTGTTCTAAGCTACTGAGTGATACTGAGTTCAGACATCAAAGAGAGCATTTTCAGTGGCACAGCATAGAAAGAAACAGATGGAATTTAATTTGCACATTTTCATGCCCCTAGCAGATTGGTTTATTCTGCCTTGCCTATTATTGCTGTAAAAAGCAGCATTAAATTATAGTGAAGGAAAAATAAGGAAATACTCCCATGGCCAAAGGAGCTCCATTCAATACTTATTTAGAATTTCTGGTTGTTGCTGAAATTTTGACATCTCACTAAAATAATTGCATTTCAGAGGGGTTAGTGTTTGCCTTCATTAGACTTCCATAGCAACAGATAGTCTGGGTGGGCATGAGTTCTGAGTAGCTGCATATCCTCCCACCTAAACATTAATGCCATCTTATTTTTAAATTGCTGTCTACTGTATCCATGCCATAAAGGTACAGATATTTATCACTGATTTCCAATAAAAGTAATAGTGAAGACCAAACAGCAACAAACAAGGCATATACAAATGGCGGTCACCAAAAAACTCACAAGGGAGAAATGATTGGTGATAGAGGCAAGTGGGGCATCATCCACCCACCCCTGTACACTTCCTTAGTTCAGGTTGGCTTGGCCTTATCTGGTGTTCACTTACATAGAATTTGGCCTCTATTTCACCTACCTAGGGGACACCAAGTACCTCTGGTGAGAGCCTATCACTCTTCCTTACTTTACAGCCAGTTCCTACTTAAGCTTCCTGCTCTGAGAAATGCAGAAAGTAATGACTGAATTTAGATCCAGTCTTTTAGGTTTCTTAGAATTTTGACTTTACAGTTTAATAATACAGTTTAATTTTATATTTCTTGGGAATGTTCTATGTTCAGATGATGGAGATAATGTCCTTCTACTTTATGGCCTTTTATTGATTTGCTTTGTAGCTGCAGCTGTCAGAAGGGATAGAGTGGGATGAAAGAAAGAAAGAAAAGCAGTAGGGTCTGGAAGCTAATTAATCTCCAGATCCTGATATGCACAGTTCCTATAAGAAAAACAAATAATCTTTTGAGTTTCAAAGTCTTTGAATCTCAGGAGTAAGAAGGCATTTGAGAAGAAAGACAGAACAACAAAAAGGCTTGGGAGGGCCATTGGGGATGAATAAGAATGGCACCGAATCATTTCTCTGCAAGGGTCCTATTGGAGGGGAGATCAGAGGAAAATTATGAGAGGCAGGAAAGCCAGAAAATCTTTGCCAGATACCACTTTTAATACAGCAGAATTTAAATAAGTATGTAAGGAAATTGCAAAAGTAGGCCACCATCTACTGAACATTATCTTTAAAAAAAAATAATACCAAAAAAAGGATTTTATTAAAAAATACAGTTCTTCATAAGAAATTCAAGACTCCTTCTCCTTTAAGATGATATATCTTCATGCCACAAAATTCACCCTGCTGTTGAGGTTAAGTACCTCCTTGCTAGTTCTTATTTTATACAAAAATGTACACAACCTTTACAAAGTAGATAAAAGGAATGTTATACCTAAAGAACATGCATTTTTTTGTATCCATAGGTCCTTCCTGTCAACCATCCCAGTTGGCACATTCTAAAGAAGGAACTCCTGGTTCAAAGAGTTAACTAAGAGTAAAACTTTATTGAGAGATCCATCTAGGTACAGCAGAAGCAAAGTCAGTTCTGAGGTTTTCCTGCTAAAACTGACATAGGTAAAAATCCCTTTTCTTCTCTGGGCAACCCACAGTTCATTGCCCACCAATTACATGCAGTTCTTTTGTTTTGGGGAAACAGTCTGTGCCATTTGAACAATTCTTGGAACTTGACCTTGGTGGGTAACTCTTCTCTGGCAGCAGGAGGCTCTCGTGCATTCCTTAGCCCTCCCCCTTTCCTAGGAATTTACCAACTCCCCTCCAATTTCTGTTTGGAAAACTGTGAGCCAAAATCAGGTAAAGGCAACAATGAAGCTGAGTCAGTTTTGACATTTCCATCGAGACAATACTAATAATTCAGAGTATCACAAATCCAGTGTTGAGATTCCTATCTCTTTATTTCTGAATATCAATAATTCTTGCTGTTATCAACATAAACCTAATATCTGTATTCTTAATATTTTTATTTCCTTCTTTGAAGAAGTATAAAATGCATATTTTACTATTGCTTGAGCTAATGAAACAGATACTGATCTCCTTGAAGATTACCCATTAAAATTGTTTGGTCTTTGGGCAACCTTACCAAATGTCTTTAGCCATATTCTTTCTGCTGTCCATAGATAAAGTATTTTTATTTGTTTGCTAAAAGCATTGGGATACAATACCAGTGCCACATTAATTTCAAAGGATTTTAACTCTACTAGAAATAGATACAGTATCAATGTGTGTGTGGGGGGGTTGCTCTTATGTATAATTCCATTTATCATCAATATTTATATCAGGTTTCATTCTTGTAATTGTTTTACAGCATGGGTATGCATTCCAGAGGTCCTTAATAATATACTTAATTTTTATGGACACTGCCTTTTAGGATTTCCCTCTCATTTACTTCAAGACAAGTTCTATTAAGTCACACACCTGGATCTCCACTCATGCATAAATTGTTTCATCCCCATCCCCCATCCCCAGTTCCTGCTATCCAGCTTATTTCAGGTAATCTCTTTGGAATGGGAAAAGATGCAGCTACTTTCCTTTTGTCAAGCTGGGAAAACCTACAATACCCAGAAATTAAGAGCATGAAGTACAAACCAAAACACTCACAGCACATCTTATTGCAATACATGATGAATGCATAGATTCATCATATATTGTATACCAGATGCTCAAAGTAAAAGCAAGAGAGAACTGTTCCAGGAATATTGTCTTGCTTTGTTTGTGGAACATACATGCTGCATTAAATGACAATTCTTGTGTGAAATCCCTGCCACGTGAGATCAGTGTCAAAATCAGTCTGAAGCCAGAGCTGTTTGAAAGCATCACTTAGGCATTTTTTTCTTAGATAGCAGGAGTGGACTTTTTCACACACAAAGCTCAAAGCAGCTCTTTTTTTCAATTGGGTTCTAATATGCAACATGCTATTGGGTTGCAATGGCTATATTGGCCAGGAGACCCATTCTCATTGTAGATGACTCCCTTGTTTTTCATTCCACATTAACAGAAATGTATTCATTTTATTTACTTTATTCACTTATATTACCCATCTTTCAAGGCATGCCTTCCCAAGATTTCACAAGAAATAGCTGATTTAAAATACTGTATGTTTAACACAAGCCACATTATACATGAAATTAAGAATGCAGATTTAATCTCCAGACATAAGTATTTTCAAAAAAAAATATTTCAACAAGGAAAATCAAGAGTTCGCATTTCTTTTGCAAAGCAAAAGAAAATAGTATTTTAGAAATATTTAAATTAAATCCACTAGGACATATAGTATGCAAAAATTGGTCACTTTCTAGTCAACAGCAAGAGAACCCATACAACAGAAAAGTTAGGAACATGTAGTCACTTTAGAGGCTTCTAGGCTGGTATTAGAAATAGCAATGTTGGTGGGCAACAAGTTCTAAGAGGTTGCAGCATCTGTAAAGCATTTTGTAAAGTGGGGCCATGAGCTAAACAATATTTCCCTCAACCCCTGAATTTTCATATGTGCTGTCCCTGATAGCTTTCCTCTCCCAGTTTCAGTCTGGCTGCTTCATGCAACTGCTTCATTTGCAAAATGTAGAAATTAAATGCAATTAGATGTGTTTTTCTGAATACAGATGAATGTGCTTTCATTTCTGCATATCAGAACTGATGCCATTTTGTCTGCAAACCATGAAAATGGCAAAGCTAAAATCATATATCACAAATCAAAAAGTTGTCCTGCCTTATAGCCTAAATCAGGAGGACAATGCTTAACTGGCTTGTGCTGTTACACCAATTTCTTAGCCATTAAGGAGAAAAAGTTTTATGATCAGAATACACATGTTTTTTTTCCTAGAACACATGACTTCTTCCTCTGCGATGAAAAGCCACGAAAGAGGAAAGAACAAGAACAAAGAAACACAACAAAAGAGCCAGTCAGAAGACTAGTTAGGGTTGAGAAACGTAACACAATAAAGCATAGAGTACAGTAAGCCCAGGAGTATATCACATCAGGCGGTATTGTACTTGGTGGATATATGAAAATTACAACGTGTTCCTTATATGCAGTTTTTTTAATTTGTAATAAGGAATAGTCACTCTGAAGTTACAACCCTTGAACATGTTACCTCAGTTTTGCATGTTTTAAAATATTCCAAGTTCATTTATCAAATCTGATTATGAAAATCTATGCTAAAATCTATGCGACTTTAGTTTACAATATAGCCTGACCTATACTTCTTTTAAACAAGTTTAATAAATGATACATTTTTACAAATTCATGAGTATATGCAATTTGTACAGGTTTTTCACTAATATAAACTTTGCATTTGTTGGAAAAAGTACACTGAGACATTCAGAGGTCTGTAAATTTTAAATAACTGGCCTGACTGAAAAATAAAGGTTAGATAGTTTGAATTTAAATGCAAACTAAATTAATTTTGCCTCCATCTCTAGCCCTTGCATGTTCTTTATTGGCATCTAATTCAAGTGGCCAGAAAGGAATGTAAAAAATATTGTGAGAAAAGATGCCACACTGTAAAGCCCCACAAAGCTATTCTGGAAATTGAAGCAGCATTTAACAAGAAAATCAATCTACTAAGTTCACTCAAGCAATGCAGCTCCTGCGATGCATTTTAAATTGCCTGTCAAAAGGTGAAAGGGGAGTTTGTTTACCACATTAAATTGCCACTATGATTGAGTCAGGTGGCTCTTTAAACCTAGGATGGCAGAGGAAATGATAGCTGAAGGCCAACAGTCTTTTAGGCTGGCTGAAACCTGTTTGAAATTGTAAACTGTGAACATATGGTCATAGAAAAAGTCTTCCTAGCTAGAAGCTACTAGCTCTGTAGCTTAAGGGGAAAATGATCAGCAGAGGAGCTGATTAACCTATAAGGCACAATAAGGACTGCTTTTCTCACCCCTTCTGATTTCTTATTCTTGATCCGGATTAGATGAATTCTTGCTTATTTTTGATTTTCAAAGCTTTTAATTCTGAGAGTTCACTTATTATTCAATAGAAGCCTTATCTATTGCAGGAAGTACTATTGGTTTACAACAGGTGGTATTTTGGCACCTGGCAGGTGGTACGTGACCGTCCTAGAGAAGTGGTAGCAGGGGGGAGATGAATGAGCTGAAGCGGCGGCAGTGCCGCACAAGCCTGAGAGAGAGACAGCTGGAGCTGCAGGGCTATTGGAGCTGGGCAGAAGCCCCAGAATCAGCGCCAGGCTCCAGCTGATCGGCGCTCCTGGGAGCTGGAGGTGTGCTGAAGAGAAAAGGAGGAGGGGGGAGAGAGGAGAGGATATAAAAGGAGATTTTGATGGGAAAGGGCCAGCGAGGGGCTGCCCCCGCCCCCTGGGCACGCGAAGAGGAGGCAGCGATCACCCGGCATCCCTGCTAACCATCCCTGCTGACCACTGAGAAAGAGAAAAGGCAAGAGAAGTGTTTCCCTTTCCCCCAGGTTGCCAGCACTCACGCGCTCGCTGCCTTCTCTGCGCACCCCCAGGGGGTGGGGCAGAGGTGGCGGGGGGACCCTCACTGGCTCCAGGGCTGCCCTGTGGATATAAGGCTGAGCGTGTTCCGGCATTGATGGCCCCCACCAGTAAATCAGCATCACGCCCACTCACTGACCTAGTCTCGCAGCTACCAGACTTCCCTTTCACTGGGACCGCCCCTGCCTGCATGGGATAGCGATGGCCGGTGGCAGCATGGCCACCAGCAAGCGCTGGCAATCTCTCCCCCTCCCATCATCCCTTCCTGAGTGCAGAGGAAGGAAAGAGAAGCGAGGGAGGGAGGGAGGAAGGAAGGAAGGAAGGAAGGAAGGAAGGAAGGAAGGAAGGAAGGAAGGAAGGAAGGAAGGAAGGAAGGAAGGAAGGAAGGAAGGAAGGAAGGAGCTGGGAAAGGGACTGCTTTCTGAGCGCTTCTCAGGTTTATTTTTTCTAGCTGCCCGAGGCTCCAGGCAGGAGGCTTCCCATTTTGACCCCTCCCCCCATCGTTGCCTCTGTGCCTGAAGGGCCACTGCATGGCTCTCAGCTCGCCTTTCCCAGACCCGTGCACAGGTGTGTGTGTGTGTGTGCATGCACGCATGGGGGATGCCACTCCTTGCAGCCCCACGCTGTGATATTGGGGAGGAAAAGAACGGGAGAGATAAGAGAAGCTGCGATGGGAGCTTCTTGTAGCCTTCCATGGGGTTGGGGGCGGGAGCTGAGGGGGGCAGGGCGTGATGCGATCGGCGGCATGTTGAGAACAAAAACAAGTACTCCAAAAAAACAGCTTTCATTAGTTTGCAGCCTGCCATCGCAGAAGGTCTCTGTTGAGGGCACGGGGCTGCGAGGGGTGAGACCCTCCCACGCATACACACATATAAACACGTGCGTGGGTCTGGGAGAGGTGAGCTGAGAGCCACGCAGAGGCAACAACAGGGGGGAGGGGTCAAAATGTGAAGCTTCTGCCCACCGCTGCCTATCTGTTGCCACCTCTGCCCGGAGCCTCTGGCAGTTTTTTTTTAAAAAAGCAGGGGAGGAAGGAAGAAAGGAAGGAAGGAAGGAAAGAAGGAAGGAAGATTATAATGATGTGGTGGTTGATCGAGTGTCCGTCCGAATACCAAGCCTCCTTAAGTAGTGGTCTGCCCTTGGTGGTATCCTGGGCAATGGTCTCCGCCCCTGCAAGGTCGAATGTATGATTGCAGCTGACCATGTGTGCCCATACCTGTGAACGTTGTTCTTGCCATCTAATGGCCAGCTCATGCTCGTGAATCCTGGTCCTGAGCCGTTTGGTCATCTCCCCAACGTAATTGCAGTGGCAGTTCCTACATTTTATTCTATATACCACCGAGGATCTTTCTTCATTGGGGAGTGGCTCTTTAGGGTGCATCACCTTGGCACGCAGAGTTTGATCTGGTTTATGGGCGATGCTAATATTGTATGGAGCTAATATCTGCGCCGTTGCCTCGGACATGCCGTTAATATATGGCAATGTTGTCCATGCCATAGGCGTCCCTGTGTGTTGGCTCCTGCGAGGCTCATATGGTCTGCTGTACCTTTTAATGAATTCTACTGGATAGCCATTTCGCCTGCAGATATGATAAAGGTGACTCTTCTCCTCAGCTCTTGCCCTATCCATATTGCAGTGAGTGTTGACCCGCTTAAACAGTGTCCTAATGCAGCCAATTTTATGTGACACTGGGTGGTTGCTCCTATAGTGCAAGACTCTGTCGGTGTGTGTTCTGCATACATACATACATACATACATACATATATACAGTCCAGATTTGAGATGTAATCAATTACTTGCAAATGGATTTTGGAATGGAGTTGGCCTTTATTACCTGGGAAAGAGATAGGAGGATGCATTGTGTTGATACCCTTGGATTTCTTACTGGTTTTAATACTGCTGACCATGATATCCTTCCTAGGATGCTGTCTTCAGTAGTTATCATTTTATCTCTAACTACTAGAAATAGAAATTGCTCGAGGTTCCATTTTGTTTTCCATATTATTTAATATCTATATGAAGCCATATAGGGAAGGATCACTCACACAGTTCGAACTTGGTGTCATCAATACGCTGATAATGTTCAGCTATATTTATTTTCTCAATGTATTTTTCCTATGGATTCAGGTCTGCATGTAGCAGACATTTCAATTTATCCAGGCATAAAAGTGTGAATATGGGAAAATAAACCAGAAGCTGAATTCAAGTAAGATGAAGCTATAACTGGGAGCAGGGGTTTTGGGAAATACATTTGATTTTGATGGGGTTGTATTTTCCATTAAGTTATACAATTGTACTGTAGGGGTTGTTCTGGGTCCATCACTGATGCTGAATGGCCGCATATTATTAGTGGCAAGAATGGTTTTAGAGGCTCTGACTGATAAAGTAGGGACATCTATCTCTGAAGAAGGCAGATTGGCTTTGGTAACTCATATACTTGTTAATTGAAAGGCTGGTCTACTGCAATGAGCTTTTTATTTGAAGATGATTTAGAAATTTCAGGTTCCAGGTGGCTAATAATAATAAAAGAAAGACAAAAAAGTCTGCATAGTGGACATGGCAGTACCTGCAGACAGCAGAATAGAAGAGAAAGAACTGGAGAAGATAATAAAATACAAAGGCCTGCAAATAGGAATAGAATGACTGTAGCAAAAGAAAGCTAAGGTGTACCAAAAGCAATAGATGCTTGGGCGCAATTCCAAAACAACTGGGGTATCGATTGAATACTATCAGCACTGACAAAATCACCATTAGTCAATTGCAAAAGGCAGTTAATATTACTTGGAACAGCTTATATCCTATGACAATAACTTTAACACTAACAAACGTTCACATGTGTTTATCCCAGGTCCTTGGGAAGGACTCAATAGGTGGACAAAAATGCCAAATCCGGTCTGAACATCTGGCTGACTGAGCAACAAACAATAATTTAATCGGTATGTAGCACTGCTATTAAATAAAATTAGAAAAAAATATCAATGCAAGCTTTCACATTCACAGCCTATTAACCCAGAAACATTCTTCTTCATTAGCATATATCATGTGATTGAAAATAAAACAGCTAACCTGATATGTGTTGTCAAAACTGTCATACATGAATCTTGTGATCAGGGATGTCTTCCCAACTGTAAAGGAAAACAACAATTAGAGATTGAATAGTAGCCATGAATGTTGAGATCAGTCACAATCCTGTATATCCCATTCAACCCAAAAGCAGGTGTTTTAGAAGCATAATTCTTATCCAAATAAAATGTGAAAATGGGGGTACCTAAGTTTATTTTCTATTTTTGAAAATTATTCACAAATGATCTCAGGGTCAAAGAGGAAAAAATAACCTTAAACATTGTTGCAAAACATTCAACAAGGTTCCTCAAATCTGTATCTGTAAAAGGATGACGGGACCAGCCTGCATACAGACATTCCTAAGAACTGCGTAGTTTAGTCACAGCAAAATGGTTGCCAAAGCAGTAGTTGATGCTCATCCACCTTGCCTTTTGAAGTAGCCACCTTATTCCATCAACTGGCAGGTCCAGCACGGTAAAGAGGAAACATTTTAAAAAGGGCCTTTTTAACCCCTCTCCTCAAGCAATTATCCATTCTCTTTAAACCCCCAGATTTCAAATACTTAAATATATACTTGATCATTTTATAATACGTAAAACATACTAAAATGGCAGGAATTTTAAAGTTCTAAGCTTCCTAAAAGTTCAAGAAACAGAAACTTTAGTAAAACTACATGATGATACTTATCATATATGGTAGTATGAGAAGGAATATAAGATGATAAAATAACAAGATCCAAATGTTGTTATATCATGTAACTTGATTGACTCAAAAAGGATTTAGTTTTATCCTCTGTTATCTCCCCAAGAAACTCAAAGTGACATTTTAATTCTCTAGTTACTGATATCATAGGTATATTTTTCATAACATCTTATTTTATGAACAGATTCTAATTATTACAGGCATTTTCCAACAAGTCAAACCACAACAATATATATTGGGTTATCTGTAGTTTATTTTTATTATTATGAATTATTTTGTTAAAATAATTCTTTGAAATTTGTCTTTGTTGCATATAGAAGAATTGTTGAATCAAAAGCAGTTTAATGATCTTGCAAGTTAAGTAAGGGAAAAATCACAAGATTAGAATGATGTGTGTAATTCTGAGAAAAGATGGAACAGAAGATTTAAACCAAAAACATCTAAATGCCAGATATATGATTGATCTGAAGCACTGCAAGGTACCATGATATAACATTATGCCATATCTCAGGCTTATATTATACACTTCACTTTCGTCTTCTCTAGATGTGTTGGTATTTCCTAAAGAAAATCTGGTTTCTTGGTGACCAGTACTTTGCAGGCATATTATCAACCCATTGCTTACCCTACAGGACTTCAAAACTAGGTACTCTTTTTATTAAGCAATACTCGTTTCTTTATCTAGAATCTAGATTCCTGACTGAGGGCCCTAGAATCAGACAAAACTGAAAATCAGGTATAAGTGGATTCAAACTGCATGGATTTAAATTTCTAGCCTGTACATCTTTAAGCAAATGATTTAACATTTTCAGTATGCTTCAGTGTGGTCATTGATACAAGGAATAAGAAGCACAGAGAGTCTACAGAGCGATGAGCTATGAAAATAGAAACAAAAGATACCCAACCAGAGACCCTCTAAGCAAACTAGTCTAAGCAATTCAGTTTTTTTCTTAGCCAAGTTTTTCATTTTGAAAGAAACAGCTATATGGGAAAGTTTCTATTGTTTAACAGAAAATCTATAACAGCTCCCCCTTTAGCACATACAGTACTGATAAAATACACTATTATGTTTAATGAATAATAATAATAATAATAATAATAATAATAATAATAATAATAATAATAATAATAATAATAATAATAATAATAATAATAAAGTTGGAAGGGACCTTGGAGGTCATCTAGTCCAACCCCCCTGCTCAGGCAGGAAACCGTATACCAGTGGTGGCGAACCTATGGCACGGGTGCCAGAGGTGACACTCAGAGCCCTCTCTCTGGGCACGCGCGCCGTTGCCCCAGCCCTAGGCCTTCAGCTGGGTTTTATAAAACCTTTTCACTTTAGGCCTCCGCCGCCGTGTGCAAAAAAAAAGGTTCAATCAGTCAATTTCAACTTCTCACAGGAAAAAAAAATCTTGCAAAGTTGGAATTGATTGATTGAACTTTTTAGTCCCACCCAGTCTGCCGTTACCACCGCAGCCATGCCCACCCAATGGGCCACACCCACCCAATGGGCCACACCCAACGATGCATAAGTGGGTTTTGGGTTGCAGTTTGGGCACTCGGTCTCTAAAAGGTTCGCCATCACTGCCCTATACCATTTCAGACAAATGGCTGTCCAGTCTCTTCTTAAAAACTTCCAGTGTTGGGGCATTCACCGCTTCTGGAGGCAGGTTGTTCCACTGGTTAATTGTTCTAACTGTCAGGAAGTTTCTCCTTAGTTCTAGGTTGCTTCTCTCCTTGATTAGTTTCCATCCGTTGCTTCTTGTCCTGCCTTCCGGCGCTTTGGAGAATAGCTTGACTCCCTCTTCTTTGTGGCAGCCCCTGAGATTTTGGAACACTGCTATCATATCCTCCCTCGTCCTTCTCTTCATTAAACTAGACATACCCAATTCCAGCAACCGTTCCTTATATGTTTTAGCCTCCAGACCTCTAATCATCTTTGTTGCTCTTCTCTGTACTCTTTCTAGAGTCTCAACATCTTTTTTACATCGTGGTGACCAAAACTGGATGCAGTATTCCAAGTGTGGCATTACCAAGGCATTGTAAAGTGGTATTAATACTTCATGTGATCTTGATTCTATCCCTCTGTTAATCAGCCTAAGACTGTGTTGGCTTTTTTGGCAGCTGCAGCACACTGCTGGCTCATATCTAAGTGATTGTCCACTAGGACTCCGAGATCCCTCTCACAGTTGCTACTATTGAGCAAGGTACCACCTATACTATACCTGTACATTTGGTTTCTCTTGCCTAAATGTAGAACTTTACTTTTTTCACCGTTGAATTGATTTTAATAGTTTTTGCATAAGAATAGGGCGTGTTGTACTGTTATTCTAAGGTTTAGCATTTAGAGCTATCCAAAGTGAAGTATATACATTTTATAAATAAATAAACAAATCCATTGTCCCATCAGAGAACTGAGGCAATAAAAAGTGTTAAGAAATTGGCCCTAATCTTCAATTCTTGAGGGAAATAGCAGAATATTACTTATATTTTTTGTGGAGTCCTTGATGGTCTTTGAGCTGGCCTGATTACTTGATAATGTTTTATTATCCACCTCAGTAATATAATCAGTGCTATACTGATATTTTCTTTCCAACCAACCAATACAGGGGCTATGATGGCTAGACTGGAAAAAAGGAAGTACCATTTCCATCCCACAAATACAAGTTATTTTATTATCAAGGCAGATGTTACCACTGTGTCAAAAAACTTATATTGCATTACTTTCAATTATTCTTATTACATTTGATAAGATTGCTTTCTTTGTAGTTTCAAAGTTTCCAGCATTTGCTTTAGTTTTAAGATAGGTGAGTGATTTGTTTCTTGCTCGGCAATTAATTATCTTTCTATAGTCTGCAGCTTCCTATGCTAACTCAAGAGAAGACATGATGGTGTCTGTTCTATCCTTCTCTTGACATGCTCCCATATGTAAAGCATATCTCCAAAAAATCTACCTTTCTACACACAACAATGAAAAAAACAGCACTTCTGATTATGCTAATTAAATGCACAAAAAGGAAAACATTTTAACTCAACCTTGGTTTAAGACCATCTCCCCCCTAGGAGTCATTGGTTAATTAAGAAACTTTACAATGCCATTAATCAAGAGCCTTAATTAACTATGCTAATTCCCTCTGTTGTGCCTGCTGTAAAGATAGGAGCTCTCTTTAGGTTTAATGAGCATCCTGTGCTGAGGGCATACCAGCAGGAGTGCAACAGCAAGGGTGTTTATTGGTTTGGAATTTTTCACACATTTCCATTCCATCAAAATCTCCTGCCGAAAAAAAGGAAAATACCATATTTTTCTTCAGCACTATACGGTATTCGGTGGCTAAGGCTTAATGCCAGCTAATTTAGCATTATAGCATTACAGAGCTGTCATGAAAAATATGATTAGCTTGTGGAAAAGAAGGGAATTATTGTTTATAGGAATGGTACAACTATTTAGCACTTCTTTAAAAAACAAAAACAAAAGTATGGCAAGATGGGGACATAGCAGACTGATTTTCCTTTAATGGGAAAGGAGAGAATAAACAGTATTGTCTCCAGCAGCCATCGCTATCGATGCCAGAGACAATTTCTTTGCCAGAGACAATTTCTTTTTAACACTAACAAGGGCAACAGGAGGAATGATTCCTTGTAGAAGGGTTCCACTGTTCCATGACATTTTATCATACCTCTACAAGCACCAACTCATAATTCCATTTTGGGCCATTTATGCATTGTCAAGAAGGAGAAAAAGAATTAAGAAAAATATCCACAAACACAGAGCATGACATGAAAAATATTTACATAAAATCCACATTTGTTAATTTATGAATGTAAATTTGATTTAAAAAATGCAACTCACCATGTCAGAAAAATTATGACTAGGTAACCTGTGCATACATATCTTCTGCTTCCACTTAAATAACTTTTTTTGAACCAGACATTGTTCAAACTGATCTGGTAAAATAGGACACCTGGCTAGTCAGATATATCTTTGAGGTAATAGGATAGATAGGAGGAGGATATAGAATGAATTTTAGCAATTATTCTGAAATTATACTTCTCATATTGAATTTACAGCTTATCTTTTCGTTTATTCCAACATTCAAGGTGGCTTATAACAAGAACAAAGAAAAAAATCAGAATATAAATAATGAAAAATCTGCTCCTGGATGATAGATATCAGCAATGTTGCAAGAATTCACACAAATTTTTATTAGCTAACTTCAATTCTATTGATGAAGCAAACTCCTAAATCTACATTCTCCACTACTGTATGGGACTTATGGAAAGGGCCATTAATTTAAAAAAGATTAACACACACACATACACACCTTCATCAACCAATTAAATTGCATTGCTCTCATTTGTATAACATGAAAATATCTTCTCTTTCCCAGAATTTTTTTGTACAACAGTATTCAGTTGTTAACTCAGAGACTATACCAAAATGTATGAATGAGAAATGCAAGCTGGTCTGAGGCTTTTATATAATGAAACAAGAGCTCACAACTTCCCTACAATGGACCCATACATGGTTTCCACATTTGCAGCTTATTTGTTTCATTATAAAGGACTAGAATTTGGAAGTTGCAAAATAGTACAAAAAGAAGAGACACAAGTCCCTCTCCTTCTTGATAAATTGTAAGCAATCACACACAACACACAACAAAATATTTAAATATATCAAAATATCCTAATAAATATCTAAATATCCTAATAAAATATCAACAATCACCTCCATCAATTTATAGAAACAAACAGATGATCAAAAAATGTTAGTCCAATTTAGTAGGCATCTGAATTCATTGTATATGTTTTGCAAGAATGTATCCTCATACTTTCTGGGATAATCCATAAAGTGCTTGAAAACTGCTAGAACAATAATCATTGTTCTTTCTAATCAATAATTTGATAAT
Organism: Azemiops feae; assembly: GCA_023970755.1. Lineage (NCBI taxonomy): Eukaryota > Metazoa > Chordata > Lepidosauria > Squamata > Viperidae > Azemiops > Azemiops feae. The sequence goes on along the minus strand of JALGBA010000346.1, from coordinate 1,256,051 downwards.
TTGCCAATGTTAGTTTTTGTTAAATACTTTTAAAGATAAGCTGTATTTGAGAATTCCTATTTTCAGAAAACTGATATATCCAAATAGTTTTATGCATTTGTTAACTGAAATGCTGCAAATGGCACAAGACATATTCTATATATTAGAATGTTTACATAATTTTTATATTTAAATTTCTCCGGTATTTTAGGTATCTCTGTTTCTTCCAAGAATTGTTTTATCCTATCATCTGGGACTATTTGTTGCTTATATAAGTTCTCATAATATTCCCAAGTTATTTTTTTATTTTCTTCATTCCGATGTTGTAAAATCCCTTCAGCATCTTCCAGTTGTTTAATCCATCTCTTCTCTTTCTCCTTTTTAATTTTATATATCAACTATCTCCCTGGTTTGTTTGCATGCTCAAAAAAGGTTTGCTTAGCTGCCTTTATTTTCATTGCCACGTCTTCATTTTCTATTAAATTCATTTTATGTTTGTTCAGCTCCATTAAATTTTTAATCTTTTTGTTTTGTATATCTTTCTGTAATTCTTTCTCAAGTGTCTTATATTCTTCCTCCAGTTTTCCCTTATTTTGTCTTTTCTGTTTATTCTTTTTCCCCAAATAAGTCATAGCAAGTCCTCTCATGTATGCTTTCGCTGTGTTCCAAACATTTTGAAGTGAAGTATCTTTTTTTTATTTTCTTTAAAAAAGAAAAGTATTTCTTTTTTCATATATTGCTGAAAGTCTTTTTCATTCAATGCAGTTTGGTTTAATGTCCATCTTGTTCTCTTTTTTTGTCCTTTCCATATGATTGTAACTGGGTTGTGATCCGCCCATGTGCTTGTTTCTATGGCTATATTTTGTATATTTATAAATAAATCTGTTGACATGCATATCATATCAATTCTCGACCAGGACAGGTGTCTGTTAGAGTAGAACGTGTATTGCTTCTTTTCCGGATATTTTTCCCTCCAAACATCAAATATATTTAGTTCGTCCACCATGTTATAAAAGGATTTTGGGAGTGTTCTTCTTAGAGTCTTGTTTTTTGTTGTTGTTGTATTATAGTCCAGCTCAGTCTTTACAATAGCATTAAAGTCTCCAATCATACATATGCTTTCATATTCCAGTTCTATTATTTTCTTGTGTAATTTTAAATAAAAATTCTCTTGGTTTTCATTTGGAGCGTGGTGAAGGAAAGAGGAGAGGAGAGGAAGAAGAGGGAAGTAGGGAAGAAAGAGAAGAAAGGGAGAAAGAAGGTAGAGAAGAAAGAGTAGGAGGTGGATAAAGTGAAAGGGGAAATGGACGAGCAACACCAAAATTTATGTGTATGTATTTACTTTATTTTATTAAGAGTATCTGATAGATAAAAATGTAAAAAGAATGTATGTTAACACGTGATAAATATCACGGTATATTTGCTGATATGTATGGGGGAGAGTTGGAAAAAATAAAAAAGTTCTTCGGAAATTTTTTTTTTTATATTTCTAGTTTTACATAAGCAATTATTTACCTATGATTAAAAGCTAATTCTTTTAAAACAGTTTTTTTTAAATAATCTTTAAAAATATTAAGTAATTCTAAAAACATTTTTCTGTAAAAACTTTGGGGCAAATTAGTAAGAAAATAAATTGAGGATGAAGAAAAGTAGTTTTCAGGACAAAGGCTAGCAATCAAAGACCAAATAATGTGCTAACATCTTTCTCTTTAGGAACAGAAGGTAACTGTAAGTAAATCAAAGACAAGGAAGAATAGACTACGAAGCCTCTTGTCAAGGACATAGTAGTGCCTGGCTTAAAAATAAAAAAAAATTAGTTTGTATGAAGGGGAAAATTATGCAAAATATGCCAAGGCTGAGGCATAAAGAAAGAAAATACTCTTAGTAGCAGTGAGTTTCCTGATATCAGAAATCTGCACAGCAGGTTTTTTTTGCTCTTTGCTATGTGGACTTCGGGAATAGGTTTATTGTCAGTCAGTGATACTGAGAAGGGAAACCACAGATAGTCCTCAACTTACAACCACAATTGGGACCACAATTTTTGTTGCTAAACAAGGTGGTTATTAAGTGAGTCACATCTGATTTTAAGAGTTTTGCCATGGTTGTTAAGTGACTCACTGCAGTTGTTAAGTGAATCACATGGCTGTTAAGTGAATATGGTTTTCCCCCATTGACTTTGCTTGTTGGAGGCCATCTGGGAAGATTGCAAATGGCGATCACATGATCTCATAAATATACAGTATGCTAGTTGTCAACTGCCCAAATTTTGACCATGGAGATGCTGCAACTGTTGTAAGTTCAAGGACCTGTCATAAATCATTTTTTCAGTACCATTGTAACTTCAAATGGTCACTAAACAAATGGTTGTAAGTTGGGGACTACTTGCACTGTATGAAGCTTTGCTCCTAAGGATGGACGTAAGTGGTCAATTGCATGTGAATTTACTGGAATTGCTAGAATAGTAGTTACTTAGAATTTTATTTTCCTTCACGGTAAAAGAGTTTGCACACAGGTTAATCTAAAAGTGAACAAGGCTATACTACATAGATGAATTTAGTTTAGTTTACACCATCTTACCGTATATAATTCCTAGAGCAGGAGTAAAATGTTTCTGTATAAGAGATTAAAATATCCAATTGCTAGGTAATATCTCATTTGGTTGATAATGGCTCTATTCACATGACAGCTTAATTGAGTCAAGATAAAGGCTGTTGTGTGAACATTGTAATTCAGTTCAATTAATCTTGAAATCCAGAGAGGTCTTAAAAAGACAGAATTTCTCTGGATATTTGTTTATTTATGAATTTTTGAGCCACATTTTATTTTTATAAATAAGGCAGTGAACCTAATACTTTTTTCTCCTATTTTCTGCACAAGAACACTCCTGTGAGATGGGTTTGGCTAAGACAGAGTGACAAGCATTCATCCCGCTTACATGTCTAAGGCAGGACTAGAACTTACAGTTTCCTGGTTTCTAGCCTGGGGCCTTAACTACTACACCAAACTGACTAAGTTACTACTTAGCCTCCTTTTTATGTTTGTCACCATCTGCAATTGTAAAGGAATGAAAAACAGGATGGAGATGTCTTAGTGGTCCTCCTTTCACGATGGGGTAATCTTCTAGATTCCTTCAGAGTAGCTAGGACTGCTTCAATTGTTTCTACAAGACTGATAGAGTTCATCACACTTGCCATCTTTTATCTTTATTTTTATTGATTTTATCGTAATTCTTTGTTGTGAGCGTCTCAAAGTTGTTCAGAGTCACGTGGCATACAAATTTAATAATTAATTATGCACTGGTGATACATGAGACTAAATCAATACTCCAGGAGAGAAGCTGGCTAAGTTGGTCGTGTTGTCTAACCAAACAACAATACCTAAATACCTCAATACCTAAAACAACAAACCGTTTTGTGGCATTTAAAATAAGAAAGAGCCTTCATTCTAGCCCATGAGTTATGAGATAAAGTTCCTCAGATGCAGTATTATCTTCAAATGGGGGTAGAGGTCCTTACGCTTGTTGAAGATGAGGTATGTGCAGACACAGTGTGTGTCATGGTCTGGCTGGGCCAGATAGGAGAAAATGAGAAGTTAGTTGGTTGATGCCCCTCCTGTGGTCTACAATTCTGCTTTTTCCTACCTTTTGTAGGTTCTTGTTAATATGAAGTGATTACAATGCAAACCACTTCAATTCGAATAAAAACCCTATGTTAAAAAGTATAAAATAATATTCAGTTAAAACGTGTTAAGATGCAAAAGGAAAACAAAAAGAAATAATATCTATTCATAAAGGGAAGTCTTGAGGTGCCAGGGGATGTGAGGAATATCACAACTTGTCTGTCTTCTTGATCTTGCTCACCATGAAAGTCATTTTGGAAAACCAGCCCCATTCTCTCAAAATTCCATGTCTTAAAGGTTGCTTGTTTCTGCCCTACATTGTAACTGCTTTCTCCAACTTAACATATTGTTATTTCACATCATTGCTGCAAGGCAAAAACATTTCCAGATTTTTTTTTAAATAAAAGTTTATCTTCCTCCAATATTATTCTGCCTAACCCAATCACATTTATTTTGCCTAAGGACTTTATGTAGGAATACTGGCATGCATACAGCATCCTTTACACTCATATGGCACACATTCAGCACAGGATCCATGCACAGAATCCAAGAAAGAGACAAATATTCAGCTAACAATTTCTGTAACACTTGCATCGGTCAATCCTATTCTTCAAAGTCCAGTCAGACAAAGGGAAAGCTGAAACCCACTTCACACATGTATTATCTGAGAAACTGATAAACAGGCAGGTTGTTTGTATTCCAGGCGCATGCACCAGCCAGAACTCATGCAAGAACACCAGAATCTTGCAAAAACTCACAAGAGATTTTCTCTCCTAAGAGCCTTTTTTATTTTTTGACCATTACATGCTGGCAACCTGAAAAGGTTATAAACACTTGGTCTTTGGAGTTTTGGTCTGTTGCCATTTTCACAGAAACACAATCAGTCTTTGCTAGCTTACCGTTCTGCTTTGCCTACAAATCTAAAATAATAAAACGGCAGGAAAAAAGAGTAGACAGATCATCCCAGAGTCCAACAATTCATCTAAAATTCTTCTCGCAAGAAACCACATAATGCTTCACGTTCAGGGACTGTGGTTCAATTGACTTGGTTATTAAGGATGGGTATTATGAAAAGTGAAATAGATGCATAATGAAACAAAAGGAAAAAAAACTCAGTTCCACAGGAAACCTAATATAAATATGCAACAGTTTCTTATCATACATCATCTTACAGATTTGGAGGTCTGATTTTATATTATTAAAATCTAGCTTATCTGGAACTCCAGGTAAGAATTTAGTATACTGCAACCAACCCAGACATTTTATTTACAGGCAGGTGTACACATGATTAATTTAAATAAGCCATTTTGGGGGCTTCATGGGATACTCTAAATTATTGACTAGCAATATGATCTTAGTTCAGTCGACACACAGGACTAAAATGGCTTAGCTACTTTATTATTCAGTGTGTTGTGCAAGCAGAGACTGAGAGAATTGCCACTTCACTGCTCTTCTTGGGAAGATATCGAAGATAGGGAAAGAAAAAGGACAATTTTTATCCATTAGCCAGGCAGCCTAGCCAAATCAATACTAGATCAAAGGTGTCTAGCACAAAACAGTCTCAGCAATTCATCATGGAGGTCACAGGCCTCTTTGACATTATCCATAGAACACAGGAAAAATCTGTCCTGACTGAGCTATACTGACTAGGGGAGAAAAATGGTATTGTGACTTTGAACAAATAACTGTTTTATAGTCTGTCTGGAGACAACTGTCTGCTTGTGATAGGCTGCTGATTTTGAACAGAGCACTACTCTTCTTCATCATATATTTAAACAGTACAAATTTCCAACAAGCTCTAGCATTCTCTGCAGCAGTGGAGATGGGGCTAATGGTTAGGTGCCTCTAAATAAAAGATACCAGCACACGTGGCATTTCTGTAATATCTGCAAACCAAACAAGACATTTTCTAATCTTACAGCAATTTTAGATGAGATGATTGGGGATTGTCCAACTTCTTTTTTTTCAGAACCAGAAGCTCAAATTCGATTTGGAATTTATGATACTGGATATTCCAAGTTTCCAATTTCCTGTTGGCAGGAACTAATGCCAATCTCTATCTTGGAGGGTTTTTTTGTCTTTTCCCACAAGCCATTAAGCTGCTTCAGTGTCCCAGGGTTCTTACACAGGCTTTTATGATGATGTTGAACTACTCCCCTAGATTTCTGTAGTTTTATATTACAAACATAAACATGAGATGAAGAAGCAAGGGCAGGGATAGGTGATGAGTACCACTGGATTTTGATTCCTCCTTCTTGGTCAGTTGCAGCTGATTAGCACATTCTGAGTTCCTGCTACAGTTACTGTACAGTGAGAAAAAGTACTCTTTGAGTACTTCTGACATTCCAGCTCAATGCAGGAAGAGAGAAAATGGAATGGCTAGGAACAAGGATCTTAGATGCAGATACTTGGTGTACCATTTACGTCTCATCAGTTCTATAAATGTTCTAAATTCAAAATTACTATTTGGATGGAAAAGCAGAAGTTATCAAGTATCTTAATAGCACCATTGAAGGATATTTATATGCTACTAAGATAGATACTTCCAATTTATATTCATACCTACAAAGCAGCATACTTCTTCCATTAGAAGTCCTTGGGATCCTTTGCTATTAGCAGTGTTCCAGAAAGCAGTCTAATTTCATTTTTTCCCTCTAAGGTTGTACCGGTCTGAAAATATTGCTCTGAATTCACCTGAGAACTTAGATTAAAATATCAAAGCATAAGCAGATGACACTTAACTATCCCCTTCTCACTGCATATGCCACAAATCTTTTGGAGCCAATAATAGTGCAAATGAGAGCTAATAATCAGAAGCTCAACAAGATGAGCATGATTTGAGACATGCAAAACACATAACCTGTTCAGAATAGGATGCCATTCATCAAGGATTAGTTTCATGACTTAAAGATGCTCTTAAATATTAAATTTATTTATTTAAATTGAAATGTTTTTTATTATACTAGCTGAAATAGTTTTATAGCTATATTGTTTCATTAACTGATTGATCTTGTAAAGTGCTCCGCAAATCCCTTGGTGCCCAAAGAACTGAATAGTAAATTATTACATTAATTTGTATATCATTCAGAGCATACACATGTAAGGTGAAATAACAAAGAAAATGTTATAGATGTTCATAAAAGTGATAAAATACAGAGCAAGACCATTAGGATGAAATGCTTAGTATCTTTTGGTAACAAATGGTTTTCCCCATGTCATACCTAAAATTCCTACCGCCGATTAATTCTGTGGTCCCTCAACTTGAAAATATGCACCATTAACAGTACAGGTTTTCTATGCAACTACACTTGTAGTTTGATTTCTTAGAATAGTCTTTCGGAGGTTCATGGAAAAGGGAGTATCCAGATGAACTTTCTCCTATTTAGCACCCTCCAGAAATTATGGGCAATGTGGGCAATGTGAAGTTGGGGAAAAATATTTTAAACTTCTCTCCCAAAGATCTTTCTTCTGTTTAGAAATCTTAAATATGATTCTTTCCAATAAAAAACAACTATTTCTGCTTCATTTAATTGATGGGCTACAATTGGATACATTGAATACATTTTACAGTTCTTATTAGGTCTCAGTTGGGTATTCATGTTAATGAAAAAAATACACCTTTTTGTATTCTATTTATTTTTATACTATGGAACTACCTTCTCTGACCTACTGTCCTGCAGCTTTATTGGACTAAAATGCACATCATTTTCCAGCCAGGAATTCCAGTTGCAGGGAAGATTAAGAAGGCTAAATGTTTCCCCACTCCAGAACTGGAACATTTATCTATGTGTGGGCCTGGCCATATTGAGAGAGGTTAATATCAAGACAAGAATCTTTCAAGAACACTCACTATTACCATTACTATTTGTTATTGCACTGGCAGCAACATCATCCACCCTATCCCAAGTCCTTGGGAAGGACTCGATCAGTGGACAAAAATGCCAAATCTGGTCTAAACATCTGGCTTAGTGTGTGACCCACCATTATAATTGCATTGGTTGATCACACAGTTAGCCAGATGTTTAGAGTGGATTTAATGGTATTAGAAGTATCATCACAGGATGTAAGCTTCTCAAAGTAATGTTACCTTTTGCATCTGACTTATGGTGAATTTCTCAGTGCTGATGGTGTTCAGATGGTGCTCCTGTCATTTTGGGATAGCACTCAAAGTGCCTATTATTATTGATATTATCTTTGCTTTATTTTTCTATTGCCATTCTACTTCTATTTTCAGGTCTTTATATTTTGTGATTTTCTCCAGTTTTTTTCTCTTCAGTTCTGGTTATGTTGCTTCATTGCACAGTCAGCCAGATGTCCAGATTGGATGTTATTATCATTATATTATTTATTTATTAATATTGTTAATTTAGGAAATAGCAAAACCATTTTCTCAATGGAATAACTACATTTTTGTCCTAAGCGTTGAATACCAAAGATTATAAGGAGCAGGGAAATAGAACATTCAATCAGGAAGGAAGAAAGAATTATTAATGTGAATGCATTAATAATAATAATAATAATAATAATAATAATAATAATAACAACAACAACAACAACAACAACAACAACAACAACAACAACAATAGCAACAACAACAACCCCCTGCTCAGGCAGGAAACCCTATACCATTTCAGACAAATGAAAGAGTTAAACCATAAACTGACTACTGAGAAAACAGCAGATGACAAGAGCTATGAAGGGAAGCACAGAACTCATGAGAGATAAGCAGTGGTACTGCCAAACATCCTGATGCATAATTAAAGCCCATCCTGATGTCTTATGGAGTGGAAACCACTCTTCCCATGTCTGCTCTCTCAATTAGTCATGCTTGGGCAGCAAAAGCATCTGTCACAATGAACAGGGATGGGAGGGTTACTCAGACACACATTGGCAAGGGTGCAGCACCAACAATCCCATTTCCATGGTAGCACAGAATCTGGGGCAAAGAGCCGGCATCACCTCTGGCTGCTTACTCTGGCTGCTTCCACAAGTAGCTGTTCTCCATGCAGTGGGTTGGAACAAATAACATTCAAGTATATGTGCAATTCATAGCAAACTGTGCACCTCTCCTCATCATACCAGCCAGCATTGCAGCTCTTTAGCTGCACTTCTACTCCATCACAGTGGGGGAGAAACTCTTCCATTCGCTTTGTGTAAGCCATTGGCCTTTGGAAAAGTGTGATCCTGACAGCAAGTACACAGATATGTACAGAATGCTGCTATTCAGTTGCCAGGCAACTAGCAGTAAAGTGAGCAAAAAAGCGTGAGAGGTCAGGGGGAGCCCTGCCGATTGGTGATGAGCTTCAGACCACTTCCTTGACATATGGGCAAAAACACCCAATTAACGTGTGATTCAGGCATGAAAATGCTTGGAGATAAACCTCACCAGCCTCAAATAGGACTCATTCCTATGCAAGAGAACAAGGCATTATAACCTACTGCAACACATTCATACTTATTAAGGAGAAAGATATATTGAGCACCATGGGACCTTAAAACAGTATAAATATGTACAGAACACATGCTTAGTTCTCCTCCTGAAACTATTGAATGGGAGTAAAATACTGAACTACATTCAGTCCAGGAAAGTGTGATTTTTCTCAATTAATAACTCCCGAAACTTTGTAAGATTTGCCCAGGGATATCCTGCTAATAATGTTAATAAGGGCTTCTTCAGTCATAGAGAACTGGATGGGGAAGAAGTGAGAGGTCTTACATAGTCATCTGAAAAAAGAAAGACACCCTGTTTCTCTTGCAAAACACTTCCATGGTTGGGTATTTGTAAGGACCCACCTCAGCTAACCACCCAAGAAAGCAGAACTCTTGAAACAGGCATTGTCTCAAAAGGAAACTTTTATTAGGGGCTAGTGACAGTAGAGAAGTCGAGGCAAGATCTGGGGAAAATCTCGCTTAAACCTATAGTTAAACCAGCAATATTCCTCCTCCCACCAAAGTCATAATGTCCATTTGAAATCCAGCCAATCCGCAGGTGGCATGATGTGCAGGTAACTGGCACAGTTGGCGCACATCTCAAGATCTTCTCCAGTTTCGTTTCTCTGTAACCGTCTCCCTGATAAGGGAGACACATTCCTCTCTCAAGTGGATAGAGGCAGGAGAGGAAGAGCAGAAAGCGAAAGTTATCCCAAGCTAAACCAAACGTCTCCTCTCCCCCCAGCATAATGGCAGGCCCCAAAACAAAAGCACAAGAGTATATATGCAAGGAAAACAATAAGGATTTGGGGGCCTGACAGTATTAGAAAGATAATCCTTTGGATAGTTCTGGGAAAGATAAAGTGTAAAGTGTTGTGTTTTTTTTGCAACAATAGGAAATGGTTTGCTATTCCCCCTCCCCCCCAGATGTACTTTGAACTTTCCAGCTTATCTATAACTGTGAGATTTCCTGCTGTATCCTCATCCAAGGACAACCAGGTCTGACACTGCTTAATTTTTTTTTTCAGATCAGCAAAGTTCACCATTTCCTGTGGACCTCAAGCTACAGTGACATTTGTGGAACTTTCAGTAAGATTTCATGTGTGGACTACAACTCTCAGAAATCCCTAGCCAGCATGCTATCTGGGGAATTGTGGGTTTTGAAATCCCCACATCTTAAAGCTCACAAGGTTGAGAAATACTGCATTAATATATATTGCTTTAATTAATATTCAGTTAAGTTCCAAAAATGATTCATATTATAGATGAGCTAATTAGTGCTCTGCACCAAGTTTTCCCTAAGAACTGAAAAGAATGATTTCTCCTCCTTAAATTCATCCTTATAAGAAAAAAAGTTTAAACAAATTGATTTACTGAGCTTCCAAATACATGATCGAAAGGATACTTTATTTGCAACAATCCATTGAGCAAGATACCACTATCGCAGTAAAAAAGCAAAATCTTAATATGCATGAAAATTCAGAATCTGCACTGCTCACATTATTATAAACAGAATGACAAACAGAAAAGAATTTGGTATGGATATAGCTACTATATAAATACAAGAAATAAAAACAAGAGGATGGCAAAACTTGTTCTGCTTTATGCCAAATCAGTTGGTTCAATTCAAACCCAGGTCTACTGAAATAAGGTGTTTAAAGTAGCCCCATGTCTTTGCCTTGGGAGCTGATTCAAAAGTGAAGTTTCTTAAATTTTATTTAACCATGTCTGATAACCATGTCCATTTGCCACCTAATCTAGTACAAACAACTTTTTAAGTGAATAGGATAGCTACCTAAGTGAACAGTGCCTGATGATTTTTAAACATCTAGCTACTTGGATAAAACTCCCAGCAAATCCCATATTGGTAGAGAAGACAATAAAGTTGATAGAACACATTAGGAAGAGACACTGGCAACTGACTTCAGTATTTCTACCAAGAAAACTACCCAGCTATTCCCATGTAGCCATCAGCATCTGAACTTAAAGAAGACATTGTGTTTTTAAGAGAGGACATAAGCTATCTATTCAGACAAGTGGATAAGAAAGAATAGTATAAAAAGAGGAAAAAACTGGATTATGAAGTAAAAAAAAAGCCTACCTTTGCGGTCCATTGGTAATCCTATGTTAAGAATAGAATAGAATAGAATAGAATAGAATAGAATAGAATAGAATAGAATAGAATAGAATAGAATCTGGAAGGGACCTTGGAGGTCTTCTAGTCCAGCCCCCTGCTCAAGCAGGAGAACCTATACCATCTCAGACAAGTGACTGTCTAGCCTCTTCTTAAAAATCTCCAGTGATGGAGCACCCATGACTTCTGGAGACAAGCTGTTCCACTGGTTAATTGTCCTCACTGTCAAGAAGTTTCTCCTTAATTCTAGGTTGCTTCTCTCTTTGATCAATTTCCAACCATTGTTTCTTGTCCTGCCCTCTGGTGCTTTGGTGAATAACGTGACCCCCTCTTCTTTGTGGCAGCCCCTCAAATACTGGAATACTGTTATCATGTCTCCCCTATTTCTTCTTTTCTTTAGACTAGCCAAACCCAAGTCCTGCAGCCGTTCTTCGTATGTTTTAGTCTCCAGGCCTTTGATCATCTTAGTTGCTCTTCTCTGAATTTTTTCCAAACTCTCAACATCTTTTTTGTGATATGGTGACCAAAATTGGCTGCAGTATTCCAGGTGTGTCTTACTAGGGTTTTATAAAGCAGTACTAATACCTCGCGTGATCTTGATACTATGCCTCTGTTTATACAACCCAGGATTATATTGGCTTTTTTTGGCTGCTGTTGCACATTGCTGGCTCATGGTTAAGTGATCGTCCACTATGACTCCAAGGTCCCTGTTGCTGTTTTTAAGCCAAATTTTGCCCAATCTGTATTTGTACCTTTGATTTTTCCTGCCTAAATGTAAAACTTTGCTTTTCTCCACATTGAAACTCATTTTGTTGGATAGGGCCCATTGTTCAGGTTTGTCAAGATCTTTTTGGATCCTGAGTTTGACTTTTAGGGTGTTGGCTACTCCTGCCAGTTTGGTGTCATCTGCAAATATGATGAGTTCCCCTTCAATTCTCTTATTTAAGTCATTGATGAAGATATTGAATAGTACTGACCAAAAAGTGCCATTTCAGCTTCACTAAAACTTTCATTATCCCCAATGGCCACAAATAACCAGGCCACTATTTCTTTACTAGTCCTATTCTTCAGCTATTTAACTATATTTTAATTTTTCATTCACTTAATCGCTTCCTCTCTAACCCAACTAAATAGCTGCAATGTGTGGGCTCATGACATGGAGTCCTACAGGTTCTTCCAAGCCTGCTTTTGTTCCTAAGGATGGAGTTTGGGTTTGTTTTGTTTTTGCCGGGCCCTAAGTCTTATCATGTTACAGAAAAAGGAAACTAGGAATAATGCTTAAAAACAAAGAAGCATGTTCTTTTATTGGATTATTTTCCCCAATTCATACTCAGAGCATGTATTTCTCTACCACTGCAATTGTCTATCTGCCTTAAGAACTGAAACGAAACTAAGAGGCCATCTCCCTCCACTTTTAGCCTAATTTTTTCCCCCATGCATCAAGAATATACAGTAGACAAGGAAGCCAAAGCATGACACAATCAGGGGAGATAGTGAAGAAGAGGAAATATATCAAAGCTATTAATTTAGGGGTTTTGTCCTGAGGATATGGAGGAATGGCAAACACTGATAAATCAAATATTTTTTGTTCAATATAAAGTCATTCAATTCTTTGAAATACAGCAGCCTATCTGATGCACGGGTACAGGCAGCCAACCAAGGTCATTTGACTTACCCTCTTCTGCTCTAGCACAATTTTGAATGTAACATTTTCAAAATGTAATTAACATTCCTTCTGTCTCTAAGCAGGGACAGCTCAAAGCATTTTGCTGCTCAAGGCAGAGTGACAAAGGAGACCTCAGTGTTCTGCAGAAGAATAATATCCAAGAAGAAAAACCCAACGCACCCCTCCCTACCAGGCAGTAGATGTTAATAGTTATGGTGGTAATAATTATCTTTCATGACATGTTTTGTGACTGTATGAATTACCTTTTGCATAGTAGTGTGATGGCTTCAGCAGTTGCCACAAAATGCCTCCTGATGGGGCTGGTCCTGAAGAAAGGAGGTACTTGCTGAGCCACACATCAGCAAACCCCCCTCACAAAACCCTCCTACTGTTTACATAGCCAATGTAAGTACTGTACAACAGGATAGCCCTCTTACTGTGATTAAACTCTTTCTACATCACCATTATTGTGTTCACTAGTGAGACTAATTCTTTTCCTAATTTTGGAATTTAAAAAAAAATGGAATGCAAAAATGCTTTATCAAACTGTGAACAAGATGGATTCAGGATGGTTCAAGGTGTCTCCAACCTGGAGATCCTCTAAATTCTGGCACTGAATTGCCAAACTATACTTCCATGCGAGTTGGAATAAATTTGGCAAATAGCCAAGAATGGACTATATGGCTAGCATCATATTGTAGCCATCACAACCAATAGCTACATCAGATTGTAGATATTGTAAGTTGTGGACACTAAAGTCTAGTGTTTCTCTCGGTCTAATGTTCCTATTGCAAGCTATGTTTTAAAACATTATGGTTTGGCCTGAAGGTATATGAGTTGGCTATACAACAGAAAGCGGCCACTTAAATACTATTTTTTCCATTTTCAACCCATTGCCTTCAATGGAACTTAAGATGGCTGCTCACTAAGCCCATTATGGTGCTTTCAATAGCATCAGAAGTTTGGCAAGGAAGAGGGCATCTCACAGAAAAACAGAGGAAGTTCACCTGAGTAATTTTGTCCAGGCAGCTAGTAAAAGCAATAAGGAACAGACACAAAAGATGTGACAGACCTGTTTTAGATGATTAATTGAAGAATCATTTGAAAGAAAAAGTAATGCTGCAAAGTACTGTTGCATTTCTTAGTGCTCTGCACTCTCTAGGCCATATGACGTGACGTGATGCGACATATCGCGACTTTTTTTGCATTGCCAGCAATGGGGTGGGCGCGGCTTCAGTATGATGAAACCGGCCTGTGGGCCGGCAGTTTGATACCCCTGCTCTAGGCTCAGGTTCCTAAGTTGATTTGGAGCACATGAAGTGTCATTGTAGCATCTGTCTCAAATTTCTTCAAACATCATACATTTTGGAGGAATCATATGGGAGTTTCAAATACTGGAGCAACTAGAGTACAAATGAGAAATCCTCAGAATTGTGGCCTAGACACCATTTAGGAAGTTCCAGGCTAGAGAAACTACTCTGGGATATGGATTTGAATGCACTGGAAACAGCTCCTGAAAATGAAATTTATCATTTATCAAAGCTTTCTTATGAAGAAAGGGGATCTCTGGTCTAAAATATAGGAGTGGCTTGGTTAATAGACTTGATCCAGCAGATGGGTGTTTCTGTGCTAAATTTTAAAGAGGAAGTATATCCCAAGAGGATGGGCCCATAGATTGACCTACTGCTCTTCAAAGTGATTATCCATGCTTCCTCCCTTTAATGTTTTTTTTAATTGTTATGATGTAGATATTATCAAATGGATGCCTAATTTCAAGAAAGAGAAAAAATGATGGGTCTCAAGAGTCTTTGAAGTCATGTGCTCCACATTCCATAAATGCAGAAAATGGTTTGTGGTTTTTCAGCAGTGGGACAAGGAGGCGACATACTGGAGCCAGAGACAAAAGTAACAGAAAATTTTGTGCAATAATTATTGCACAGAAATAACAACTGGTTGTGTTCACCCACTTTAAGACATAAATCATGACTTACTGACCTCAATGACTTTAGCCAAGCACATGAAATCACAGGTTTATTTGTGCAACATTTACCTAAAATGTGTTTAGAATTTGTCAGTGTGGTTTGCGAAGCCAGCCAAGATAGATTGTAGCTTAATTTATTCAAACTAAGATTTAATGCAGATACGTATAAGTTACACTGTTAAGCAAACAATACAGGCTAAGGCTAAGCCTGATGTAGAAATCCAACCATTATAACAGACCTGGGCATCTTTATGGCCCTCAGGCCACATCCAGCCCTTTGGCTGTCTGTGCCCAGCTCACATGGATTGCCTTCATTTTGAAGGTGACTCCTATTTTTTTTCCCAATTTACATATGAGCATGCCTGTATGCCTATGCAACTTCACAGCCCTATTAGTTCAGGCCTATACAACAGTCCCAGGTTCTCGTGTGGGCCCTTGGGAAAATTAACTGCCCAGCACTGCATTATAAGCAGTTTCCCATTTCTTCTATAGGTCTTAATAAGTCTTCTCTGGAGCATCCTGCTGGAAAACACGATGCAGGTGTCTTTGTGGTCCAGTCTAGCTGGGCTGTATTCTTACTCCCTTTATGCAATACATGCAACGAAAACCAGCTTAGAGAGAATGCTTGCTAGGCTCTGTCGTTTTACAGCTCGCCGTACCTTGAGGCAAGCCTTCAAGCCTGGCCCATGTTAAGCCCTGCAGGCTGCAACAGCTGTCCTTTCCCCTTCCGCTGCGAAGCGGACTCCGCAGACAGAGGCAATAGGAGGAAAGGTTTCTGGCCTCTCTCCCTCCTTCAAAGCCAACGAAGGGATGATGCCTGGGCGGGGTGGGGGGAGGCTAAGCGCGGTGTAGGCCTGAGACGGAACGCCCGGAGCTCCCCTCCCTCGCGGCGAAGACAACCCAGGAAGTTCTCTATCTGGTCGCAGATGGGGGGCGGGGGCCGAGACTTGACCAGCGGCAGGGTGTGTCCTCTCTCGTCCCTCGCTTCTTGCTTTATTTGCGCAAACCTTTCCCAAAGGAGCAGTAACCGACTAGCAGAGCGGGGAGGACGGAGGGGAGAGCGGGAAATCCCCTGGTTACGATGCCGCCTGGGAGGTAGAAGACCCGAGAACCACCCGAAAGGCGAAAATAATAAATAAATAAATAAATAAATAAATTAAATAAATAAAAAACTGAATTGTCTACTTGCACCCGTTGCCGCCCCATCTCTTTTGCAGGAGATCACGGGGCTCCTCCATTAATGACAGGTTTGCCTATTAGCCCATCGCCCCCTACAAAGGTCCTACAAAGCCGACGGGGAGGCTGCCTCTTTTCAAAGACGAAGCGACCGGTCGGAACCCACACCCACACTTCGATCTTTCCCCGTTTCTCCTTGGCGAGCAGCCCGGCCTCCAACTCCCCGGATGCTCTTTCCCAGGCAGAAGCGACGCTGCAGCCCACCCGACAGCACAGGGTAGCCAGAGAAAGGGGCGAAGCGGCGCCCCAGCGACGGCAGAGTTGCCGCAATAGAGTCGGCCAGAACCTGGCTCGTCCTCCCCCGCCTGACAGGAGACCGGTCTGGGGACAGCGCGCCCACCAGCGCAGGGCTTGAGCAGCAGCCGGGCGCATCCAGGCACCTGCCGCAGCAAGCCGGGGGCACCGCGTGCCAACGCTCCCTTCGCAGCGGCTACTTTACAGGAGGCGGAGCGGGGGAATAAGGCGAGAAAGCGCGCCCGGCCACTTACCGCTTTGCTCCCCTAGGAAGACCAATTTAAATTTTCTAAGTGGGTTCCCGAAATCGCCTCCCGTGGACATGATGCGCCTGGCTCGGCAGAGGGCTGCGCCGGGAGGAAAGCGAGGGGCAGGGCGGGGAGAAGCAGCGTCTGCGGACTGGCTCCTTTGCTCAGGGCGACCCTAGCGCTCCCCTGCCCTCGCCACCAGCGGAGGGAGGCTCCGACCTCTACAGGGGAGCCGCCAGAGCGGGGCACAGCCTGCGGGTGACGGGCAAGGACGCGAGTCCGCACCGGAGGAGAGTGCTGCGGGAGATGCTGGAGCGAGCGCGCTGCTCTCGGCCGCCTGCTGCCGCTGCTGCTCCTGGATGCCGCCTGCCACCCGCTCGCCTCCCTCCCCAGTCCGCGGCGCCTGCGCTCTGGCCCTATCCCGGCCAGCCTGATGTCATGCTGGAGCGCCAGCAGTCCAATGCGGTGCTGCAGGAGAGGGGTGTGCTTGTGCATATACGAACCCGGATTGCTGGTGGGGAAGGAGGGGCTGGCGGGTGTCTGTGATCCCGCGAAGAGGGTAATCCCAACCCCTGAAGGAGTTGGCTGCACCTTCTCGAAGGAACAGAGGCCTAACTGCTTCTGTCGCCTCTCATTCACCCCCATCTGGTGTCCACCCTCCCCGCATCTAACCGGCACCTGCTGGGAGAAAGCAGGTGCGACAGAAGCCACAAGTGTGTCTCTTGAGTAGGAAAAGGAAGACCAATTGGCTGGCTGATGATGACATTTTCCCATCCCCGGACTTGGCACTAAACAATTCTCAATTCTAATTCCTTTCTGGTGGTTTTTAGCCAGATGTTTTTTTTAGCCACACCAGTTACTAATGTAGATTTACATCTATCTATCTATCTATCTATCTATCTATCTATCTATCTATCTATCTATCTATCTATCTATCTATCTATCTATCTATCTATCTATCTATCTATCTATCTATCTATCTATCTATCTATCTATCTATCTATCTATCTATCTATCTATCTATCACAAGAGAGGTGGGTAAACAGGTATATTGGCAACACAGCAGCAAGCCTGTCTGTTGGGTGTGGCAATGGAAATTAGGGTAGTGAATGGATGAAATAGATGGGCAAAACGTCTGAGTGCTAGTGACCTCATGGATTAGGGGGTAATCCGTATTCATGAGTACTCATATTTGTTCAATGATATAGAATCCTTTCATATTTTTGCAGTCAAATAAAATGAAATAATAACCTTGTATTCCTAATGACAGCCAGTTTGGTGTAGTGGTTAAGGCACTAGAAACAAGGAGAATGTAAATTCTAGTCCTACCGTAGGAACAAAGCCAGCCGAATAACCTTGGTCCAATCGCTCAGTCTCAACTCTAGGAAGTAGGCAATGGCAAACCACTTCTAAAAAATTTTGCCAGGAAAACTGCAGGGAATCATTCATGAAACAACATTTATTCAAAGTCACCCCCTTCACCCAAATTTTTTAAAATAAATTGGGCAGCACTTTGCATGTTAATAGTCTAACAGAATAATGGAGTTGGAAAGGGTACCTTGGAGGTCTGATGGAGTACCCACAACTTCTGGAGGCAAGTTGTTCCACTGGTTTATTGTTCTCACTGTCAGGAAATTTATCCTTAGTTCTGAATACCTGCTTTCTTGAGCCAATAGAGAATTTTATTAGGTGTAAAAAGTCTCATTTCAGCATTGATAGATATATGTAAAGATGGTTTAAAATCACCTGAATACAGAGTCTCATTGAAACCAGTCAAATGGCTGTAAACTTGCAGCTATAAAATAAGTTCAGATATTAGCTCACTTAAGCTTGCTTCGGTGAGTTAGTGGTGGTAACCAGAAGAAATCAGGTCAAGCATAAACTGCAAATGATGAAAGTGTGGGGGCAGATATATTGGGGTAATGATTCAGTGCCACTAAATTTTTCATTCTTGTACTCACTTGTGTTGGAATAATACCTTCTGAACTTTGTAGGACTTCTGAGTAATATGGAGTTATAATAACTTAAACTGGATCCAACTAATGGATAGGGAGAGGGAGGTGTTTAGTCTTGATTGTATTTAAGATGAAAAATAAAGTAGTGACTACAAAAGTGAAGATAAGAGTCATAATACCCTTTCATATCTTTTTAAAAAGATATATTAAGCCTGAAGTCTATGTTATTAAAAAATATTTTATATGACATGGTAAACTTTGATTTTTATTGATTTGGTGAATTCCTTAGAAAAGTTTGGTTTTTTCACCCACTCCAATGTGCATCAATACCATGTTGTTGTTTAAGAGAAAGACGTGTCTATCCATATTCATTTTGTGGCTAGGAATCAAGCAGGAGCCTTTTAACAAACACGAAAGTAGGAGGGAAACATGTGAGAATGATCTTTGAGCCACAGGTGCATCTTTTCCCACTTCAGGTATTTAACAACTGAAGTTTTAGTTCAACCAGGATAATGGAGTGTGGTGAAGAAAAGTGTCAGTCTGATTGTTTCCAATAATCACATTCTGACTGGGATCAACTCCATGTGTTAAGTAGGCAATTGCTTAAAAAGCCCAAGCCCAAATCTATGACAGCTGATCTATTTTTTTCATTATATCACATTGGGTGTGTTTGTGTGCGTGTCTGTCCATGAAATTATTCCTAAATTAAAAGCACAAGTCCCAGCAATAATAGTATGGTCAGGCTGAGGATTGACCAGACCAGCTTGTGATGCACTCAGCACTTCACATGACATGGGTAATGGGCTTTTAAGATCGCACTGACATACTATGACACATATCTTAGGTAGGTGCCAGTGCTTGGATTTGGCAGTTTTGTACTTTTGTAACAACCAGGTAGTTTTGTATTTGTTTGCAAGTGTGAACATAGTGTTTGTGATACACAGGTTGCACTCAACATATTTGCTCAGAGATCAGCCATTGCTGTTTTGTTTTCCCACCCTGTATCTTGCAAGATTCTGTTCCAGTTGTCACTGTCTCCACCCTAGCATTGAAGTCTCCCAGAATGATGAATTTATCGCTGCTGGTGGTTGTTTGAATAATCTGGTCCAGGTTGTTGTAGAAAGCTTCCTTTGTCTGGACTTGTGAGAGTTGGTGCATGGGCACTGAGAATGGTGAGAGTTGCTGAGTAAAAAGCAGAATTTCATTATGCGTTCAATATTCCAGTGGTTAAAGTTGGGATGTTCTTCAGCAGAGCAGCTTTGATTGCAAAACGTCTGTTCTAAAATGCCTTGGCCTTCTCCCCATGTATGGACTCAAAGGGGGAGAACCCAAGGTGTGGGTGCAATAGAGCTCGCTAACTAAGGCATTGAGGAAACATCAAATCAGAGCTGTTAGAATATTTAGTTAGGATATACTCTCCTAACTACTGCATGCTTCCTATCCACATTCTGATTATCTGTTCCTTTTGTTGGGTATCCACATCATTTCCTGAAATATATGAAGGTGCATCCTCAGTCTGTTGGATTTCATACTGTTTGTGAACTTTATTTATGACTGGCAAGATGCCCATAGAATAATGGACATGTATCAAAAGGAAGCAATAAACGGAGGGGGAAAATGCTACTCTCAACCTCCTTTTAACACTCCAGCTTGGAGTTAAAAGGAAAGCAAGATTGTGAAAGAATTTTAATTTCTAGTATTTATTTGAAAGCCAACAATGGGATTGATTATTCTTTATAGAACAACTTAAAAACTTTGCTCTGCTCTTGCATAATTATATAACAAATTCTGTTTGACTTTAGGAATTATAATTGTATCTATTAAATATAAATAAGGTGGACTGCCTAGGTAATGGAGCTCTGTGGTCTAACCTGGATATGCTGCACATTTTCTGGACTTTCTTCTTCCTTTAGAAACCAGCCAAGACACTAATTTATCTGCTGTTTAGCAAAATCTAATGCTTGTTTGTTTAGTAAAGCAAAATGATTGTGCATGTTGTATAGGTTAAATGTTAAAGCAAATATTTCTGTTGCAGGAATATCACCTTTCCCAGCACTCTGAGTTCAATTTCTTTCTGCTGTAAATGAAAATAAATAAATATTTGAATCCTCATTGTTCACTCAGTTTCAGTTTCTTGTTGAATGTATACACTGCCTTTTTACAATTTACTTTGGCCCTCTTTCTACCCTTCTATTTTTTTTATCACCTACACATAGTTTTGCACTTGACATTATCTGATTGATTTGCCTTTCTTTTCTCTTCCGATAAATAACTTCCCTAGTCAAGTGTTGAAACTAGATATTGAAAGGATTTTCGTTTGATACGGCTTTTCCCCAAATAGAACACAGCAACAAAGGAAACTGTAACTGAAAGGATCTCTTTTCTCCCAAGGTCATAAAAACCATAGAATTCAAGATGCCCATTTAGGTCAAGTTCAATGACCAGAAGAACAGAACCAGCAGTGCAATTATTGTCCCAGAACAGGACTTTTTGAAGTGGTGGGCTATTTTTAGCATCTGAACAATGTGAACAATACCCAGACATGTTAGTAGGAATTTTGAAAGTTCTCCATTAAAAATGTTACCCTCTTTTTCCCAAAGTAAGCTGCAGGGAAAGGGAATGCTAAACTATAATTTAACTACAACCTGTCATGGATGGGCAACTTGGAGAATAAGATGTCTAGTTGTTTATGAATTCTTTTTTTTAATAATATTTTATTGGTTTTCCAGTTTTACATTAGAGTATTTGGAAGGCAACGTGGTGATTGGGTTAGTCAATAGTTCAATAACAAAATCTTTAGTACATATCTCAGGTTACATCATCAAATATTTCTTCTGTTTCCCTTAACATTTGCTATATCATATTTAAGCTAATAAATTTCTAGTTGTATCAAACTCAGTTGAAACTTCATTATCACATTTATCAATACGTTTTTTGCTTATACATATCCATGTCCTGTTTTTAAGTTTTACCTAATTTTTAGTTTTTAATTGCAGTACTCCAATTTAACCTTTAATATCCATAGTATTTGAATTTCGGGTAACCCAAATTTCCTTTATCTCACTACATAAAAGTTATAATATCTAAAATAAATATCTAAAATATCTAAAACACATATTACTTACTTAAATATATTCTTATTTTATTTGATAAACATTTTTTATTTCTCATCCTAGTACATCACCACTTAATAATGGAGTATCCTTTGTTATCTCAAGTCCATCATCTGTATTATCTGGGCTAAACAATAATTCAAACCTATTTCCTAATAGCTAGTTTTCATTTCCCTTATAAGTCTAAATCCTCAATATTAAGCCAATTAATCCCTTATTTTTTATTATTTTCCAACAATTTAAAATCTAATAATCAAATTTCCCCTTATCTCAGAATCTCCCTTTAGCCCGTTAGTTGAGACTTTAGGATCCTCTCTAATAAATCAAAAGACCCCATTTTTTAAACCTAACTCTAGCTTTCTTTTTATGCCAACCAGGCTTCCATACCAATGCTTTTAGATCATCAGATAGATCTCCCTTCATTCTTGTACATGTTACTTGAATTAAAGGAGACCATCTAATTGTCAATTTTCTGGAAGAACTGGCCCATTTAGAATCATTAAGTTGTCGCCCTGGTGGCTCAAATCCCCATATTTGCTCTAGTATAGTTGTCTTCAATTCGATCTGGTCTTCTTCCTCCTCAGGTTTCTTCTGGTTTGAGTAGAAAGTCATGTCCAGTTTTATAATTATTATTTGTTTGTCTAAGTTTTCAGTAAGCTGTACTTGTTGATCGTTAAAGTCCTCCGTCTTGGTATTACTTTCTTCCGCTTCTGTTGTTTTTTGAGTTGTAGGTTCTTTAGTTGCAATCAGGGTTTCACTTTGTAGATTTAAGCTGGCGCCTTGGTCTTTCAATCTGGATTTGATTATCTCGGTGGCTTCAAGAATTTTTTCAAGTATAAGTTTATAATTAGCCAACATTTGTTGCTGGTCCTCCTCCATTTCTGACATAGTTATAGATGGTCCTTTAGTGAAGGCTATTTATTAAACAAGAGTCAGTAAGTGTTCACCTCCACAGTTCCAAGAAACCAATTTTACTGCCCAGCTGCTCTCTCAGCTTATAATCTCTCTTAGATAATACCAAGGTCAGAACTGGGCTATGAGCAAGTCGCTTGTCAAAAATAATAAAAGTAATAGATTGCTGTACCAAGCTTCGCCACAAGATGTCCCCAATAGCATTTAAAGTCTTTTCCAAATCCCGGGCTAGGTTTTTATCCAATTTAAGTTCTTTTTCTTATTTTTTACAAGTAAATAAAATAGCAGGTCCCCGTAAGAGTAGGAACTTTTTGGGTCCCCAGATTCCCCCCCAAAAAATGTAATTCCAATTATATTAAGTTGTTCTTTTCAGTGCTTTGTTTCCCCAGGTAGTCAAATGCCGCCATTTTAGAGGGTGGGGAAAAAAAATTCCCTTCCCTCTCTCCTTACAGGGGGAAGTGTTTCTAAAAGCTTTTAACAGGAAAAGTACTTGGGGTACAGAGAAGGTAAAATCTCACCCAATTCCTCCACGTTGCTTTCAAAGTGCTTGTTGGTGATTTTGGCCTCGGCTAGTAGCAGCTTGGTGATGGGCCATGTTGATGGCCGATCTTTTCCCCATCAGTTAGAAGAGCTTCCCCGGATCAAACGGGAGGGCTGCTGCCCTTCCGCGATCACTCTGGGGTCCTCTTCATGCTCGTCGCCCCTCCAGGGCGACTTTCGACCCTCTTCAGGGTCCCCCGGCAGGAGAAAACCGGACGGCGGAGAGAGAGATCGCGCCGCACATCCGCCTGAGCTGCGATCGCAAACCGGAAGCCAGTTGTTTATGAATTCTAATCCCTATCAGCCCTGGGCAGAATTGCCAACTAACTGGAGGTACAGATTTCTCTAAGTTAAATTATTTGGAGTCATTAGAATATCTGAGAGAACAGGACCGTGAAATGTGTTATTCTGGATGTTTAAAAACATAAACATCAACTGAATCACCTGGAAGTAATAACTGTAAGAAATGAGACATTGGTCAAATGTCTTTGATTTTATTTCACTTGCTGTGCAGCAAAGATATGTAACAGTACTGAATGCTCATGGGACGGGAGTGCAACCATTCTCAAAAAAAAAAAAATCACACAGAGGCAAGTAAATAGAAATAAATTTATACAAGCTAGCTTGATCAGCTATTTAGAAATGTCTAGCTAAAAAAGGCTCCTGTGATACTGAAGAGGCAGTTTCCTGCCGTTTGGATATGAAAAATATCTCACAAACCTTTAAAGGAAAATCAGTAGAAATCAAAAATTCTTCAGTTGCATCTAACCACAACATAGACTTGCCCTGGCAACATCTTTTTTGTTATATGTTGTCATGAAGTTGTCTTCATATCACCCCTCCCTGCACCAGGGGCCACCGGAAATAATCTTTAGCTGTTTTGATTTTAAACCATTTCCTCTCTTAAATTGGCCACTGTCAAGCTAAGTCAAAAATGTGAAAAAATCTGACCGTTCTCAATTATTGTGCAAGTGGCACAGCTGAGTGACCAGGTAGAACTAAACATGTAAGAACTTCCAAGATATTGAGGCCATTTATTCCTAGACTCTTATATACTATTAATTTATTACGTTGATAGCAATCACAGATGCATTTTCTGTTTCCCTCCTGCTTAGCTTCTTCAAGTTGTCTTCTTTTTCACTGATCTTCCTTGGCCCATTGTTTGGATGCGACAGAACTGGTCTTATCTCCCCTTTACCCATCTCCCCAAAGAAGCAGGCTCTTGATAGCATGACATCTGCAAAAATTACACGAGACACAAACTTTTCCTAGTTGGAGGATCACACTTGCCTGAACCACACTCTAAAGAAATGTGGGATGAAGCTAGAACAAAAACTAAATTTCATTTCATTTCTAATTTAAGTTAATGAAATATAATTCATATGAGTCCATATGAGCTATGTTTAATAAATCTTTTCAATGAATTTATATTTTGGTAACAACCTTTGTACATTGCTCCAATTCCAATTGCAGTTCGAGGGCTCAGCTTTTGAACTTCAGGATTAAGGGGGGGGGGTTGCAGGAAAAGACATCATGTCCTGCTGTGATGTCACCTTACTTGTATTGAAGTAGATAAGAACACAAGTTTGTCTCCCAGGAGATGACTTTCTTAGAGGGCACATAAGGAATTCTATGCTCATTGTGACACCCCCCCCCCATCTTCTAGCATTTATCAAATTTGGGAATAAGAAATGCCACTTTCTGCGTGCAACAAACTCCTGAAGCTGTTCCTCCAGTAGCTAGATCAAATGGAAGTCTTTCCCTTAATTAGCTGAAGTAAGATTTCTTTGCTGAGCTGGCAGTTCATTTTGGTTACTTTTTAGTTATTGGTGAGATAAAAATGGCTCTGTTGAACAGCAAATGGCAGTTATCAGAGAGGCATTGAAGAGAGTTAATGAAGCACCTTGCTGAGCAGATGGCCTCTTATCTTGATGTTACAGACGCCTCCATACAGATTTGTCACCTGCACAGTGTTTTATTAGCTCCCTTTGAAATACTCACTGGAACAGGAAAAACGTGCTGGATATATATCACTCACCCTTCTGGTAATGGAATCATAGATGTTGCAGTCTTGTATGAGGGCCATTGAAGATGAAGGCAATCCATAGCTCTGAATGAACCAGTGGCCACAAGCTTTCTCCTATCCATTTAGTTTCAACCCGATTTTTCCTCTCTTTTCCCTCTCCCTGGGTCTTATCTAGCTTGTTAGACTCCTGCTTCTATGGATCTGAATTTTAGTGCCTGTTCTTGTGCTGCTTTAATCACACCCTCACTGTTGTCTTTTAATCCAGCCCTTTCCAGCCAATGATAGGATTTCCCAGTGCCTGACACCTCAGCTATCTTTGATGGTACATGCAGGTTTTGATTTGTCACAGCACTTCCTCTTCTTGATCTTTCTTTCATGTCTGTTTGTGTCTCAAGCATTCTTTAGCAGCTCATCTTTGGATGCCATCTGACCAATGTATTCCTGGATGCTCTGGGTTTTGTCTAGGACAGAGGCATTGAAAGTCACCAAACCTTATCTACCCTCTTTCTGGTTGGTGTAGACTCTGAGTGCTGGACCTGCAGTGGAAATTTCTGTGCATTGTGAAGACTTTCCAGGTTTTCACATTGGCAGATTCTTTATCCTCCATATCCTCAGTAACCGACAGGGTATCTGATAACTGGCAGGGCATATCTGTTGATGGTGTGAATTTTTTTTTCTTTCCATTGAGCTGGACTTGTCTTATCCTTTCTCGATACTTGCTACTTGAATGTTGCTGTCTTCCTTATATTTTTCTCATGGTTCCCATGTGGCTGTGGGAGAACAAGATATAGCTGGTCTATATGTCTACTATGTGGCCTGCTGGTAGTCCCTTCCCATCAGTCTTAACTATATTCCCTCTCTTTACTACCATCTCCAATCTAAATGACATTCCAATGTCCTCACTATAGATCCATGTCAGGTGGATCAATGTCTTATTTACTCTTAGCATACACTTGATATCATCAATGTACAGGAGGTGGCTAATGGTAGTTCCACTCTTGAACTGATACTAATACTCATGGTGTCCAGTCTTTGTGATAATCCAGCTGAGGGAGTTTAAACATATGCAGAGGAGCAGTGGGGACAGTGCATTACTTTGTTATATGCCTCACTTAATAGCCATTTATGTGAGCTGCCAGTGTTGTCTCGCACAGTCCTCTTGAGGAAGATCCTTAGTGTCCTGTTGGCTTTGTATAGTGCCAGGCATCCACAGATCCATCTGTTTGCCCTTGAGTTTGCCCCCAGGTTTTAGGCTCTCCTGTAGTCAATCCAGGTTGTGCTCAGGTTGGTCTGTCTAGATCTTGAGGATGGCTCTTTTTGTCTATTAGCATCTGCTGTTTTGAGCCTCTGGTGTTGTTCCAAATGCCTTTCTGAGCTGTGCTTATGTAGTGACCCATATGGTCCTGTAGCCTGATGGCTACGATACCTGATAGGAATTTCCATGTTTTGGAGAGACAGGTTAATGGTCAAAAGTTGGACAGTGCTGTTCCTTTGTGGCGGTCTTTGATGATCAGCAATATCCTTCCTTGTATTAGCCAGTCTGGGTGGGAGCCTGGTGCTAGCAGCTGGTTCACCTGTCCTACTAGGCATCAATGCAATGCTGTTAGCCAGCCAGTAGGTATAGATCATGTCTGGGTCAGGTGCTGTGTAGCATGTCACGTTCTTGATTTACTGTTGGCTATCTGCTACTGCGGTGGTAACTGGTTCCTGTTTTGGGAGATCGTATGGTCTGCTTTCAGGTCCTGCAGCCACCTGGTGCTACGGTATGTGTTTTCTTTCTCCCATATGTTCTTCCAGTGCTGCTGTTTCTGTGTTGCACTGCAGTTAGGTGTACACCATGGATGGCTGTTTGGAGAACAGGGCATTTGTCTTCTTGACATCTGCTTCTCTAGTGTTGTCTCCTCAGGCTGGTAGCCAGGGCTGTGAACCTTTGTATAGCAGCGTCTATGGTTTCAGATGGAGTCAAGTCCTTGTATTTTTTCAGTACCCAAGTCTTATTCTTTTTCTCCTTACTATTTTCAACCTGAGATTTCCTCTTATCTTTCTAACATCACACACACACAAACACACACATCCATTCATCCATCCAGTTCAGATTTCCTGTTTCTCACATCACAATCTGTGAAATATGATTTACAGTTATATAAAGCTGGGGGGTTTTAATGTTAAAGTACTGGAGACAGATTGCAATATAATCAAATTATATGCTTTTAAAAAGCAAATCTAAAGGCACACTAGGAAGACATGGAAGTATAAAATTATGTTATACAACACAATCTAATCTATATGGATGCAGAGATGCTGCTCTCTTGGACTGAATAAAGATACAGCTGCCAATCCAGTAAACTTCTATATAGAAACAGGAAGTATTGCAATTATTTTAGTCACGTCATATTTACTTATGTAGCAACAAGGTTTAGTTGCATCTTCTCTGATACAGCAATTCTCTTTCATTCTTGTTCAGAGATCTGACTGGAATCTTCTACTGATTTGAATGTAATCTCATTCCCAAACCTTCTAAGATCTGCAGATCAAACTATTTGTAGTACTTGTTACAAATCCAGTTACAAGGAACATTCTTGTACTTCTATTTCAATAAAATCAGTTTGATTTTTAAAAATGTGATTTAGACATGTTGTAAAAGCACAGATGATTAGGCTGAATGCGTAATTCTAAAATTATAAGTGGTGGCTGAAATAATGCTTTAGATCAGTGGTTCTTAACCTGGGCGATATTGCCCCCCAGGGGGCGATTTCATTTTTCAGGGGGGCGATGGAATGAAAAGGGGCGATGCGGGGGCGAAGGAACGAAAAGGGGGCAATATGGGGGCGATGGAGCGAGAAGTTTTGGGGACACTTTTGAGACTTTTTCGTACAGTGAATCGCTGTATATCTGTCATACAAAAACACCAGATCGCTCGCTATTAGTGGATTGAATTGTGTTTTCAAATGTTCCTCCAGCTAGCTTCAGTACAGAATGCCGTACATATGTGAATACGCATTGCTTATCTTCATGCGCGTTGCGCAGCAGCCTCTACCCATACAGTGGCGCGCCATTGGCCAGAATGGGCAGTGATGGAGGGGGGAGCGCTTCTTTTGAAACATCGCATGCTGAGTGGCTATCCCCTGTGACATTATATTTTCTTTGTGTCTTTTTAATCCTTTTTACAGTGTGCGTGGCTATGTATACTTTCCTCGAATCTTAATTTAGTTTCAGAGTTTTCGTCTTGAAATTCTTAGTTTTTCTTTTCGGGCATTTCACTTTCTTGCAATTGAATTTTGTTTTCAGTGGTCATTACATTTAAGTGTCTTGAATAAATAAGATAATAATGAAATACATGATTCACGAAGTTTGGGAATAAAGTGACGGGTGGCACCAAAATGTTTCACACAGTTGAGATATGGGAAAAAGACTGGAAATAAATTATTTGCATCGATATGTCCTGATGACAATTTTAAAGAAAACAAAAAAAGTGTTTGCATTAATTGAAGAATTATTTCCTATGTTGTGATTGAGAGGTTATGTTGGGGGAGGGGGGGGATGACAACTTCCTCATTGGCTCAAGGGGGCGATTCATTCAAAAAGGTAAAGAACCACTGCTTTAGATGCAGTTTTAGTAGCTTCATATTTTTTATTAAATTGAATACTATTTAACTTTCCTTTCAAATGCCAATTTTTTTATGGTTTTTAGATATGTGGATTTTGCAACATATAAAATATGCAATAATTAACTACTCAACTACTTTGCTTTTAAAATAAATTTATTATGTGTATCAAAAGTGTATGTTGTACATGTGTGTGTTTACAATAGCAGCATAAGGAATGGTACTGTATACTTGAATATAAAAACACATATAACTGTCCAAACCATTTTCCTATTCAAATTGTACTATTTTATTTTGCAATCATAGGATTCCCAAATAAATGTTAAACTTGGTAAAAACTAGAAACAAAGGGGGTGGTGGTGTTAGGGTCAACTAATGTTTAAACCCCATTACTCCCATTGCCAATCCAACACTTAAAATTACATCTTTTTATGCCTTGCAAGTTAAAATGACTCATGTGGTTTTTTCCCACTGGCTCTGTTTACAATATGTATTTCATTTTCATATTGTTGGTAAAACCATAAATCAGCAAAAAAAAAAAAAAGCTGTACTTTAAATTGTTCTATTGCTCAGCTTTGGCACGCAATATAACAACTTTGTTAAGTATAACAAAATATATCCGTCATAAATCAATGTACCACTAGGTGGTAGTACAACATTTCTTTGTGGTAAGTTTTTATTCTTTTATGCAGATGTTTAAAAAAAGGTTTGAGGGAACTACATATTTATGGAGTTGGAAAATGACCTACAGTTTCCTCAAACTTTGTAATTTTGTAAACACATGCAAACAGTTGTTTGCCAACTGTCATCTTTCTCTTTTAAGGCATGCTTCCTAATCAATTTATTTATCCAGTCATTTATTTGCATCTTTCTCTTCCTCAAGCAGAATAGAGAACACCGCCTTTGATTAAATGGGTCAAATCTCAAGCAAATATAATGCAGCATAAACTAAATAGCATTTTAGTGCTTTTAGATTTAAGAAGCTTAATAGATTTTCTCTCTCTGTCCCCCCAAGTCCTCTTCTGTTTAGGGGAGTAGGGGGAAAGACCAAAATGACAAGCCATGCTTTTAAGTTGGAAGAGAAAGTAACATGAGAAATGAATTATTTCTTGATGAAATATCACATATTTCCATTACTATAATTAAAAGCTATTCCATTACTAAAAAGATTCATAGAATTAAAATTTGGATGAGTACCATGTCAAAAAATTCCAAAGTCAAACACACTATGCTTATAGCAACAGGGAGGCTCAAAAGTAGGGAAAATATTGAAAAAAGTGGCTTCTTCAAAATCTGTCAGTAAAAAAACAGTAAGAAAAACTAGAAAAAAGTTTTTTATTTAAAAGTGTACATGTCATAACAACCAACTTTATACACTGACTGGCATTTTCATCCGTTCTGGCCTGTATAGTAAAGGAAGTAAAGGAAGAAGCAAAGGCAACAGAGAGAGGGCAGACCAAGTTGAGATTGCTTCTCCCTTGGTCCCAACCCTTTGGCAAGCCTGGATAATGCGTCAAAGTTGATTGAGTAGAACAGTCCAAAACCCCATAGCCAAATTGGATGGCTTCCCCTGCTAGCAACTTTTAAGTGACTCATATGGTTCTTTTAACTGTAACAGTTTTCACTTGCCATTTCCATTGTTTTGACATAAAAGCAAGAGAACCCGTTGTCTTCAAAATTACATCTCTGGCCCAGGCTTTGAAGATGCCTCTAGCACTGTAGCCTGGAGGCTCCCTTTTGCTGGCTGTGGGTGTTTTCATTTCAATGCCTCTCAGTGAGATGAGTTGGCTGTGTGATCTCTGTTCCCCAACACAAGCATGTTCTTTTAGCTGGACTACATGCAGCAGAAACCGGTCATGTAGGAGTTCAGGTTCAGCTGCTAATATAAAATGGTGCCTGTATTGTAAAAAAAAATAAAACAAAACAAAAAGCACAAAGACCAAGTTAAGTAAATTTAAACATCATACAAAATGATGCTTGAAGCAGGTCTTGTTGTAGTGTGGAGCTACTCTGGATCAGCAGCTTTATCTTGCACATTGTACTGCTTGTTCCTGGTCAGCTTCCAGCTGATGAAAGATAATAGCAGAATGCCAATAATTTTGTAGCCAACCTGGAGGCCTAAGTACCTGGAGAGAGAAAGAGAGAGAGAGAGAGAGAGAGAGAGAGAGAGAAGATCATTTCTTTTGAAATGCAACTTATCACATTTGTAGGGATGCAATAAAAAAACTTAGCTGAATGACTTAGAAAAAAAATGAACGATTTGCAAAACATGTTAAAAGTAAACAATGCTGAATTTGAACTCCAAGCAGTTGCCCGAGTGCAAAGCAAATGTTTCACTGCTGAAACTGGCTATTTCAATCATTTGTAACTGTTTCAAAATGCTCTGTTTTAAGCTCCGAACACTTCCGAAATGATTAAAGTCAGATTCGGATGCAAAAATGTGAACTTTAGAAATCTTTAGATTTCTATGAAAATGGAAATTCCAGGTCTGAATGTAAGTTTTGATAGTGAGAACAATTAATCCAGTGGAATGGATTAATGTCTCCAGAAAGCTCCATCACAGGAAGTTTTCAAGAAGAGAGACTGGACAACCATTTGTCCTGAATAGTACCCCTTGTTTGAGTAGGGGGTTGGACTGGAAGACCTCCAAGGTCCCTTCCTGTTAGTCTATGTGATTCTATGTTGTCAAGAAAAGAAAGCGGAACGGGAAGAAACTCCTCTGTTAGGGACAAAAAATAGTTTCCCTCCTATAGGTGTCCCAAAATTGTTATATTATTTCTTTTGGAGAATTAACAAAGTGGGATAAGTACAGTAGTAATTTTTCAATCATTTTATGAAGTGGAATGTTACAAGTGGCTGGCATTACAGTAATAAGTCTTCCAGGATCAATTATCCTGAACTTCCAGATAATTCCTAGTCATATGGTTTTTCAAAAGAAAAAAAATGAGGTTATAAGATAACAGCAATATTATACAGGTGAGGAATTCATAATTACTTAGTGAAGCAGTTCATATCATGGCAGATTGTGTGATTCAGTGTGCTAAAATGTTTTCTGCTGTCTGGAGATCATGAGATGTGCAAGCCAAGTTAATGATTTATTATTATAAAGGCAGGAATATGCTTGCCTCAGATTGGTTTCCATTTTATTTTCATTTTAAGACAAAATTACTTCCTTCTTGAATTCATATTGCAATCTTCCCAGCCACCAATGATATGGCTCTCCAACTTCCATTATGTACAAATTGGTACCGCTACGTGTGTTGGAACTGCAAGCCATAGATTTCTGACAGTTTATGTCCCATCTGGAGGCAGCAGGTTGGAGAGGTCTCCTACAGATGGCTGACTCAAGGGTCTGCATCCTGAGTAGCTGTGGAATTATTACTATTTGTTCCCCATTCAGTTAGCCCCAGTAAACTGCTCTATTCTAGGAAGGGAAGTCATTTCCACCTCATAGTTGTTCCTTGGGAGGAGGAATGAAAGAACAAACTGAAAATCAGGATATGTACTCTATGGATGCTTAATTCACTTCCATGGTTGGAATGCTAGGAAATATCTGAGATTCCTTGTGAGGTGAATCTCCTGAGGTATCAACAGAACAGTCACTGGAGAATGTGGTAAGAGATGCCAAAGGGACATTGCAAAGACTTCCTTTGTTACTGATTAAAGTCTCAAAACTTTACTAATTTTGGGGTTGCTGGAGCCTTGATTGGTTGGATGGAAGGAAAGCTCAACCCATTTGCATCCCAAGGAGGAAACTGCTAATGCACTGACAGCCAAGTTTGTTTTCTTAACTTTACCTAGCCAGAGGCAGGCATGAGTCAAGGGCAGAAAGGGTATATGTTCCTGCTCTTGAGATGGACTTCATGGAACATTACTGGGGATTTCCTGGCAAGATGCATTCCATTTTTTCTGATCTATTTATGTTAGTCAAACTCTCTGTTGAAGTTGATGATGGCAGGAAGCCTGAGGATCAAGGGGAGGAAGCCCTTGTCCTCAAATTAAATCATTGGGAATCTACTTTCCCAACTTCCTTAAAGGGCCTGTCCCGGAAATAATTGCTCAGTGATGAATAGCCACAGCTAGTTCACCTTCATAATGCACAGAACTTTCCTATAGCATTCAATACACAAACATTTCCACAAAAAGACAATGTATTTCAAAATGTATTTACAAGCACTTGGCTGTAAAACAAACAAAAACTAATAAAACTTGTTATGGAAAAAAAAAAAGACAATGTATTTCAAAATCGGGGGGGGGGAGGGTGGAACGGGTGGTCTTCTCTCATTTTATTCAATAATCCTGCAAGACATTTTGAGCTCAGAGCGACTGACTGGCGAAAATCATCCAGTAAACTCTTAACTTCAAGTAGGAATATGAATGTGGTCTTCCTAGACCCAGTAAAATACACTACACTGGCAGTTCATATATTTTCCCTGAAGCCTGTAACCAGTGTGCTTAAAAGTTAAATGAAAAGGATGGTATCTCTGAGAAGACACCAGTCTTTTTGCATTAAGATGGGGGTCCTCTCTGAAGAGTGATATAAGGTGCTTTAAGAAGAGGCATATGGCACAAGTTCTGAGACAAAGGGGATGGGGAATTCCTGGGAATTTACATCCTCCTCAAAACCCAAGTCAAAACAAGTCTTCTCAAATGATTGTGTGTGTATGTGTGTGTGCGTGTGTGTAAAAATCCTAAGTGGTTGTGTAAAGGAATGCCAAGACATTCACACTTTAGGCTTCAGGAGCATGAATAATTCTGTCTCCCCAAAAATATTACACTTTTTAAGCTGATTAAACAACAACAGCCTTCAGACTCAGCCAATTCAGATGCATAGATAGAGCAGCAATCAAAGCCCGGGGGGCCTAAACATGAGAAAGAAGAGCCAAGAAGATTCAGGCATCAACTACCTTTGTTCATACAGAGTCAGATGCAGAAATAACTGCATCAAAGCCTTTTAAGAGACAACCAGAACAAAGCCACATTATGAACAGGTTTTCCTGCTATTGCTTTAAGCTTTGTAGTTATTAATCTTCGTCTAGTTTACACAGCTTAAAAGTGATTTTAGTGCAGCAGACTTGCACCCTGATTGCTAAGCACAATACAGAAAATATTGGGCAAATTACCAAGTTAGATTATGCTGCAGATAATAATAATTTATTAATGACATCAGCATTTTTGGAGGGCCCAGTAAATACTGGCATTATGATATGATTTATGGAAGGCAAGCAGTCCATCAGTTCTATCTACCAGAGATAAGAAAAGCCCTTGTCTAATTCACACAGAGAGAACTATCACTATTCCCATCTCTTACCTGCTGCGGAAGAAGCTGTTGTTATAATAATGGCAGGCTCCACTCTTACTATTGCAGGCTTTCTTCCACCATGTGCAGGAAGAGTCGATGAGGATGCCAAAGAGGGTAGGAGCTGGCAACCAGGCTTGGAAAGAAGGAAAGAAAGAAAAACCCACTAGTTGCCAATCCTTAAGTCATTTCCCCTTTTCTTTGCTATGCTCAATATAAAACCTTAAAATAATATTACCAACACCCTTTGCACGTATACTCAGAAGTAAATCACTACTATGTTCGATGTGGGTTATTGCTTTATAAATAACTTTAGGTTTGCAGACTTGGGCTGATACTCACCCAGTAATCTCATCAATAGGAACTGGACTCCAATAGCAAAAGACTTTTCATCATAGGACACCACTCTGTTTAGAATCAAAATACAGTAAAGTATATCAGAAAGCCAGATAGAGGGAGCAAGGATTTGGTCCTGCTCTCTGAAAAGCTAAAAAGATTGATGATGATTATGAATGGTTGTGGAACAGCCATAGCAAATTAGTTTATTTAGTCTATTTATTTAGCATATGGCATATCACACATGGTTTAGCAATATATATTAACATTTTACCTAGATTAGTAAAACACACTAAAATATAAATGTTAAAAAGATCTATGTTCAAATACCAATATCTAGGCCATCCAACCACTGAAGCGCAGCATCATTTATTTTTTTAAAATCAGATACTGGACCGGTATATGCCCTCAGCTTACAGTGATTTGATCTACAGCAGGGGTCCCCAACCCCTGGTCTGCGGACCAGTATTGGGCCACATGCATGCCAGCAACCGGACTGCACAAACAAGCAAAGCCCCATCCGTGAGATGTAGGCAGCACACAAAACCACGCACCCTCTGGTCCACGGAAGAACTTCTCTCCACGGAACCGGTCCCTGGTGCCCCAAAGGTTGGGGACCTGTGATCTACAGTTTGACGTGGGACCCTGCAATCACCACCGAGGGGAGGATACAATGCCCCATTTATATGGAGGGTCCCAGCAGATGCTGTGTGGAGTGCGAATCCTATTGGGGGTTGTCCATGGCTGACATGGTAGTTCAAAGCCTGGCACTTGTTTTTGTAGGGTCATTCATACGTCTACCTATGTCTGGGCATTCAGCAACCCATTTGGCTTTAGTTATTTAATTATTTTGCATAAAAAAGGGTTAAACTTGAAAAGAGCCTATAAAGATATAAAAAATATTTCTGGTGATAGTGCTCCATAAATTCTATACTTTGTACAATAAGACCAGGTGAAACCTAATTTATTTTACTTTTAGAAGGCACCTGGCTGCCCTGCTAATGGTTAGACTTCAATTTCAGAGTACTCAACAATAGTTATACTGGCTCAGGAATTTTGGAAGTTGATTCAAATGTCAGTAGAGCACCTAGACTGGGAAAAGCTGTATGAAAATATATCAAGGTTTTAGGATTTCTTTTATTTTACTCCATATTGCTATGCTACAGTTGGCATTTGTATTTATTACAAATTACAGATATATTGCATGGGACTATCTACTTAAGGCCCTAGCCCCTTCTTACCGTAACACCATCATGTAGAGGGGGTTGTGAGAAAGGCAGGCAATCAATGCAGAAAATGAGATGACGAATATAACAGGCAACAACAGATGGGCACAGCTAACAGGGCAAGATCCAGTCTTTGCTGAAGATTGTCCATTCTTGGTGGAGATACAGGAGCAATTTGTATAGATCTTGTTGAAAGAAAAGAAGGGAAATCAATCTCAGGAAATCAATTCACTTCAAGGTTGGACCATAGCTTAAGGGTAAAGCATCAGAATCATAAGTACCCAGGTTCAATCCCTGGCCTTTCTAGTTAAAAGTACAAATGTTAAGAAAACCTCTGTTCTAAATGCCCAACTGGTCAGAATATACAATACTGAATAAACAAATAGTTTGATACAATATAAATCAGTTCCCAGTTGTTCATGGCTTAATTACTTCATGGCCAATTCACTGCTTGGCTGCTGAGAATTGTGGTTATATGTTTGAGGGAAAAAGGGCAGTGTGGAATTTGGTTGTAGTACTACTCTAGTGTTATAGACATTCTATGCACATTTAAAATTATATACTGATATTACATTTGTGATCCACTATTCTGAAAGTTTAGAGCAGGAATTAATAAATACAAATACCCAAGTAGATAAATACATTAAAAAGTACAGTGCTGATACTGCATCTTAAACAATTAGCTTTGACCACAAAAAGCAATTTTAAAAGTAAAATAGAGCTTCTAAAGCTAACTTAGATTTTGGCTTCTGCACTTCTTGAAGTACATGTGAAAGCCCAGTAATAAACAGCAGACATTATAAGAAGGCTGTTTAGCACACCAATATACAATCTGTGGTCTCAGTCCTGTAAAATGGTAAAAGTTTCCCTGTCAATCATGTCTGACTCTAGGGCATGGGGATCATCTCTGTTTCTTGGCCAAAGGAGCCAGCATTGTCCAAAGACAATTTCCATGGTCATGTGGCCAACATGGCTGCATACCAAAGGAGCACCGGAACACTGTTACCTTCCGATTGAAGTGGTACCTATTAATCTTCTTGAATTTGCATGCTTTTGAATTCCAAAAAATATTATGTACTATAATTTTTATTATGAGAAGGGGAAGTGA
Source organism: Azemiops feae (assembly GCA_023970755.1). Lineage (NCBI taxonomy): Eukaryota > Metazoa > Chordata > Lepidosauria > Squamata > Viperidae > Azemiops > Azemiops feae. The sequence goes on along the minus strand of JALGBA010000346.1, from coordinate 1,219,405 downwards.
TTAGATACATGGACAATAAACATATTTACAATATTAACTTACTGATCTGATGCTAAATTTTAATTTAAACAACAAAATCAATTTTGTTCCAGCCTGACCCATTTTTAAGTGGATCGTGCCTTCTCACCATACTTCTCAAAGTTTAGCTGTATCTCCTAGCCTGAAAAAAAATTGTGTACTTCTGTTTCAGAGTGATTATGGAGTGTGATGAGGTATTAAAGAAATGGATCCTTTTTAAATAAATAGAACAGGACTCATATTAAACCTGACAAAAAACTGGTTTTGTCTTGATAGTATTAGTAAAGCTATCTTATGTGTTGTACTATTTTTTTTATTATTTATGTTGAATAACAATATTTCTTCAATTTTTTTCTTGAGAAGTATATTTAATTAAAATAATCAGAACTAAAACTGAGATTCTCTGCATGGAAAGCACATATTCTCAGTAATGAATCCTGCTCTAAACACTATCATTAAGGAGAAAGCCCTTGGTTTCTTTATCTGAGAGTGATTTGGCCTTAGTCCCACCCTGTCTACATGATGAGTGCTAGATAGATTTGAATCCCATAAATAACCCAATAGAGCCACTCTGCATCCTTAACCTCTTACAATTCCAGAGATTGAAGAATTAGAGAAGAAACCACTACAGCCAGCGTGACAGGGAGAGAGGTACTCCACACCATCATCTCCGCAGACTGGATGGAAGAGATACTTTGAGCAGGAGCAGCGAAGGTTACATGGATCCTGTTCTGGGGAACTTGATGTACTGCCAGAAAAAAAGGAGACAAAATAACATGGAACCAATGAGTGAAATATGTTTTCTTGAGTGGGCTGGTGATTCCAGCCTATTATTGTTGGGTTCTTGCCATCTTGAACCTTGGCCTATTGCCTTCTGAAGGTATTGCTAATGGTGTTTAGTTAAATCATACACAATCATTACACATACAAACATGTGTAGATAATTTGGGGATAAAATCATTTGATTCCCGAAATAATCTATCTGTTATAAGCCTATCAGTAGAAATCAAGTGGAAACCAAGGGGGAAAATGTCAAAATGATACTGTAATTAAAATGGAAAAGCTACTTAAGGCAAAAGTACATTCTGAAGGCAGGATCACATTCTTACAATTTTCTTTTTGAATTGGACCCCTCATTCCCCCAAAATTATGAACTCTTGACCAATGACAATTTAACATTATGAATCAATGGAATGCATTACATAAGCTTTTTCGAGGACTAAGACTGGAGCCACTTTCATTATAAGCACAGATCACGTATTTTATCAGTGAGCTTTCATCTTTCTAAAATATCACAGGAAAAGCTTGCTAAATATTGGGATTTGCTCAAAATGTTTCTGGGAAAGAGCTTATAATCTTTTGAATGAATAAGACTTCCATCATTTTAGCTTCTCTATGCTCAAGTTCTTGAGTGGAAGAGTTAGTGAAAACTGATACAGGTAGTCCTTGATTTACAACCATTTGTTCAGTGACTGTTCAAAATTACAATGGAACTGAAACAAATGACCTGACTATTTTTCATACGACTACTGCAGCATCCCCATAGTTATGTGATCAAAATTTGGATGCTTGGCAATTGGTTCGTATTTATGATGGTTGCAGTATCCCGGGGTTATAAGATCACCTTTTGTGACTTTCTGATAAGCAAAGTAAATGGGAAAGTCAGATTTACTTAACAACTGCATTACTAACTTAACAAGTACAGTGATTCACTTAACAACTACGGCAAGAAAGGTTGTAAAATGGGGCAAAATTCACTTAAGAAATATCTTGCTTAGCCACAGAAATTTTGAGTTCAATTGTGATCGTAAGTCGGGGACTACCTGTATTGCTTTCATGTCTCCAAATAATTTTAAATGAATAATTTGGAGCTTTTTGCAGTATTATAATAACAGCTCTACTAAATTGGACCAAAACTTCATGTGAGTAGTTATCCTGTTTACCATGGGAATTACTGGGATATTCAAAGGCAGAGCATGGACACTAACTCTTTTGCTGGTTATCTCAAAGCAATATGCATTAATTCATGTCCTGGAATTGGGAAGACAGCCATGATAACTGACAGTTGTAGCTATCATTTCCCTCTACTTATCTTTTAAAGCCATCTAAAATAGCGGTAATTCCACCTAATTCCATAACTTAATTATGAGTAGTCTATGGAGAAGAGTTCATCCCAAATATCACACAGTGCCAGTGATACAGTCCCATAACATGCAGCAAGGAGATGCACAAGCATCATTGGAAAGCAAAGGAGATAATTTTGGTGATATCCCTGCATAAAATGATTCAGCAAAATGTAGACTGCATGAGTCAGCATAAGTCAGAATAGCAAAAACAATAAAACCACAACAAAACACTGGCTAAAGAACCCATTTTGGAGTTCATCGCCACACTCATTTGCCATATTTGTTAGATAAGAAGGAATAAAGTAAAAAAATCGAACAAATTAAATAAATAAAAAATTAAATAAAAATCTGAAGACTGGGACAGGAAGAAATTGTCAAAACAAGATAAAAGAGAAATCTCTGTGCCATGATTTTATAGCACTATGTTCTGGTTGCCACAGAGTACTGCCGGAAGAGTAGAGCATGTTACCTGGACAGGTGAATTCCAGCCACGGTCTGTGAAGAGCAGCCCATAAAGAAGAGAGGAAGATAGCAAAGGGTGGAGAAAAGTAACACCACAATGGTGAAACGTGGAATGGTTTTGAGTGAGAAAGCAAAACGTTTCATGATGAACCCTCCAAAGAGCATCCCTAGTGCAGCTGAAGGCAAATTCACAGATCCTACAAAGGAAAGGAAAGGGTTGAGGAGGGTTACAAATCCTTAACAATTGGAAACAGTGCTACACAACTAAAGACAAAAATCTCTTGATGGAAACAGGATGGAATCAGTCTTAAAATTGGTACAGACAGGATTGCCTGTTCTTTTTGCATAGTAAAATCTTCCTTCATTTTTATTGTGAGGATCGGATAATCAATTCCGTTTCCTAGCTATTGCACTTTGAAATTCCTACTGGCAATTTTTTTCTCCATATAAAACTGAAGGAATCCTGCATCTTGCACACTGAACATCCAACAAAAGGCAGACGATTTCTACAGGAAAGGCAACTGCAAACACAGGCAATTCTTTTGCAGAGAATACTGTGATTCTATTTACCTCCCTGAGCCAAGGGGAAAAAATGACATTGTCTCCTTCCAACATAACATTCTCAGTAATAGGGAAAACAGTGAACATGCTCCTGTCATTGAGAGTCCTAGTTCACTACTGCTAGTGGCAAAAGAAAAGCACTACTGAGCCAATTATTTTTTTCACAGTAACAGCAACAGCAAGAGAGCCCTAGGCTCTAACCTCCTATACAGTACTGTATCTTTTTGCTGTATAGAAGGGCATTTAATTTATCATAGGGATGTTGGGTCTGGTGCTTTCTGAGCTTGGTTGTTTTCTTGCAGGTGTTTCATTATCCAAACTAGCTGCTAGTAAGGAGTGAGCACCAAAGATCCCTCATTTCAACCCTGAGCTACAAATATTTTCTTTTACTGATATTGAGGTATTTCATCCATTTAAATCAACGTGCCTCTTAACTATTTAAGACAGCAATACAGGCTTCAAAGGAGGAGTTGCACAGCCACTATATCTTAAAAAATAACAAACATAAATATAAAAGGAAGGATTTTGGATGGATGAACAACTAGAATATGTAGAAATGGTCACCTGCAGTCACTATACTACAGATGCAATGAGAGCAATATTCTTGGTGAATTCTAATTTTCATTGCCCTCAATTTAGTGTTGTTAACAAATATTTGTTAACAGATATTTGGTGGCACACTGTTGGCAACCCATAGAAATTGCCTTCCAATTTCACAGATTAGATCTTCAATCTCAATAGTGTGGTTGCTTTCTGGTGCATTACCGGATGAAATGAATATGAAGAACGTAGCTAAACACTCTGTTTAAGTAGTCAGTGCTTTGTTCTCAGAAAGCCTCAGCCACTAGCTCAAATTAGATGGGTTGCTCTAGTTTTCTCACCAATGAGGAAGTTAGCATAAGAGGAGGTAGCACCAAATTGTTTTTCCAGGTACTTGTTGAGGAAGGTAGAGAGACCAGCAAGAATAGAGGAGAAGCTGCATTGCGTCAAGACCAACAACATGAAGAGTGGATTGAGGAGCAGTCTTAAGAAGCCTTGTGGGAACTCTGAAAATAAAAATAGAAGTGTGTGAAGATCAGAAAGGAAAGGAAAAGGGCTTCAGGACATGGGTACACCCAAAGAATTATTGTAGCATTTTATTAAAGATGTCAGTTGCAACAAGAAGACCAATTCTTAAGATAAATCTACTAGGCATCTATTCTTAAAGATGCTGATGCTTTCCTAGACTAAGGTTCCTCTATCTGATATTCTCCAGATTTATTTAACTACGTGAAATGTAGGGTTGCAGTTCAACATATCTGGAAACCACTAGACTGGGGAAGACCAGGCTTGATTGATTTAGGCTTTAATTGCTTTCTGCTAAAATGCTCACGGAAAAAAAAAAAGATGAGAGCTCTTTAGAATCTTTTTTCCCTCTCCTTATCCCTCCATCTCACAATAGTTCAAAAGAAGTATATAAGATAAGTAACACAGATAACATTTACTCATACTTTCACTGTCTTAGGTTCAGAGATAGCTCTGAATTGGAGCTTAAGAGATTTAAGTCTACAATCCTCAAACTGTTAAAGCACATACAGCTCATTCAGAGCTATATTCCTCTATCTTGTGAACTTTTCTCTATGCTCATTAGCAAAAGTCAACAAGCAAATCAATATCAACAAAGTATAAAATTACTTTTGGAAAACAAGCATCGGATGGGAAGAAGGAACCAAGGTTATAAAGTAATCTATAAGATTAGTTCTCTACATCTCAGCAGAAACTTGAAACTCGCATTGGTATGGAAAGTTTTCAGATTAAACTTTTTGTTTCCATTCAATCATGTCTGATTCTTGGAGACTTTCTGGACATGTGATTTGCCATTACTCCCTTCCTAGGACTGGCTTTATGCCAAAACTGGGACTAGAATTCAAAGTCTCCCAGTTTCAAGTCTTATTCCTTAGTATGCCAAACTAGCTCAATTAGATTTATCTTATACAGGTCGTCCTTGACTTACAACAGTTCATTTAAAGACCATTCGAAGTTACAGTGGCACTTGAAAAAGTAACTTATGACCATTTTTCACATTTATGATTGTGGCACCATCCCCATGGTCACGTGATCAAAATTCAAATGTTTGGCAACTGATTCCTCTTTATGACGATTGCAGTGTCCCAGAGATCACGGGATCACCTTTTGTGACCTTCTGACAAGCAAAGTCAATGGGGAAGCAGATTCACTTAACACAATACTAACTTAACAAGTACAGTGATTCATTTAACAACTGTGGCAAGAAAGGTCATAAAATGGGACAAAACTCACTTAATGGCTGTCTTGCTTAGCAATTTTGGGCTCAATTGTGGTTGTAAGTCGAGGACTACCTTGTATATTATGAAAAGTCATGGCTACATTCACACAGCTACTCTGATATGCCCCCATCCTATCCCAGAGCAATCAGGTTATCATACTACGCTAAATTTTGCTGACACCTACTGAGGCTTGCTGCATTGGCCCTTAATTGTACTCTGAAAACAGACAGATGCAAAAATTCTAAGGGCTATGATTGGTGATTTCTCTGTTTGAAATTCCAGCCCTTCCCAATATAATTAATTAGCCAAAAATCTTCTTCCAATTGATTCACAATGCTCTAGTTACTCCATGCACTGATTTTGCTTCTTTTCTATTGACAAATTGAACTTTTCTTCATCCGTGAAACTATACATTCAACCTACTGACCACTTAGTAGCATCAATGGATTAGAGTTATTTATATCTCTTGGTTTCTATTTAGTGGTCATCTGTGTATTTTGAAAAAAAATACCCTATTAGTAGATATGTGCCAAACAGTTGAGTTAGCTATCAGTTGGAACTAGTGAACAATTTTCTAAGATTACTATACAGTATGCCTAAGTGATTATTAGAATATGATTTTTCAATCGTATTTCAAACAGTGTGGAATATCTATTGTCTCTTGGAATAGAATTTGAAAATACCTCTACCAGCTAGGCCAGCTACTATAATGTCATCTAAAAACACTGAAAGATAGGTCATTAGATGGCTAACTCAAACCATAACAGAATGAGTAAGAAACAAATAGCTATTTTTAGTTATTCTGCTTTTCAGTATTGCTGCAAAAATTGAACGAAATCTGGTATGGGTTGACTTGAAATATCCAAACAATAAATCCATATTGAACTTGCAAATATTAACAGGATGGTTGCTGCTGTAGATATTAAGAGACATTGTTTTTCTTCTTAAATAGGTATAATTATTTACCAAACAACCATTTACTTTTACTGGAAATACACTTTTATTAAAATCACTTTACTTTTGATAAAAACCATCAGGGACTCTTCCTCTGCCTTTGCTTTCTCAATCTTCTTCAGGATATCTGCTTCAGATGCCTCCTGATGGAAAAGAATTTTTTTAAAATAAATAAATAAATAAATAAAAATTCGCTGCTGGGAGCCCAGTGAATTTTTTTCCAGGCTCTGTTATAAAATATTATTACATTTTTGGTACTCTTCTTGAAGATCTGAGATTGGTAGGAAGGAGTGAGTAGCAGACAGTAAAAGATAAATGTGATGGAAAAAGATTAATGAATGAACTCACGGATGCAATAAAGCTTTTTTTATGTAAGAAAACAGAAGGTCATATGGAAGGTCATAGAATATAGAGGGACAAAGAGTTACTGAAACTGTAACATGTCTAAAATGCAGTATACAAGCTTATGTTGGAAATCTCCTGGTGGCATTGTACAGCATTGGATGCATTGGCTTCCAGTTGCCTACCATGTCAAAATAAAACCATTTGTTTTATTTATAAAATCCTACATGGCTTTACTAAGATGTGGTATCATTTTTATCTTTTCATTATATCTGGATCTATTGTTTTGATTATGTATATCAAGATGTTTGTCTATAAATTTAATTCATATATTAAAATAACCAGTGGCAGTTTCAGGACAGTAAAAAAAGAAACAGTTTATAATTTTTAAAAATGGCTAATCTAGGACAAGAAATAATCACTTCTCACCTCATGAAGTGGAAGTAAATAGGTTTTTCCCCCTCTTATGTAACATGCTATATTCCATTATGGACAGGACTCTTTGACAGTGGCAATTTAGCAAGATCATATCCAATCCAATACTTAAGACTTACCTTCCCTTTCAGCATATATCGAGGGAAGAAGAAATAGGGAATGGAACAGAATAGCAAACAACCAGCAGCAACGAGAAGACCCAACCACCATGCTCCAATCCAACGTGGGTCACCTGGGGTCAAGTTTACATCCTCTAAGAGACATATGGAAAAACAAATCATAAATATCAAGAAGTGAAATCACCAGGCCAGACACCCAACCTGGCATTTTTCAAATGTACTGGATCTGCAATCCTCCAAATTCTCAGGAAGCATGACCCATAGTCACCTTGCGAATTGCAATCCCATTTTAGCTGGAAGGTATCAGGATTGGAGAAATCTGCACTAAGTAATATGTATACTGTACCAAGAAGTTACATTACAATTCTGCCAATACTTAAAATATGAACCTTCTTCCTCAGTGGCCAAATGCCTTGAAATTCTAATTATTTCTATTGTTAGAATCTATTTTCTCAGAGACCAATCCATCTCAGGATTTCTTAAAAAAAAAAAAAAAGCCATCAATGCTGTCACGTTTGATCTGTGGTCCTGTTTACATCCCCCCTTCTTTAAAGTTATGGTCAACCACAATTATCCATTACTCAGTAATCCTAACCCTAACATTATTTCTTTGTTTAGTAGGTTGGATAATTGTCATAATTCCAACAAGCCCTAGCAGGGCTTCAGCAAGTATTAGTCTTAATGTAAGTTAGCATAGCTTTACATTCTAGTAGTGTTTTACAAATCTTAATACTGCTTATGTCTTTTTATAGTTTTTATCTTAGTTATCTATAGCATTTAGTTTATTGATGGTAATACTGATTGTAATTTTATAGATCTCCCTTGGGTTTGGATTCCTATATTTTGAAATGTTACATTAATAATTTTATTTTACCTAATCTGTTTTTAATTTTTATTTCTATTTTAGAGTTACTGTTGTTAGTTTTATGCTGGTCTGTGACTGAAATGAAATAAATACACATTATTTAGCATAATTTCATTAAATTGGGTTGAAGAAGTGGTTCAGAATTTTTAAGGAAAAACTGCTTTAAAACAATTGACAGGAAATATTATCTAATGACAATTTCTTAGAAGAAACAGTCTCTAATGGCATCGTGAATAAAGAGGCATAAGTAATGGGAAAACCAAAAGAAAACCTATCTATAGAACTGGGCACCAAATATGAACTTCTGGTGAAGCAGAAAATTGTGGAAACTTAGTAGTATCATGTGGTGAAAGACATTTGTTTAAAGTAAAGACTTTTAACAGTTTATGGCTGAAGGAGGAGGCGATGTGACATATCTGATTCATTTGTGGAATTGCGGAATTATTATAGAAACCATTGTATTCCAATTTTTTTTTCTAGACGCCTGATGGTTTTTTAAACTGATTAGTCAACAATATAGTCAATGTAGCTGGAAATATTAACTGTCCTTTCCCTGAAAAGAATCTCAGTAGAGCAGCTGTCTTAATAAGGCCGACATTTGGAGTCTCTACTGTCCTGCAATCTTAGGGAAGAGACCTCAAATCACTGTATTTTGAGACAGGACATCCTCCCAGCAGGAGGTCTTGCTTCAAACAGTCAGCTGATCACTGAAGCTGGCATAGAAAGTGTCGCTCCACATTGTTAATGAGCAGGAAGGAATAAATAGCAATCTTCAGACTTTTCCAGCTCTGCCCAGATTTCCTGTCCTTCAGCATTAAAAGCATGCAGAAAAGAAGAGCCCACACCCCATTTAAACAATGGTATAGTTTTCCTGGATGTGACTATCCCACTCAAGATTGGGTGAAATAGTCAAGAGGCAACTAATGAGAAGAAACCCATTGCCACTTCCCGCTCTCAGCATATTTATTTGCTTAATGTAGGACAAGATGTCAGCAACCCTTCTGAAATTCCAGTCTGCCTGGGATGTCTTTGGCATGCGTATGAGAAAGAAAATCTGTGGGCTGCTAGAAAGAACCGTGTGTACCCCACACATTTATAAATGTACTAGTATAGTGACTGAAGTCTGCACCTTCAGGTTTACAAGATTCTGTTAGCTTTATTATTAGCAGAATTAGTTAATTCTATTAGCCTTTTTCATCTAGTTATATTTCCTGTCTGATTTACCTGGGAGGGCTGACATCACAACTTTTCGCTGCTACTTTTAACTGCCTGACCAATTAGGGCGGATCCTTTCTAAGTTTCTTCCTCTGACTGTTAAGCCACTGGGGGCTCCTGCCTTTCTCGTCTGATTCTTTCCTATGCAGCTTCTCTTCCCCTCATTTCCCAAGGTCATCCACATATTGCATTACACTTAAGCTTATAAGTCCAAATTCTTAATTAGATGCATATTGTTTTGCATATGCAAAACCTATTACAATAAAATGTGAATTTCTCCCTAGAAATCCCATGATAAGTAATAGAAATAACATTACAATTAGATAGGACATGGGAGAATTGGACAAGAAAAGGTGGAAGCCAATCTCTCAGTTCAAGAGATCCATCTTGACACATGGTTTCTGTAAATTTGATCTGAGTCCTTGGCAACACATTACATGATAATACCTCATTCAAAGCATTATTCAAGCCGGAGTAGCTTATATATGCATATCCAACTGACTTCACTATGTGAACAACTAAATTATCCCCTCCCAATTTGATAATATTCATATTAGAATAATATTTTAATAAACATATCTGCATACTTCCTACTGTTTCTGAACATCTATCCATAAGAAGGCATAAATGGCTTTTTGCTTCAAGAACAAAGAACTGCAGAATTTCACAGTACCTCTAATTGAGGAAGGCTGTATACTTCCACCCTGCAGTGCCTCAAAAATCTGCCTGCAAGTGGCAAATGGAGACAGGAACATATTCTATGTGATTGTAGCTTAATTTCCAAGTCTCGGAATATTCAAAGCTTACGTGTGAGAGCCCATGGCTTCCCAAAATTAGACCAAACACTTACTCAGACTAACCCGTCCAAAATCTACAAAAATCCTCAATGCTGCAGAGCCAAGAAGGTAGCCAAAAGCTGGACCAAACACTGAGATGGAAAATAAGATTGCTGAAAAGAAAAAATGAAAAAGTGGATTATGTTGTGTGGAATACGTTTCTTCAATTACAATTCACTGGTCTTAATTCTTCCAAGACTGTAATGAAGTTTGATCTGAATATCTAAAGCAAGGACTTTTATTTGTACTACAAACTAACTGTGTATAGTACTATTGTAAAACAAATTGTATAATTAAGACTTATTGCAGTACATCGTTAAGCCTGTATCTAAAAGTAACTTGACTGTCAGTTGGTCTTCCTGTGAACATACATAGGCCAAATACTTGTAAAAATAACCCAGAGTATTTTGGAAGACAGCTAAACATGCTGGTCTAGCATCTGTTAAAAACTTGCTTTCTAAGAAAGTGATTGGTGATGATTTCCCACTGGGTCTGCATATTTAATGGGAATGAAAAAAATGATGTGTTTCTGGCAGGATAGGGATCACCAGTGGGAATAGCAAATGTTATGCTGATATTATTTTCTCCTAGCATAAGGACTGGCATAACAAAACTAAAAAAGATGTGATGATAGATAGATAGACAGACAGACAGACAGACAGATATATAGATGACCAAACAATCATAGAAACAAAACCAGGATATAACTGATTTTATCAGTTTTGATCCACACCTACTGTATCTATCCCATTTTTAAATCCAATTTTTAAATAAGACTGAAAGTAAGTTTTTTTTTAGAGGAGGAAAAGCCTCTTGTAAAAAACAACAACAAGCTCCTCAAACTGAATCAAACAACAAACAAATGCCTTGTTTCAATTAACAAATACTAAATTAAAACCTGTGGCAAAAATTGCTTAAGAGCATTTAGAGTCTGACTGGGGTCTGAACATTTGTACAACATGTCCTTACGCATGTAGGTCAGCATTGTGAATGCTAGTTTCTACCCTTCCTCTCTTTTCCTGCATAAGCTTACCAGAAGTTGCATCTAGTAAGAGAACCCAGGAGCTTGAGACAGATGGGCAACCTGCTTCATGTTATAGGATAGCCAGTTATTTTAAAAAGGTAGCAGCACTGGTGCTACAATACAGCATATAATGCTGCAATTGCTGGATATGCCACGGTGAGTTGGTATTTGGCAATTGCCAGAAGACTGTTACTGGTAAAAGAGCAAAACATCAGCTCTGGAGGAACAAGTGTGTAATGAAACTGCAAAAACCTTACCATACGAAATGACAATGGCTCAGTGGTGGGATTCAGCCAGTTCGTACCACTTCGATAGAACTGGTAGCTAATTTTTTGTTGCCCAGGCTCAGAATGGACTTCCAGAAGCGGCATCCACATAGAGAACCGGTTATTCACATATTTGAATCCCACCACTGAAATGGCCACATATATTATGGCAGGAAACCTCTAGGTTTACTGCTTAAAATTCTTTTTATAAGAGAACTTCATGAGGCAAAAGCTGCCATTACCTACAGGAACAGACCTTAAGTCTGTCATCATGTTGTCAATAGTTTCTACAACTGAATAAGGATTTCATGTCCTTCCTGGACAGCAATTTTTATTATAAGATTATATCCCAGACTTATGTTACATCAGAAACAGTTCTTCTACATCAGTGATACATCAGTGACACTTTACTTAGTAGATATCTTCTCAGCCAGCAAAACACTGATATTAAAGCAATACAAACCAGACAATAAGGATTTTACAACAATACAACTTTTAATCAAATATTTACCTATGTACAAAGGAGAATTGTTTGGCTCAGCAAAGTCATCCACATAGGAAATTCCAAAAGGTTGGATAGGGACTGTTCCAATTCCAGCCAAGAGTTGGGCAAGTATCATTAATCCCCACATGATACTGGCCTCTGCCTGGATGTTCACAGTGGCATTCAAACACTTAAATCCCCCTTGACAGAGCTCTAATCTGGACTGGCTGCTTTGGTTATCTAGAACAAAAGCAACAATAATTTCAGAGGAACAAACTGGGAATTAACTCTTTATTATACTAAGTTCTTATATTAAATCCTGTTTTAGCATTTTTGTTTGAAAAAGAAAATTACTACTGTATATATAAAAATGGGCAAACAGCGAACTTGAGAATCAACTTGCAGTAGGTTATCCATACATAATCACTTGCAATGCTCCAGGAAAAAAAAAAGAGGATTGAGGAGGTAACACAAGCCATATTTCCCATTGTTATTGGTATGCATAGCTAGAGTCCAGATGAACAAAGAATTATTTAACAATAGAGGAGCACCTGAAGCACCTTATGCTGGCTAACATCCATCCAGAATCATCCTTTGTAACAGCAGCATCATGGGTGGTAACAACTGCAATTCTTATAATCTCAGAGATCTACTAGCAACATCAAGCTAGACATGAAAAGTGAATTATATCCTTAAATTTGCTTAATGATCTCATTCCTGGATTGCTGGAGAGTTCCTTAGTTTAATTAGTACCTGGCCTCAACGTTTCTGTCAAAATATTATAAGAGTGAGAGTGAGAGTGAGAGTGAGAGTGAGAGTGAGAGTGAGAGAGAGAGAGAGAGAGAGAGAGAGAGAGAGAGAGAGAGAGAGAGAGAGAGAGAGAGAGAGAGAGAGAGTATATACTGGAGGCACACATAGAAATGAATACATTCTATGATGAAGAAAACTATGTTTAAAAATGCCTCAATACACCTAAGAATACATTCTATTTATTAAGGAGGTATTATCCACAAGTTCATTTAGCCTGAATATTTCTAATAAACATAACTAAAAATGTCCAGTCTCAATTCCCAGAAATCCCCAGAAATTTCCCGAAAGATGAGAAAGTCTTTATTGCCTTTACTATCACCATATGAACTTTACATAATAACTTTGTCTCCAAACAACTGATTGTATCTTACCCAAGATCTCTTTATTAGCCTTAATTTGTGTTTCTAAAGGTTGCTGGCATGATCATTTGGATGAAATGGTTTCTGCTGATTTTACCTAGTGACAGTCCATAATGCACAATACAGTAATGGCATTTTGGAATCACTGCCTGCACTGGAATAGAGCCCACAGAAGTAAGAGGTACTTCATATGTGTTCCCATGTGTTCTGAAGCAATCTTTTGAAGATTTGCAACGCCATAGTAAATAAAAATCCACAATCTAGGTAATAACATTTTTTGCTGAATCTTCCCCCAAGATCTTTCTTACCAAATTCATAAGTATTTTCAAGATCATGGCATTTTCTATAAACACATTTTCCAATGATTTTATTCCATAATTGTTTGTGCAGAAAGATGGCTCTATAGAATGACAAAAATCTCTTGTAGTACAAGAGAAAATATTGTAAGATGTTATTCTTATGTGCATTGTGGATATTCAGATTTCCTCTTCCAAAAACAAATGAGAATGTTTTCCTGTATTCTTGCTGGATACTTTATAGATAAATATCATGACTGCAGAATTAAAAGTTACTATTACAGGATTATATGTATGATTAGAAGGTTTAGAAGGAGCCAAATGTACCTGCCAATGCTTCCTAAATTAATTTTTTTACCCACTATCCTACATTGCTTTTTGATGAATAGCATACTGTTTACAAATTCAGAATTTTAATCCAAATCCTTGGCAACCGAGCAATCAAGTCCAGCTGTTGTCACTAGAAACAACTGCTCCTGCCAACCAGATGTTGAACTCCTTTCGAGTAGAGTAGATAAGGCTATTTGTTTCTGCCTGATATTAAAATAAAATGTGGGAAATGCCAGAAGCCAAGCTGACTATATAACAAATCAAAGTATAAATCAATAGTTTCCTCTTAGGTCTAAATAGAAATGAGCAATAATACAGAAGTTTGAAACATACTGCAGTATAACAATATTAAAGTAGAGGAAAAAAAGAAAGGGGGAGTATCAATTTTTTTCTTAGACACATTTTTTCTCTTTTAATTTTTGTGTTTTTTCACTTCAATCTTCATCTCATCGTAAAGTTTATATATTAGCAATAATAGCATTAAGTTTAAAAAAGATAAATAGCATAGATGGGTAAAGGATTATATTGCTAAGTATGTACGTATGTTTATGTATATTGTTCTTTTTCCCTTTTTTGTTTTGTTTTTTCTGTTGTTGTTGTTTCCTTAATACAGATAAAGTACTATATCATATAAAGATTGAAAATTCTCTTTTTATAAGACTTTGACCACAGAAAAGGCTTGTACTATACAGCAATATTCCGATTACTATTACTTCTCTATCTGTGGACAGTTTCTACTCATTTTAGTAGTATCAAAGAATCCTGATACTTTCAGAGCAGCAATTTAATATATAGAACAATAATCAATGATACCCATGAAACAAAACTTGCACTGCCTCAAATTCACCTGGTCCTGATCCAGCTTGGCATGCTCAGAGTAGACAAGTCATTACACAGAGGCTGCACATAGCCTGCAGGGAATGTTGGAAGTTAAGATGGCCAAAGGCCAAGTTATTTTAACATGCAACTAACCCTCCAGACTTACATGCTAGAGAGAATCACAAACCTATCACACAGGATTTAACAAGAACAAATCAAGAATTTGGGGATGCTTTTAAACTGAAGGTAGGAAAGAAAGCAAAAAAGAAGAAGCTCCACCAAAGGAGCTCCACTAAACTTTCAAATATCTACAGAGGGCTTGGAGAAGAAAAGAGTTCTAGAAAGTTACATACTGATTTGTGCTGAAGAATATTCATATCGACTAGAAAGGAAATGTGGAAGAGTCAAAAGGAACGCCCCTAGCGCCAACAACAAGCCTCCGAAGCCAATGATCCGAGGTCGATGAACTCGACTCCCAAAGTAGCTAACAAAGATGATGAGGATGACATTGCCAATCTGTGGAGAGACAAAAATATACAGATGTGTTAGGAGAGTCCCAAAGGACACAAGTTAGTGACTCTACAAGATGAGGAGGATCATCTGGATTTCTTCTTTTCCTCCTTCGTTTGCTTGTTTTCTGTCTTAGAACTAGAAAAGATTCTGTAATTGTGAATGAATGTGTGTGTGTGTGTGTGCAAAGAATTAGCTTCTGACCTTTACAGCAGTTATAAGTTCAATTACAGATTTACATCGTATTCTGTCACTACAACACAACTCTCTTCTTTCTATAATCTAATCTTTAAAAGCATAAATCATAAGTTCATTATTTTCTGTTTCATGCAAACAGTCTATGAGGGGCTTCAGTCAGCAATAAATGTAGATGTTGTCTTTTCTCTGATCAAAGAAGTCAATTTAGCCGTCTCAGCAAGTTTCATCATCTACAACAATCATTCCTCCATTTGTGGATAGTGCCAAATCATTCCATATTTGTGCATATAATAATCATGCAGCAGTTATCATATATAAAAACAAGTTCCATAACTTTTTTCCAACTGTTTGTCCATCAATCCCAAAAGAAACCCTTCTTGTTTCAATTGTATATTAATCTTTAAAATCTTCTTAATTAGTGAATGTATTTGAATTCAGAATTTTCTAACTTTTGACACATCCACCAGAGATGATAAAATGTCCCTTCTTGTTCACATTTCCAACATAAATTTGAAGTTTAAATATTATGGACAATTTCTCTGTTGACATATACTGAAAGAATTTTTTAATAAAAACCATAAGATTAATATAACATAAGGTACATTTCAATCATTTCAGCCACATATTTTGCCATTGTTCCATTTGTACATTAGAATCAATTTTTTTGGCCCAGCTGTTGGAGTCATTCCAACATATAATTGAGAAAACCTACAATCCCGGTGATCAGGCAGGGAAGCTTGTAGAAAAAGCATGAAAAATAGTTCCAAGCAAAAACATATGTACTTGGCAGGACAATAATGATAGCTGTTTGTGGGCTAGAATAAATGTGACCATGAAGAAATTTTCAGGGAAGAACATCACAAAGCAGACTTTATGGTAACCCTCAAGAGTAAGACCAGATCTTTTTATTATAAAAAATCCTTAAGAAGTTCCTGTGTTTCCTACCGTAAATGAGGCAATGGGTTTGGAGTTCTGTTGGAACAGCTTTCCTTTGGGTGTCCTCTAGGTATGTGGACCAGCTCCTAAAATTTCTTGCCAGAAGGGCCTTTGCTGAAAATTCTAGGAATTGTAGTCCACACATCTGGAGGCTGTTCAGCTTGAGACAAAGAGTTTTGATGTTTGTAACATATTAATTGCAAAACATTTCTAGTGATTTTTTAGAACTGCATCTGCAGACATTTTGTTGAATTTCTACATATTTTATACCAAAGATGCGTTTTCAAGTGGCAACTGGACTTTCCTGCTTTTCTTTGAAGACATTTCGCTTCTGAAGAAGCTTCCTGGATGAGAAGTGAAACGTCTTCAAAGAAAAACAAGAAAGTCCAGTTGCCTCTTGAAAAAGCACCTTTGGGACAACCATGACCTGAATGACTAAGAATCTCCATAGATACATATTTTATAGTTTACAGAATAAATCACAGTTGGGCTCATATGACTAATCCAAACAACACAAAATATGTGTGAATCCAGTCTTTACATATATCAGTTGGTCTTAATCGTATCCACTTCTACATATTCAGTGTTTGGATGCACTACAATATACAAGCCCAGTTGTATGATCCTCATAGAAAGCACCTATTCCTTAGAAAAGCAAATGACATGGACTGAAATTTGCAGAGACAAACTCAAACACACCTAGCATACCAACTACAAGATATCATGCTGACTGGTAGTGGCTCTCTAATGTCTATCTTATGATGCTAAAAATTGAATTTTAGGCCTTCTTCAGGAAAACATGTCCTCTTGACACTGAGCTACATATTGTGCCCTTCCCAATATAAAACTCTCAGCTGTAAACCTCTATACAGAATAATCTTTATAAAATAGCTCTGGGGACAATGTAAAAAACAAAACAAAACAGCCTTGGCTTACCCATGGGCTACCAGACTGAAACTAACTTCCCAGAATGTTTGATCAGTATGGCCAATATAAATCCTGATTGAAAATTGTTTCATCTCAATGCATATGAAAAGTCATAGTTCGGGAAGGGTACCCTAAAACAATGCTGAACAATGAACCTAAAACTATGGTGAGTTGATAGAAATATTTTAACATTCACCACAATGAAAGGTAAAGACAATGTTTGTCCTCACTTTACATCTTAGGAGAGATTTATTGCCACTTAAATCTTAAATCTGATGCTCAAAAGAGATTATTCTTTCCAACCTACCCAAATGTGGGAAAGAGAAACATCTCTAGAAACAACAATTTGGAATATTGAATAAAATAGGTTAAAAAAATGAGTTGAGGAGGAGTTCAAGGATTCTAACTCTGGCATTTTGCCCATCATGTGTAACTGAGCAATCTGAAAGAAATGCATGGTTATTATTGAAATTATCAGGAATAAAGCCAGTACCCTACAGCCTCCTTAAATTTTAATTCCCATCAGCCCCAGCCACTATGGTCAATTGAAGGAATTATGGGAACTATAATCTGAAGCATCTGGAAGGCACAAATTTGCACCCTTAATCTGGAGGAGGTTAATGAAGATGGACATCAGAATGACTGATTTACTCTAAAATAATCTGAATAATGGAATGTGAAACATATTATGGGGAACAAATAATATTTTTAGCCTTGTAAACATGATCGCTGTGAGGAATTTTAAATTCTACAGCTGAAGGAGCAGGCAAACTGAAACCATCTGATGACCCTGGAGGGGCAGGAGACAGATAGTTAAAAACCAGATTGTAATCTTTTCTTGGTGTGAAAGGAGTCAATACAAGAGTACAATAAAATATATTCTTTATAAGTTGCTGGTATCAGTGTTAACAGCATGTTTGGAGACTTCTTAGAAAAGTAGAACTTAATGGTGCCTGATCAGCCCATAGTAAGATCATCTCATGTATTTATCAGATGCTACATTCTGGCTGTAAAGAACATGCTGTTATTTACATTGCTTTTTATAATTTTTAGGTATAATTTCAGAGTGTATATAATCTGTGAAATTTCAGAGCTTTTCTGCATTCCATTGGCAAAGAATGATTGTTGCAGTTGTGCATGCCATTAAAAGATATTTTGTTGCATTTATCTCCAAGTGTTCTGGTTCCTTATTTAAATGGACATTTTTCCTATTACAATATCTAATGAGAGGTGCTGATAAAAGTTTAGCTGCTTTTATGTTTTTGATTAATGGGAGATTTGGCAATTCTTTTTTCCTTATGGAACTATGCAACATTCTTATCTTAATTTCTAATCAGTGATTCTGCTCTCCTTTTTATTCTTTCCAACCTACCCAAATGTGGGGAAAAAAATCTGTAAAGGGCTCAGGATGCCTTCCATCAGCAAATTATCTCTCTGAAAATCAAACAGAATGGAACCAAATTTGGTATGACAAGAAAAATTAGCAAAAGCCCAGTAATATATATTTTAAAAAACGGACCAGATCTGGTTTGATGTTGCAATAAAAAAATATTCCCAAAAAACCCAAATCTCCAAATACATCCATTTAGAAGTAATGCCTCAATGCTGCTGATTCCTCCATTCTAAGATCATTTCCATATTAATAATTTATAGCATATTCCAGACCTCCGTTTTTTAAAACTTAGCATCTTTAAGATTTGTGGACTTAACTTCAGGCTTGCTGTGGAATTCTGGGAGTTGAAGTCCACACATCTTAAAGTTACCAGAGTCATCCAGCCATACTACACCAATTTCATGTCATAGGTGATTGGATGTTGCTACAATATACTAAAATTCACTGACACAGAAATTACCTAAGGCCCCCGTCCTGGATGCATTACCCAGAATGCAGTGCATGTATGCTACCCAGTGCACATGAACACACAGATAGACAATTTTTGTAATACTACTTACCACTGTTTATTTTTAATTTAGATGCCATAGAAAACACATGGTATCTTAGACACATGGTATGTGTAGAGACAGATAACATATGACACATACCGTACTCACTATGCCTCATTTTTATATTCTCAGATTAATCTATGTTAAAATTTTGTATAGCTTATCTGTAGCCTATTAATCCAATGTAATTCAGTAGATACTGGTATAACCATATTTCCATCACTTTTTGGAAGTTCAGCTGGAGTAACCCTACAACAGCTTCATCCTGAAGCAGCTCAGTTGAT
>JALGBA010000345.1:0-13827 GCA_023970755.1 Azemiops feae | reverse complement strand
GGTAAAATACATGGGAAAATCCCATTGGAGGAAAATTCCACTTAGGGTTAGGGTTAGGTCACCATGAACTCATAGAGAAAAATGGACATCGCCAACAAACTCGAAGTCCTTGGGTATGGTTAGGAGGGAAGTGACTTTTTTAGGCTGCCCTATCTATGTTTCCTGGTAGAATACATGTGGAAATCCCATTGGGGGAAAATTCCACTTAGGGTTAGGTCACCATGAACTCATACAGAAAAATGAACATCGCCAACAAACTCAGAGTGCTTGGGAATGGTTAGAAGGATACGGACTTGTCTAGTCTGCCCTATGCCTCCTGACAAAATACATGGGAAAAACCCATTGGAGGAAAATTCCACTTAGATTTAGGGTTAGGTCACCATGAACTCATACAGAAAAATGAACATCGCCAACAAGCTCGGAATGCTTGAGAATGATTAGGAGGATACGGACATTTCTAGTCTGCCCTATTATATGTCTCCTGGTAAAATACATGGGAAAATCCCATTGGAGGAAAATTCCAATTAGGGTTAGGGTTAGGTCACCATGAAGTCATAGAGAAAAATGGACATCGCCAACAAACTCAGAGTGCTTGGGTATGGTTAGGAGGGCAATGACTTTTTTAGGCTGCCCTATCTATGTTTCCTGGTAGAATACATGTGGAAATCCCATTGGGGGAAAATTCCACTTAGGGTTAGGGATAGGTCACCATGAACCCATACAGAAAAATGAACATCGCGAACAAACTCGGAGTGCTTGGGAATGGTTCAGAGGATACGGACTTTTCCACCCTGTCCTATCTATGTCTCCTGGTAAAATACATGGGAAAATCCCATTGGAGGAAAATTCCACTTAGGGTTAGGGTTAGGTCACCATGAACTCATAGAGAAAAATGGACATCACCAACAAACTCAGAGTGCTTGAGAATGATTACGAGGATACGGACTTTTCCACCCTGTCCTATCTATGTCTCCTGGTAAAATACATGGGAAAATCCCATTGGAGGAAAATTCCACTTAGGGTTAGGGTTAGGTCACCATGAACTCATACAGAAAAATGAACATCGCCAACAAGCTCGGAATGCTTACGAATGATTAGGAGGATACGGACATTTCTAGTCTGCCCTATTATATGTCTCCTGGTAAAATACATGGGAAAATCCCATTGGAGGAAAATTCCAATTAGGGTTAGGGTTAGGTCACCATGAACTCGGAGAGCACAAATGGACATCGCCAGCTATATTCGGACTGCCTTGGGAATGGTTCGGAGGATACGGGACGTTTCAAGCCTTGCCTTTTGTCTTGGCTCCTGGTAAAATCACATGGGAAAATCCCATTGGAAGGAAAATTCAACTTAGGGTTAGGGTTTAGGTCACCAGAACTCATAGAAGAAAAAGGACATCACCAACAAACTCAGAGTGCTTAGAATGATTACGAGGATACGGACTTTTTCAGGTCTGCACTATTATCTGTCTCCTGGTAAAATACATGGGAAAATCCCATTGGAGGAAAATTCCACTTAAGGTTAGGGTTAGGTTACCATGAACTCATAGAGCAAAATGGACATCGCCAAGAAACTCAGAGTGCTTGGGTATGGTTAGTAGGGCAATGACTTTTTTAAGCTGCCCTATCTATGTTTCCAGGTAAATTACATGGGAAAATCCCATTGGAGGAAAATTCCACTTAGGGTTAGGTCACCATGAACTCATACAGAAAAATGAACATCGCCAACAAACTCGGAGTCCTTGGGTATGGTTAGGAGGGCAATGACTTTTTTAGGCTGCCCTATCTATGTTTCCTGGTAGAATACATGTGGAAATCCCATTGGGGGAAAATTCCACTTAGGGTTAGGTCACCATGAACTCATACAGAAAAATGAACATCGCCAACAAACTCAGAGTGCTTGGGAATGGTTAGAAGGATATGGACTTGTCTAGTCTGCCCTATGCCTCCTGACAAAATACATGGGAAAAACCCATTGGAGGAAAATTCCACTTAGATTTAGGGTTAGGTCACCATGAATTCATACAGAAAAATGAACATCGCCAACAAGCTCGGAATGCTTGAGAATGATTAGGAGGATACGGACATTTCTAGTCTGCCCTATTATATGTCTCCTGGTAAAATACATGGGAAAATCCCATTGGAGGAAAATTCCACTTAAGGTTAGGGTTAGGTTACCATGAACTCATAGAGCAAAATGGACATCGCCAAGAAACTCAGAGTGCTTGGGTATGGTTAGTAGGGCAATGGCTTTTTTAGGCTGCCCTATCTATGTTTCCTAGTAGAATACATGTGGAAATCCCATTGGGGGAAAATTCCACTTAGGGTTAGGGATAGGTAACCATGAACTCATACAGAAAAATGAACATCGCCAACGAACTTGGAGTGCTTGAGAATGATTACGAGGATACGGACTTTTATAGTCTGCCTTGTCTATGTCTCCTGGTAAAATACATGGGAAAATCCCATTGGAGGAAAATTCCACTTAGGGTTAGGGATAGGTAACCATGAACTCATACAGAAAAATGAACATCGCCAACGAACCTGGAGTGCTTCAGAATGATTACGAGGATACGGACTTTTCTAGTCTGCCTTGTCTATGTCTCCTGGTAAAATACATGGGAAAATCCCATTGGAGGAAAATTCCACTTAGGGTTAGGGTTAGGTCACCATGAACTCATAGAGAAAAATGGACATCGCCAACAAACTCGGAATGCTTGAGAATGATTAGGAGGATACGGACATTTCTAGTCTGCCCTATTATATGTCTCCTGGTAAAATACATGGGAAAATCCCATTGGAGGAAAATTCCAATTAGGGTTAGGGTTAGGTCACCATGAAGTCATAGAGAAAAATGGACATCGCCAACAAACTGAGAGTGCTTGGGTATGGTTAGGAGGGCAATGACTTTTTTAGGCTGCCCTATCTATGTTTCCTGGTAGAATACATGTGGAAATCCCATTGGGGGAAAATTCCACTTAGGGTTAGGGATAGGTCATCATGAACTCATACAGAAAAATGAACATCACCAACAAACTCGGAGTGCTTGGTATGGTTTAGGAGGGCAAGACCTTTTTTTTAGGCTGCCCCTCATCTATGTTCCTGGTAGAATACATGTGGAATCCCATTGGGGGAATATTCCACAGGGTTAGGTCACCATGAACCATACAGTAAAAATGAACATCGCCAACAAGCTGGAATGCTTGAGATATGATTAGGAGGATACGGACATTTCTAGTCTGCCCTATTATATGCTCCTGGTAAAAATACATGGGAAAACTCCCATTGGAGGAAAATTCCACTTAAGGTTAGGGTTAGGGTTAGGTCACCGTGAACTCATAGAGAAAAATGGACATCGCCAACAAACTCGGAGTCCTTGGGTATTGTTAGGAGGGAAGTGACTTTTTTAGGCTGCCCTATCTATCTTTCCTGGTAGAATACATGTGGAAATCCCATTGTCTCCTGACAAAATACATGGGAAAATTCCATTGGGGGAAAATTCCACTTAGGGTCAGGGATAGGTTACCAAGAACTCATAGAGAAAAATGGACATCGCCAACAAACTCAGAGTCCTTGGGTATGGTTAGGAGGGAAGTGACTTTTTTAGGCTGCCCTATCTATGTTTCCTGGTAGAATACATGTGGAAATCCCATTGGGGGAAAATTCCACTTAGGGTTAGGTCACCATGAACTCATACAGAAAAATGAACATCACCAACAAACTCGGAGTGCTTGGGAATAATAAGGAGGATACGGACTTTTCTAGTCTGCCCTATCTATGTTTCCTGGTAAAATACATGGGAAAATCCGATTCTAGGAAAATTCCACTTAGGGTTAGGATTAGGTCACCATGAACTCGGAGAGCAAAATGGACATCGCCACTATATTCGGAGTGCTTGGGAATGGTTCGGAGGATACGGACTTTTCAAGCCTGCCTTGTCTATGGCTCCTGGTAAAATACATGGGAAAATCCCATTGGAGGAAATTCCACTTAGGGTTAGGGTTAGGTCACCATGAACTCATATGAGAAAAATGGACCTCCCAAAAACTCAGAGTGCCTTGAGAATGCGATTTACGAGGATCGGACCCTTTTCTAGCGATCCCCTCGCACCCCCCCCTATTATTATCATGTTTCTCCTGGTAAAATACATGGGAAAATCCCATTGGAGGAAAATTCCACTTAGGGTTAGGGTTAGGTCACCAAGAACTCATAGAGAAAAATGGACATCGCCAAGAAACTCAGAGTCCTTGGGTATGGTTAGGAGGGAAGTGACTTTTTTAGGCTGCCCTATCTATGTTTCCTGGTAGAATACATGTGGAAATCCCATTGGTGGAAAATTCCACTTAGGGTTAGGGATAGGTCACCATGAACCCATACAGAAAAATGAACATCGCCAACGAACTTGGAGTGCTTGAGAATGATTACGAGGATACGGACTTTTCTAGTCTGCCCTATTATATGTCTCCTGGTAAAATACATGGGAAAATCCCATTGGAGGAAAATTCCACTTAGGGTTAGGGATAGGTAACCATGTACTCATACAGAAAAATGAACATCGCCAACGAACTTGGAGTGCTTGAGAATGATTACGAGGATACGGACTTTTCTAGTCTGCCTTGTCTATGTCTCCTGGTAAAATACATGGGAAAATCCCATTGGAGGAAAATTCCACTTAGGGTTAGGGTTAGGTCACCATGAACTCATAGAGAAAAATGGACATCGCCAACAAACTCGGAGTCCTTGGGTACGGTTAGGAGGGAAGTGACTTTTTTAGGCTGCCCTATCTATGTTTCCTGGTAGAATACATGTGGAAATCCCATTGGGGGAAAATTCCACTTAGGGTTAGGTCACCATGAACTCATACAGAAAAATGAACATCACCAACAAACTCGGAGTGCTTGGGAATAATAAGGAGGATACGGACTTTTCTAGTCTGCCCTATCTATGTTTCCTGGTAAAATACATGGGAAAATCCGATTCTAGGAAAATTCCACTTAGGGTTAGGATTAGGTCACCATGAACTCGGAGAGCAAAATGGACATCGCCACTATATTCGGAGTGCTTGGGAATGGTTCGGAGGATACGGACTTTTCAAGCCTGCCTTGTCTATGGCTCCTGGTAAAATACATGGGAAAATCCCATTGGAGGAAAATTCCACTTAGGGTTAGGGTTAGGTCACCATGAACTCATAGAGAAAAATGGACATCACCAACAAACTCAGAGTGCTTGAGAATGATTACGAGGATACGGACTTTTCTAGTCTGCCCTATTATATGTCTCCTGGTAAAATACATGGGAAAATCCCATTGGAGGAAAATTCCACTTAAGGTTAGGGTTAGGTTACCATGAACTCATACAGAAAAATGAACATCGCCAACGAACTTGGAGTGCTTGAGAATGATTACGAGGATACGGACTTTTCTAGTCTGCCTTGTCTATGTCTCCTGGTAAAATACATGGGAAAATCCTATTGGAGGAAAATTCCACTTAGGGTTAGGGTTAGGTCACCATGAACTCATAGAGAAAAATGGACATCGCCAACAAACTCGGAGTCCTTGGGTATGGTTAGGAGGGAAGTGACTTTTTTAGGCTGCCCTATCTATGTTTCCTGGTAGAATACATGTGGAAATCCCATTGGGGGAAAATTCCACTTAGGGTTAGGTCACCATGAACTCATACAGAAAAATGAACATCGCCAACGAACTCGGAGTCCTTGGGTATGGTTAGGAGGCCAATGACTTTTTTAGGCTGCCCTATCTATGTTTCCTGGTAGAATACATGTGGAAATCCCATTGGGGGAAAATTCCACTTAGGGTTAGGTCACCATGAACTCATACAGAAAAATGAACATCGCCAACAAACTCAGAGTGCTTGGGAATGGTTAGAAGGATACGGACTTCTCTAGTCTGCCCTATGCCTCCTGACAAAATACATGGGAAAAACCCATTGGAGGAAAATTCCACTTAGATTTAGGGTTAGGTCACCATGAACTCATACAGAAAAATGAACATCGCATACAAGCTCGGAAATGCTGAGAATGATTAGGAGGATACGGACATACTAGTCTGACCCTATTATATGTCTCCTGGTAAAATACATGGGAAATCCCATTGGGAGGAAAATTCAATTAGGGTAGGCGTTAGGCACCCATGAAGTCATAGAGAAAAATGGACAATCGCAACAAACTCAGAGTTGCTTGGGTATGGTTTTAGGAGGGCAATGACTTTTTTTAGGCTGCACTATCATGTTTCAGGTAAATTACATGGGAAAATCACATTGGAGGAAAAATTCCACTAGCGGTTCGGGATAAGTAACAATGAATTATACGCAAAATGAATCGCCAACGAAACTTGGAGTGCTTGAGAAGACTTACGAGGATACGAGACTTTTTAGGCTGCCCTATCTATGTTTCTAGGTAAATTACAAGGGAAAATCCCATTGGAGGAAAATTCCACTTAAGGTTAGGGTTCGGTCACCATGAACCCATACAGAAAAATGAACATCGCCAACGAACTTGGAGTGCTTGAGAATGATTACGAGGATTCGGACTTTTCTAGTCTGCCCTATTATATGTCTCCTGGTAAAATACATGGGAAAATCCCATTGGAGGAAAATTCCACTTAGGGTTAGGGTTAGGTTACCATGAACTCATAGAGCAAAATGGACATCGCCAAGAAACTCAGAGTGCTTGGGTATGGTTAGGAGGGCAATGACTTTTTTAGGCTGCCCTATCTATGTTTCCAGGTAAATTACATGGGAAAATCCCATTGGAGGAAAATTCCACTTAGGGTTAGGTCACCATGAACTCATACAGAAAAATGAACATCGCCAACAAACTCGGAGTCCTTGGGTATGGTTAGGAGGGCAATGACTTTTTTAGGCTGCCCTATCTATGTTTCCTGGTAGAATACATGTGGAAATCCCATTGGGGGAATATTCCACTTAGGGTTAGGTCACCATGAACTCATACAGAAAAATGAACATCGCCAACAAGCTCAGGTCTTGGGTTATGGTTAGGAGGGCAATGACTTTTTTAGGCTGCTCCTATCTATGTTTCTGGAGAATAATGTGGAAAATCCCTTGGTGGGGAATTTCTCACTTAGGGTTAGGTCACCATGAACTCATACAGAAAAATGAACATCGCCAACAAGTTCGGAATGCTTGAGAATGATTAGGAGGATACGGACATTTCTAGTCTGCCCTATTATATGTCTCCTGGTAAAATACATGGGAAAATCCCATTGGAGGAAAATTCCAATTAGGGTTAGGGTTAGGTCACCATGAAGTCATAGAGAAAAATGGACATCGCCAACAAACTGAGAGTGCTTGGGTATGGTTAGGAGGGCAATGACTTTTTTAGGCTGCCCTATCTATGTTTCCTGGTAGAATACATGTGGAAATCCCATTGGGGGAAAATTCCACTTAGGGTTAGGGATAGGTCACCATGAACCCATACAGAAAAATGAACATCGCGAACAAACTCGGAGTGCTTGGGAATGGTTAGGAGGATACGGACTTTTCCACCCTGTCCTATCTATGTCTCCTGGTAAAATACATGGGAAAATCCCATCGGAGGAAAATTCCACTTAGGGTTAGGGTTAGGTCATCATGAACTCATACAGAAAAATGAACATCACCAACAAACTCGGAGTGCTTGGGAATAATTAGGAGGATACCGACTTTTCTAGTCTGCCCTATCTATGTTTCCTGGTAAAATACATAGGAAAATCCGATTCTAGGAAAATTCCACTTAGGGTTAGGGTTAGGTCACCATGAACTCGGAGAGCAACATGGACATCGCCACTATATTCGGAGTGCTTGGGAATGGTTCGGAGGATACGGACTTTTCAAGCCTGCCTTGTCTATGGCTCCTGGTAAAATACATGGGAAAATCCCATTGGAGGAAAATTCCACTTAGGGTTAGGGTTAGGTCACCATGAACTCATAGAGAAAAATGGACATCACCAACAAACTCAGAGTGCTTGAGAATGATTACGAGGATACGGACTTTTCTAGTCTGCCCTATTATATGTCTCCTGGTAAAATACATGGGAAAATCCCATTGGAGGAAAATTCCACTTAAGGTTAGGGTTAGGTTACCATGAACTCATAGAGCAAAATGGACATCGCCAAGAAACTCAGAGTGCTTGGGTATGGTTAGTAGGGCAATGACTTTTTTAGGCTGCCCTATCTATGTTTCCTAGTAGAATACATGTGGAAATCCCATTGGGGGAAAATTCCACTTAGGGTTAGGGATAGGTAACCATGAACTCATACAGAAAAATGAACATCGCCAACGAACTTGGAGTGCTTGAGAATGATTACGAGGATACGGACTTTTCTAGTCTGCCTTGTCTATGTCTCCTGGTAAAATACATGGGAAAATCCCATTGGAGGAAAATTCCACTTAGGGTTAGGGATAGGTAACCATGAACTCATACAGAAAAATGAACATCGCCAACGAACTTGGAGTGCTTGAGAATGATTACGAGGATACGGACTTTTCTAGTCTGCCTTGTCTATGTCTCCTGGTAAAATACATGGGAAAATCCCATTGGAGGAAAATTCCACTTAGGGTTAGGGTTAGGTCACCATGAACTCATAGAGAAAAATGGACATCGCCAACAAACTCGGAGTCCTTGGGTATGGTTAGGAGGGAAGTGACTTTTTTAGGCTGCCCTATCTATGTTTCCTGGTAGAATACATGTGGAAATCCCATTGGGGGAAAATTCCACTTAGGGTTAGGTCACCATGAACTCATACAGAAAAATGAACATCGCCAACGAACTCGGAGTCCTTGGGTATGGTTAGGAGGCCAATGACTTTTTTAGGCTGCCCTATCTATGTTTCCTGGTAGAATACATGTGGAAATCCCATTGGGGGAAAATTCCACTTAGGGTTAGGTCACCATGAACTCATACAGAAAAATGAACATCGCCAACAAACTCAGAGTGCTTGGGAATGGTTAGAAGGATACGGACTTCTCTAGTCTGCCCTATGCCTCCTGACAAAATACATGGGAAAAACCCATTGGAGGAAAATTCCACTTAGATTTAGGGTTAGGTCACCATGAACTCATACAGAAAAATGAACATCGCCAACAAACTCAGAGTGCTTGGGAATGGTTAGAAGGATACGGACTTGTCTAGTCTGCCCTATGCCTCCTGACAAAATACATGGGAAAAACCCATTGGAGGAAAATTCCACTTAGGGTTAGGGTTAGGTCATCGTGAACTCATACAGAAAAATGAACATCACCAACAAACTCGGAGTGCTTGGGAATAATTAGGAGGATACGGACTTTTCTAGTCTGCCCTATCTATGTTTCCTGGTAAAATACATGGGAAAATCCGATTCTAGGAAAATTCCACTTAGGGTTAGGGTTAGGTCACCATGAACTCGGAGAGCAAAATGGACATCGCCACTATATTCGGACTGCTTGGGAATGGTTAGGAGGGCACCGACTTTTTTTGGCTGTCCTATGTATGTCTCCTGGTAAAATACCTGGTAAAACCCATTGGAGGAAAATTCCACTTAGGGTTAGGGTTAGGTCACCATGAACCCATAGAGCAAAATGGACATCGCCAAGAAACCCGGAGTCCTTGGGTATGGTTAAGAGGGCAATGACTTTTTTAGGCTGCCCTATCTATGTTTCCTGGTAGAATACATGTGGAAATCCCATTGGGGGAAAATTCCACTTAGGGTTAGGTCACCATGAACTCATACAGAAAAATGAACATCGCCAACAAACTCAGAGTGCTTGGGAATGGTTAGAAGGATACGGACTTGTCTAGTCTGCCCTATGCCTCCTGACAAAATACATGGGAAAAACCCATTGGAGGAAAATTCCACTTAGGGTTAGGGTTAGGTCATCATGAACTCATACAGAAAAATGAACATCACCAACAAACTCGGAGTGCTTGGGAATAATTAGGAGGATACGGACTTTTCTAGTCTGCCCTATCTATGTTTCCTGGTAAAATACATGGGAAAATCCGATTCTAGGAAAATTCCACTTAGGGTTAGGGTTAGGTCACCATGACGATCAACACCTCTCCTTATAAACCCTTAGGTTCTTCTTTTTTCTCTCATTCCTTTTCTGCCTTTTCTTTCTCTTTTTTTCATTTTTCTTTCTTTCCATTTATTCTCATAGAGAAAATGGGACATCGCCAACAAAAACTCAGAGGCTGGGTTATGGTTAGGAGGGCAATGACTTTTTTTAGGCTGCCTAGTCTTGTTTCATGGGTTAGAAGACATGTGTGGAAATCCCATGGGGAAAAATTCCACTTAGGGTTAGGGATAGGTCACCATGAACCCATACAGAAAAATGAACATCGCGAACAAACTCGGAGTGCTTGGGAATGGTTAGGAGGATACGGACTTTTCCACCCTGTCCTATCTATGTCTCCTGGTAAAATACATGGGAAAATCCCATCGGAGGAAAATTCCACTTAGGGTTAGGGTTAGGTCATCATGAACTCATACAGAAAAATGAACATCACCAACAAACTCGGAGTGCTTGGGAATAATTAGGAGGATACCGACTTTTCTAGTCTGCCCTATCTATGTTTCCTGGTAAAATACATAGGAAAATCCGATTCTAGGAAAATTCCACTTAGGGTTAGGGTTAGGTCACCATGAACTCGGAGAGCAACATGGACATCGCCACTATATTCGGAGTGCTTGAGAATGATTACGAGGATACGGACTTTTCTAGTCTGCCTTGTCTATGTCTCCTGGTAAAATACATGGGAAAATCCCATTGGAGGAAAATTCCACTTAGGGTTAGGGTTAGGTCACCATGAACTCATAGAGAAAAATGGACATCACCAACAAACTCAGAGTGCTTGAGAATGATTACGAGGATACAGACTTTTCTAGTCTGCCTTGTGTATGTCTCCTGGTAAAATACATGGGAAAATCCCATTGGAGGAAAATTCCACTTAGGGTTAGGGTTAGGTCACCATGAACTCATAGAGAAAAATGGACATCGCCAACAACCTCGGAGTCCTTGGGTATGGTTAGGAGGGAAGTGACTTTTTTAGGCTGCCCTATCTATGTTTCCTGGTAGAATACATGTGGAAATCCCATTGGGGGAAAATTCCACTTAGGGTTAGGTCACCATGAACTCATACAGAAAAATGAACATCGCCAACAAACTCAGAGTGCTTGGGAATGGTTAGAAGGATACGGACTTCTCTAGTCTGCCCTATGCCTCCTGACAAAATACATGGGAAAAACCCATTGGAGGAAAATTCCACTTAGATTTAGGGTTAGGTCACCATGAACTCATACAGAAAAATGAACATCGCCAACAAACTCAGAGTGCTTGGGAATGGTTAGAAGGATACGGACTTGTCTAGTCTGCCCTATGCCTCCTGACAAAATACATGGGAAAAACCCATTGGAGGAAAATTCCACTTAGGGTTAGGGTTAGGTCATCGTGAACTCATACAGAAAAATGAACATCACCAACAAACTCGGAGTGCTTGGGAATAATTAGGAGGATACGGACTTTTCTAGTCTGCCCTATCTATGTTTCCTGGTAAAATACATGGGAAAATCCGATTCTAGGAAAATTCCACTTAGGGTTAGGGTTAGGTCACCATGAACTCGGAGAGCAAAATGGACATCGCCACTATATTCGGACTGCTTGGGAATGGTTAGGAGGGCACCGACTTTTTTTGGCTGTGCTATGTATGTCTCCTGGTAAAATACCTGGTAAAACCCATTGGAGGAAAATTCCACTTAGGGTTAGGGTTAGGTCACCATGAACCCATAGAGCAAAATGGACATCGCCAAGAAACCCGGAGTCCTTGGGTATGGTTAAGAGGGCAATGACTTTTTTAGGCTGCCCTATCTATGTTTCCTGGTAGAATACATGTGGAAATCCCATTGGGGGAAAATTCCACTTAGGGTTAGGTCACCATGAACTCATACAGAAAAATGAACATCGCCAACAAACTCAGAGTGCTTGGGAATGGTTAGAAGGATACGGACTTGTCTAGTCTGCCCTATGCCTCCTGACAAAATACATGGGAAAAACCCATTGGAGGAAAATTCCACTTAGATTTAGGGTTAGGTCACCATGAACTCATACAGAAAAATGAACATCGCCAACAAGCTCGGAATGCTTGAGAATGATTAGGAGGATACGGACATTTCTAGTCTGCCCTATTATATGTCTCCTGGTAAAATACATGGGAAAATCCCATTGGAGGAAAATTCCAATTAGGGTTAGGGTTAGGTCACCATGAAGTCATAGAGAAAAATGGACATCGCCAACAAACTCAGAGTGCTTGGGTATGGTTAGGAGGGCAATGACTTTTTTAGGCTGCCCTATCTATGTTTCCTGGTAGAATACATGTGGAAATCCCATTGGGGGAAAATTCCACTTAGGGTTAGGGATAGGTCACCATGAACCCATACAGAAAAATGAACATCGCGAACAAACTCGGAGTGCTTGGGAATGGTTCAGAGGATACGGACTTTTCCACCCTGTCCTATCTATGTCTCCTGGTAAAATACATGGGAAAATCCCATCGGAGGAAAATTCCACTTAGGGTTAGGGTTAGGTCATCATGAACTCATACAGAAAAATGAACATCACCAACAAACTCGGAGTGCTTGGGAATAATTAGGAGGATACGGACTTTTCTAGTCTGCCCTATCTATGTTTCCTGGTAAAATACATGGGAAAATCCGATTCTAGGAAAATTCCACTTAGGGTTAGGGTTAGGTCACCATGAACTCGGAGAGCAAAATGGACATCGCCACTATATTCGGAGTGCTTGGGAATGGGTCGGAGGATACGGACTTTTCAAGCCTGCCTTGTCTATGGCTCCTGGTAAAATACATGGGAAAATCCCATTGGAGGAAAATTCCACTTAGGGTTAGGGTTAGGTCACCATGAACTCATAGAGAAAAATGGACATCACCAACAAACTCAGAGTGCTTGAGAATGATTACGAGGATACGGACTTTTCTAGTCTGCCCTATTATATGTCTCCTGGTAAAATACATGGGAAAATCCCATTGGAGGAAAATTCCACTTAAGGTTAGGGTTAGGTTACCATGAACTCATAGAGCAAAATGGACATCGCCAAGAAACTCAGAGTGCTTGGGTATGGTTAGTAGGGCAATGACTTTTTTAGGCTGCCCTATCTATGTTTCCTAGTAGAATACATGTGGAAATCCCATTGGGGGAAAATTCCACTTAGGGTTAGGGATAGGTAACCATGAACTCATACAGAAAAATGAACATCGCCAACAAACTTGGAGTGCTTGGGAATGGTTAGGAGGATACGGACTTGTCTAGTCTGCCCTGTGTCTCCTGACAAAATACATGGGAAAATTCCATTGGAGGAAAATTCCACTTAGGGTCAGGGATAGGTTACCATGAACTCATACAGAAAAATGAACATCGCTAACAAACTCGGAGTGCTTGGGAATGGTTAGGAGGATACAGACTTTTCTAGCCTGCCCTATGTATGTCTACTGGTAAAATACATGGGAAAATCCCATTGGAGGAAAATTCCACTTAGGGTTAGGGTTAGGTCTCCGTGAACTCATACAGAAAAATTAATATCGCCAACAAATCCAGAGTGCTTGAGAATGGATAGGAGGGCACTGACGTTTCTAGCCTGCCCTATTATATGTCACCTGCTAAAATACATGGGAAAATCCCATTGGAGGAAAATTCACCTTAGGGTTAGGGTTAGGTCACCGTGAACTCATAGAGAAAAATCGACATCGCCAACTAACTCAGAGTGCTTGGGTATGGTTAGGAGGGCAATGACTTTTTTAGGCTGCCCTATCTATGTTT